>CM020619.1:33820604-34066410 GCA_009829735.1 Pyropia yezoensis | reverse complement strand
CTCGCCTCCTCGCCGTCGTCGCCCGTCACTCGCGGCGCTCTCCCTCCGTGTCGGAAGACGAGTTGTCTTACTCCGTCTCGGAGTCCTCTACCCCATCGGAGACGGAGTCTGTCCAGCGTCTGCGTCGCAAAACTTGCGCGCAAGACCAGGCAGAAGAGTAGCCACGGTCGGCGCCACTTGCGCGACGTGAGGGGCGCGACGGTTCCGACTTGGAGCCGCCGCCCCTTCCAACGAGTGGGGACCGTTATCGGCGTGGGTCTCGCCGCTCGCCTCCACGTGAGGGCGAGGGCCGTGGAGTGGGAGAGTCTAGCATGCGTGCCTAGTTGGCAGCTGCCTTTGTTGTGAGAGTGTGAGGGTTAGGGCTGTAGTTTAAAGCCACTCTGCGTACCACTTCGACTTGAAGCACTCTCTTGGCACTGTTGCTCGGCCTTCCCTCACGTTGAGGGAGGGCTGTTAGGGTCTATCTCGTTCCGGGCACAGTACGCCCGGACCTTCTCAGCAGGAAGGTCCTCCACATACTCCCACGTATCATCCTTGGCTTTGTAGCCAAACCAACGCACCCTCAACATGAGGCGGTCAGTATCCTCATCCCAGCCGTGGTCGATGAACTTGTCGAACACGTACTCCTGCGGGCCCTGTTTTGCTGCAGGCAGCGAGGGCAGGCGCCACGTTTTCAAAGCACGCGCCCAAGCTGGGTCGCCTGCAGGCGGTGGTGCAACTTTGACCACGTCCTGTCCGTTCACTGTGCGGACCCCATCGTCACTTTCGATGGTGAAGCGCCGCCCATCAGTACGAAGGACCTGGTACGGCCCCTTCGTCTGGAACACCAACTTACCCCCAGTTGGGGTGTGTGAGTGGACCAATACCCAGTCACCCTGCTCGGGGACATGCTTGGCGTTGCGCACCTTTTTGTCAAAGGTACGCTTGTAGCGCTTTTGTGCTTTGTCCATCTCAGCCCTGACTTTAGGGATGAGGTTTTCAAGCCTAGCAGCGAACTCCGCCTTACTCTCAGTAGGAGTGGGCGTACTGCCACCATCCTCCCTAGTTGGGAGCGGCCGCCGCACGGCAATAGACCGCACGCGACGGGGGGTCACAAAAGCGAGGGGTACTTCCCCGGTAGATGAGTGAACCTGCGAATTGTAGGCAGTGGTCAGAATAGAAATGTATTGGTCCCACGTCTTCACGTGCTCACTCACATAATGGCGCAGCTGGCCTAACAATAGTTTTGTTGAAGCGCTCCACCTGCCCATTAGTTTGTGGGTGGTAGGGGGTGGCATAGTTTGCCTTAACCCCCAACATATCCAGCACTCCTTGAAACAGTACAGACGCAAATTGCGGTCCATTGTCCGATAGTGTACTATCCGGAATGCCATACGCGGCAACCCAGTGATCTAGGAAGGCTGACACGACCGACATGGCCGTGATCTCTGCCAGTGGGATCGCTCGCGTAAGTTTCGTGAAGCGGTCACAGATGACCAGGAGGTACTGGTTGCCCTCCTCGGTCACTGGCAGTGGCCCAAGGATGTCCATCGCCAACGCGGCGAAGGGCTCCTTGGCCGGGAACAATAGCATAGCCGTAGTAGGCCGCCGTTCCATCAGACGGTTCTGTGCACAACTTGTGCAGGCAGCCACCCAACTGTAGATGTCCACCACCATGGACGGCCAGTAGTACCTGGTCCTCAGGGTCTGGTACAGTTTACTAGACCCCAGGTGTCCACCCGTGGGAGCGTTATGCTCCCTCTCAAGGATACTGTCCTTGAGGGATGCGGGGACGACAAGTTGTTCGGTCCCCTGGAATACCCCCCTCCTCATGAGGAGGCCATCGTCTCCCAGGAAGAACCGCGTCTCCGCCACTGTATCCAGGGTATCCCTCTGCGACTTGCAGAAGGGATCCTCGGCCTGGGCCTTCACTACTTCGTCCAGGGACAGGGGCAAGTACTTCTTGTTCCCTGGCGCCTCGGGATTCAACGCCTGACCCGAGCGCGTGACTACCCCCACGATGGGGATGTCCTCATCGACTGGGGTGGTGTCCAGTCCCTCGGTAGGTACCCGAGAGAGGCCGTCGGCAAGGGCATGTTGCCTGCCAGGTCGGTACTCAATATCAAAGTTGAAGGGTGCAAGTCGCACCCTCCCACCGGTTGAGACGAGTGTTCGTACAGTCCGTCTTGAAGATGAACTGCAACGCGCGGTGGTCGCAGCGGATGAGGAACTTCTCACCCTCTAGGTAGTGACGAAGTGACGTCACCGCCCATACCACTGCGAGTCCTTCCAACTCGGTGACTCCGTAGTTCTTCTCGGCCGAGTTTAGCCCCTTGCTGAAGTATCCCACCGGCAAGTACTCCTTGTCCGGCTGTTGCTGAAGCAACACACAACCAAGTTGGTCGTAGCTAGCGTCCACATCCAGGATGTAGTGGCCTCCCAACCTGGGAATAGCCAGGATAGGGGGCTTCAGCAGAAGGTCCCGAAGAGTCTCAAAGGATTCCTGCTCCACCCGACTTGGGGGAGGCAGGTTCTTCGGTAGCGTTGAGCTCACTAACTCATTCAACGGCTTCGCCACTTTGGCGAAGCCCTTAGTGAAACGTCGGTACACGTTACACATCCCGAGGAAGCTCCTCATCTGGGTCTGGGTCCGGGGGTACTGAGCCTTGCGGATGGCCCTCAAGTTTTTCTCGTTGACACTGAGACGCCCCGGACGGACAACATGTCCCAAGTACTCCACCTCTTGAGTGAAGAGGTGGCACTTACTCGCCTTCAGTGACACTCCGGCGTCAGCAAGTAGCTTGAACACCTGGCCAAGATGGCCAATGTGTTCCTCCGGACTTCGGGAGAACACAATGATATCGTCTAGGTACACGAGACAGATCTGCCACCGTACTCCGGCCAGAATCATGTCCATAGCGCGCTGGAAAGTTGCCGGCGCGTTACACAGGCCAAACGGTAGACGCTTGCACTGGTAGGTACCACAGTGACAGGTAAAGGTAGTTTTATGCCTGTCCTCCGGGGCAATGGGAATTTGCCAGTACCCCGCGTTACAGTCCAGGGTAGAGAACACGTTTGCCTCCCCCAGAGAGTCCAGACAGTCATCCATCCGAGGTAGGGGATAACTATCCTTCACCGTGCTCTCGTTGAGCTTACGGTAGTCGATACAGAACCGGGGGGTCCCATCAACTTTGGGGACGATCACCACCGGACTCGCCCACTCGGCGTTGCTGGCCTCGATCACATCGAGGGCCTCCATGCGAGCAACTTGCTCCTTAACGAGGGCCCTTGAACGGGGTCCCCCCCTATACGGTTGTTGGCGTATAGGGGGCGCACCGGGTTTCAACTCGATCCGGTGTTGGGTAGCTCTCATGAGTCCCAATTGACCATCCCACAACTTGTGATATTGGTCCAAGAGGCGTTCAACTTGAACCCTCAACCTGGGTGGAACACCCTCCATGTTTACCTGGGGCCGAGGAGAGGCGGCCGACTTGGCTTGATGCTTCTCCTTTCCGGACTGCGGGTCGCTACTTGCGCCCGCGCTGAGGGTGACCGCTACTACCGGTCCCTCGTGTTGGTCGATATAGCCGAACTTGGCCCCCGACTTGAAGAACTTGGGCGACGAGCTCAGGTTCATCACCTGGATCCTCCACGGGACTCCGGCTTTGGAGTCCATCGTGCCCAGGGCAACATGCACTTGGTGCTTGCGAGCAAGACGGGGGTTAGGGTGCACCAACCCGTTCCCCGCATAATCAGTTACAACATCCACGTGCGCCACCGAGTTGGGGGGCAACATGACTTTACGGGCTAAACGCAGAGTAGCAGTAAACCCTTCCCTCACAGAACAAACAGGCTTCGACTGTGAAACTGTCACAGGAGCCACAGACTTTCCCTTACCAAGGATGGGGATAGTCTCCCCATTCATCAACTTGACCCAGTACTCAGGGCCACAAATCAAAGGCACTTGTGTTACGACATAAGGGGTACCCAGAAGCAGGGGTACCGATATATTCTCAACTACACCATAGGTCACGTCGACCTCATGGGTCCCCAACCGAGTTGGTAGGGTCACGGCACCAACGATGGGAAGTACCCCACCATTGATATCGATCAGATGGTCAGCTTTAGACTTCCAGCGTTGGAGCCTCATCCCCTTTGGTAATAGCGACTTGCGTATCAAGGAGGCTCCTGACCCGGTATCAAGTACGATACGGGCACAACAGGCGCGGCCGGGGGCAAGTTGCACCCGTCCAGCCACCTGGAAGTTCTCACCCGTCAGCACCGCGATGACCCGACGTGGGTTTACGTTCTTGGGAAGTCCCACCCGAGGTGGGCGGACTCCCTTAGGTCGCCGCAGTATCCGACACGGTTGGTTCGTCCTCTTGGCCCACTTGGCCGAGGCTGCCGTTGTGAGCTTCGGACGACCAGCTCCAACGGTCATTCGTTTCCCGCCGACTTGGCGTCCGAATCTGAGGGCGAAGGGGACGACGACGAGTCCGAGGACGACGTGTCCGCCCCCTCCGTCGAGGGTGTGGCGACCGCCACCACTGGTCGAGACCCACCCTCGCGGCGTGAACGCACTTCGTTCGTAGCCGACTTCTTACTCGCATTCCTAACAAGCTGTTGGATGCGTTTACTCAACTTGGGGCAATCATATGCCCAGTGACCATCGGAGTTGCAGTTCCAACACCGATGATCAGTTCCCGGAGGGGTCTTCCCAACTGGGGAAGACGACGAGGTACCTTGGGAAGTTCCCACGGCAGCTACCACCCTCTCCTTGCGGATTCGGCGTGCCTCTCGCAACTCTCTGGCCTGGCGCGCCTCTTCCCGTTCCTTGGCCAACTCGGCCTGACGCTCCTGGCGTTGTTCCTCCCGCAACTTGCGGTAGGCCTCGCCTCGGCGGTAGGCGAACCTAGCCAACTCGGCCAGGGTCGCCCGGGCAGTGTTATGCTCCCGGGTCTCCATCCGGACTGACCAGTGGAGTCCTTCCACAAACCGACTCTTCACCACAGCTTGTGGATGAAGAAACCCACAAAGATTGTTGAGCTTACGGACTCGCTCCGCAAAGGACAACTCGTCCTCCGCCTCTTCCTGATGGGCTTGCGTAAACTCCTCGACTTGAGAAGCCAACGCCGCTTCATCAACCATGGCCCTCAACAACCAGTTGACGAGCTCCAAATAGGACGTCACCTCCCCAGCGCCTCCACTTGAGGAGCTGGGCATGACGGACATAAGTTCTGTCCGCAGGTCTCCCTTCGTAAACTCCTGTAGCATGTAAAAAGCCATGCCTTCACTTATGGCATTGTCGTCACAGGCTTTTGTGAAACGACGTAGGAACTCAAAGACACGGAGGGGGGGAGTTCCATCCCACTCCGCTCTGTGCCCAAAAGAATGAAGTGCATTCTTCTTGGCACGGCCCATAGCTCGGGCCTGGTCAGGACCATACGCCACCGACTTGTTGTGGAGAGCGTAGGTCTCACAGTCAAAGATCCGCTGGTAGACCGGGTTGGCTACCTGGATCTTGGGCGGCACCTCACGTTGAGGGAACAGCCGCTGTGGCACTGGGGTAAGTCCACCCTCAGTGCCTGTAGTCTGATACGGCGAGCTTGGTGTAGCCGCCGGCGTTTCCGAGGGGAACTCCCCCGTGAAGGGCGTACGCCCCACCGCGTATGGTGTGGCTCCCTCGTTGGGAGTCACAGGTGTCGCCCCCAGTTCGGGGCGACCCGAGATAGGCGTGGGGAGGGATTCCCCCTGCGCCTGTGGGCTCGAAAGCCCCAATCCGGTCTGGACATTCAGGCCATCTGGCAAACTCGCTACAATCTGATTCAGAATAGTATTCGTCATCGTGACCACCAGGTCCGGCAAAGTCTGCCGCAACACATTGGTCGCCTCCCGACGGACAGTTTCCGCGAGGAGTGGATTGACGACTCCAGTTGAGTCTCGGTCCGCCTCCGGGAGTCCACCTGAGGGGTAACCACGTTCCTCAGGGGTCTCAACCGGGGGCATGGGCGCGAGCCCATCGCCGACCAACGGAGGTCCGCCGTCCTCCGAAAGCCTAGTTGGCGATGGCTCCATGCCAAAGTTGGCTCCAACCCGAGTGGAACTCGCGGGGACAGTCCTCACCCCTTGGGACGTTCCCGTTGAGTATACCACGCGGTGGCCAGACTTCGGCCCACCCACGTCAGAAGTGTCACCCGAGTGAACTCCCGACTGAGTCGGGGTGGCCTGTTGCCCGCCCGCACTTCCAGTCCTGCTGGCTTGAGGGACCTCTAGTCCCTCTGCGACCCCAGGTAAACCCACCTGTGTCTCACCAGTATTCAAAGGCACTGAAGTACGTGCGTCACCCGTGTACTCCCCGGACGACGGGGGGTCCGAGCTAGCCATGTTGGCTAACGATCCGTATGACACGGTCCAAGTCCACCGTTCCTCTGAGACAGAGGGCCCCCTACACCCGGGTGCACCCGGAGGTAAAGTTTACCTCTGTCCCCTGCTGCTCCACCAAATGTGGCAAAAACCACTCGCACACACAGTACCCAAGTTGGGGCGGTGTGCGAGGGCTGCCTCCCGTGTCGGGGGAACCGGAAGAAGTGCAAGTCGCACACACTCTATCCCTGTTGTGGGGCAATCCCCCCACGGACAAACAAGAAGATGGTGTGTGGTCCAACAGTTTCTTGGTCGGGACGGGGACGCAGGGCCAAGCCCCGCTGTCCCTCCCCTTATCCCCCCAGGGTCCACTCAGAATCTCGCCACTCAGAATCTCCCACCCCAGCACCTGCCCACCGGGCCACACGAAAATTCAAGACGATAAATGCAGAAAACCCTCAAATCCAAGTTGGATTTACTACTAAGCTAACTATCCCAAACTTAGGGAATATGGACCCAAATGCAGGGGGAGGAACGGATCAGGCTAGTGGCCTGCCGCCCCTTGCATGGCACGTGTTGCCCCCTACCTGGGGGTCAATACTGCCACATTCCTTTCTCTTATCATGGGACAGAGTTATCGGGCAGTCACTGATGTGGATAATAATTCTCATTTTTCTTTCTTTGCAGCACCAAGCTTTTGCTGCCTCGCCGCGCCACTGCGGCGCCAACCCCCCCAAGCCCCCCCCTGACCCCCCCGAGCCCCCCCCCGACCCCCCCGACCCTGTCGGGCGACGAGAGCCCCCCTCTCGTCGCCCCGCGTATCCCGGAGGTATTCGTATCCGGAATTCCTCCGCGTCTCTGGGAGGCGCCTGGGGGGCGTGCGCGGGGAGGCTCCCGTCGCAGGCATGCGCCGTGGTCGCGTGAGCCACTGCCGGCTCCGTCGGCGTCTGACGTGGGTTGGGCGCGGGGGGACCGGACCCCCCCAGGATGCTCTGCGACGCCTCCAGCGCCGAGCTCCCCCCTTTTTGACCTGCTTCCACCGGCACCGGATGTGGCTTGGGGGCCGTCGTGGGGGGACCGCACCCCCTCCAGACGCTCAGTGACACTGCCAGCACCAAACCCCCCCCTTTTTGACCTTCCTGGTACGGGATGCGGTGACGAGTGATATGGTTTTTTACTACAAAGATTACTGAGCTAACGGGGATAGGGCCGGGGGGTGTTAGTGATGGAGGGGGTGGGGTGGGCCGGCGGCGGTCGCGGCGAGGCGGGAGGGGCTTGCACCGCGACACGATGAAGACAGTGTGTGGTCCGTGCAGCGATTTTTCGACGAGTCGCGACTTCCCGGCATGAACTGTTCTCCAATGTCTCCCATCTGACCTCCCACAGACGGCTGCAACGAGGGCTATGGCGACCACGTGTGCATTTTTCAATGATTGTGTGGTGCTTGATGCAGAAGTAAAGGAAAAAACCTGACAGACTGTGGTTGGGCCAAGGCGGTGCCAGAATTGCTTAGGCGCCGGATCGAATTGAACGTGCTCAGCCAATGCGGAAGGGGCGCGGCCCTGAAAGCCCAGGATGCCCGGCAACAGCCGTCGTAACTACAGTGCGTATTCAGTTATGTGCGGCTCGGTTATATGACCCCCGTCACATAACCGAGCCGCACATCGCACGACAGGCGTCCTCAGCCCGACTGAATGTTCCGCATCAAACTTGGGCACGTATTTCCGAGGATATTTAATTGGACTGACGCGGAAGCACAGCTAAAAATTTGGCTGTCGTCCAACGCACATGGCGCGACGCGGCGCTGCCACCCGGATCCCACCTGCCGAGCACCGTGTGCGGTATCCACCCTCGTTCATTTGTAACGCTTTCCTAGCGCTTCATCTCCATCCACCATCCCGATTGGGCTTCCCCTGTTCTCACCGACGCCGTTCTACCTTTTCCTGATTAGCAGCCTTCCGGTTTGGCGCGGATCGCGGCCGATATGGCCCTCGGCCGGGGCCGCGGCGGGCGGGGGGGGCGCGGATGGCGACGGCGCACGGCGCCCGGCCCGGGTCGCAGGACAGATCCGGGCGAGCGCGAGACGGCTACTCTCGGGATCGGCGGCTTCGCGGACAGGTCTGGGGCCGGGGCCCTGCTTGCTGGCGCTGGGGTGATGACCCACCCGCCACCCCCAGCCGCCGCACCAGTCCTTTCTCGGGCTGGGCGGCTTGTCCGTACACCAGTGGCCGCCATTCCCGATATTGGCTCCGAGAGCGACACGGCGCAGGCAACGGTGGGCACGCGGGCGGCCGCTGCGCCGCGCGGCGCGGCGAAGAGCGCTCCGGCTCCCGGGCTGATGCCCCGGGATGCCGCCGTTCCCTTGGCGTCCCCGGGGGCTCGCAGGGGGCGGGCCCCAGCCGGCGCCCCGCTAAGAGACCCGGGAAGTGCCTCAGCGCACGCTGTGTCTCCAGTGGGGCCTGTGGGCGTGTTAGGGGCAACCGCGGCTACGTCGGCGCGCCTGGCCACCGTGCCTGAGTCGGCTGCCTCCCTGCCCGCGGGACATGTGTTGGCGGCGTCCGTGCCCCCTGCAGCCGCGGTGGCGGACTCAGCGATCTCCCCGACAGGGCCGTCCGCGGGACACCTGCAGTGCGCGCCGGTGCCTACCCAGCGAGCACCCGTCGCGAATGCTTGTGCTGTTGACGCGGCCGCCGCAGTGGCTGAGGCCACGGTTGCTCTGGCACATCCTGGCGGATCGCCTGAGTGGTCGAGCGGGATAAGGGCGGCTGCCCACGTCGCAGCCGTGACCGCACACGCCGTGCTCACGACACCGCCGCAGGCCAGGGTTCCGGCCCGTGCTTTGGGGGGGGCGCGGTGAGCACGGACCCCCATGTCTCTCGATACTCAGCTTCGCGTGATCCGCTGGCGGGACACTGGCAAGACACGGAGCTATATCTCCTGGCAGATAGGCGGTGCGTACTCCGACATCGCCCTGCGGAACACCTACAGTCTTTCTCCATTGTTGGGCACCCTTTGTGGCGACCGTAAGCCCAAGGATTGTAACTTGATTCCGCCCTCTGATTGGTCGGTGACAACGATCGAATGCTGACACATGCGCTGATCGCACCGTAGAGGTCGGTCGACCTGCATTGGTTACTAGACACCGTGCCCAAGAAAGGATGTCACAGCTATGGAGAAAGACTGTACCGGCGTCGTGGCGTCTACCTCGAGAGAGCTGTGGCTGGGGTGCCGGCGACTGCCGTGACTACGAAGACGACTGATTTCCCGGAAATTGACTCGAGACTGGCTGCTTGGTGCCACGCTGTGCGTGCCCGGGGCAGGAAACGTTTGCCGCCTTCCCTCGCGATTCTACGGTGCAAGGCTTTGCAGATTGCCGCTTCTCTCGGCGTCACCAATTTCTCGGCCTCCAATGGCTACCTGCAGAATTGGGCACGACGCTTCGGATGGGCCAGCGTTGCTTTACACGGCGCCAGCGCCTCAGCCAATGTGGAGGAGTTTGGGGGGGTAGGGGACGCCGACCAGGCGAGGGCTGTGCGTCGGTGGCTCGCTGCCGAGGACGATGTCGAGGCCATTGAAGAGACGGTGGATATGGTTCTGAGTGGAGCAGAGGAAGGAGAGTGAGCCCAGTTGGTGTGCTTCTCAATTCTTCGACGAGTTTGTGCCTCAATCGTTCCAGGCGCACCCCCCCTACGCTCCACCAGCTCCCCCACACCGCACCTACCTCCTGCTTGCGTTGACTTGGACGGAACACTCGGTCGGCTGCCTGCCATCCCTCGGTATTGCCGGAGTCCAAATACCATTGATTTAACTCAAGTCTGTGTACACACGTGCGGTACGGTGCCGTTCAAGTGGAACATGGGCTGGAACATCAGTGGGCTACTTCCTCGGATGGCCCTGTCATATATCCGCGTACGCACTGTAGGGGTGTGGGGGTCTGCGAGGCTGCGACGCGGCGAGGGCGTTGCGATGCGATTTCGGGCCCTATAGCGACGGAAGGCTAGACATAACCTGCAACGCCCACGACTGTCCGTGCCCCAGTCACAGCAATGATCCATCACGAGGGGGCGTTGGTCACGCGACGGCGGTGGGGGGGATGGCGGGCAACGGCCGACAGAGAAGAGACCGCCAGCATCCCCGATACCGTGGACTTGCCCTGCGCCCAGCAATGAAAAAAGGCGTGGAAGGGGGGGCGGGGGGGGGAGGGCAGGGGAGGCAAAGGGATGGACTGGACTGTACCTATTTACCGCCGCCCGCACGCGCACGCGCGGGCGGCGGCACATAGTCCAGTCCGTCCCTCCCACAGGGGGCGCGCCCACGCGCTAGGGCGCTGCCCAGGCACGGGACGTCGGGTGCGCACTTGCCCACACCGGGGGGGTGGGTGGGGAGAGGGTGGGGGGGGTAGATAGATGTGCCTGCCTCTGGTCGGCGGCGGCGGCGGCGGCGGCGGCGGCGGCGGCGGCGGCGGCGGTGACGCCGCCCGCCAGGGCCGCCGCCGCCTCTGCCCGCGTGTTTCCCCCGCCCCCCCCACCGCCGCCGCCGCCGCTGCCGTTTTGGCGGACACTGCCGCCCCGCCCGGCCGCACGTGCCGCCCGGCGCGTGCCATAGATTGGATAGGCGCGCGCCGAGAGCGCAACGACTGTCCACCCCCCCCAACCACCGCCGCCACCCCCACCGCCACCACCACCACCGCCCCCCCGTTGCCGACGCCGGTGCCGGCGCCCCCCACCACCATCGCCCCCACCACCGCCACTGCCGCCGCCGCCGCCCGCGCACACCCGGGCGCCAGGGCGGGAGGCGCGGGGAGGGGGAGGGGGAGGGGAAGGGGAGGGGGGGGGGGGGGTGTGTTGGAGGGAAAGGGCACCCGGGGATCGCCCCCCCCCCCCCCCCCCCCCCCCCCCCCGCCGCCGTGGCCCCTCCGCACCGCCGCCACGCGCGTCCACCGTCCCCACCACCCCAATCACCACCACCATCAGGGCCCCCACCCCCGCCCCCCCCCTCCCCGACCTCCCTGGCCCCCCACCGTGTCTGGGGGGGCGGCGGCGGCACTGCCGGTGGGGTGGTGGGGGCGACGGCGACGACGGCGGCGGGGGTGGACACGCCCCCTCCCCTCCCCTTCCCTCTCCCCCCCCCCACCCAACCCCCCGCCCTGTCGAGAGTGTCAGGGTCCCCCCGCGTACAGGGAGGGGGGGGCTGGGGGGAGGGGGGGATGGCGGTGGGGCAAGCCAACGGGCGGCCACCGCCGCCGTCCCCTTCCCTCCCGCAGAGGCGGCGGCGGTCACCAACGGCGCCAAGGCCGCAGATGCGGGTGGCGGAGGAGGGGGGGGGTGCGGGGGGTGGATGGGGGGAGGGGCGATGGTGGGAGAGGGGACAGTGGTGGTCGGGGGGGAGTGGAGGAGGGGCGGCGTAGTGTCCGCCGCCAGCGGGGCCTTCCCCGTCGGCGCCCCTCCCAATCCACGGGCGTGTCTTTCCCCCGCCCCCCCGCCACCCGCCGCTGGCGGCGGCGGGCCGACCCTGCCCCCACCACCGCGGGGGTGGTGGCGTCCACGCTGGGAGCAACGGCCGGCACGCCGGCGAGCTGCGTCCGTGTCGCCCCCATCCCCCCCCGCCCACCCCCACCAATGGTCCGCATCCACCCCTGCCGCTTCCGGTCGGGCGGCGGGTAGGTACAAGTGCCGCCGTCGGCCGGCCGGCCACGGTGCTCCCCGCCCCCAGTCGTACACGCCGTCCCCCCCCAGCGTCTTCCCCTCACCCCCCCCCCCCCCACCTTCCCCCCATCTTGCTCGGTGTACGGTGCCCGCGCTAGGGGGGCCCTCCCGGTCCGTGGCCAGTCCCCGTCGGCACCACCGCCGGCGCGGCTCCCACGGTCGGAGGCGCGGGCCCTTTTTCCACCCACCACGCCCCCATCCCCATCCCCCCACACATCTGGAACCCCATACCCCACCGCCCCCCATCCTCATCCCTCAACGCCCGTCCCCCATCCTCCCCCTCCCGCCACCCCCCGCCATCCCCGCAACCGTCCCCTCATCACCCCCCCGACGGCCCGGTCCACCCCCCCTTCCCATCGCCCATCAAGGGGGCAAGTTGGCGGCTACCGACCACCCGCTGTCAAGGCCCCCGGCCGCCGTCCCCCCACGGACCCAGCCGGCCATGGTCCCCGACGGCCCCGACTGCCGCCCCCGCCGGTCCGTCGCCCTCACCGTCGCCGCCGCCGTCGCCGCCGCGGCCACCGTGTACCTTGCCGTCGACGCGGTGGCGGCGGCGCTGGCGGGGGGGGCGGGGCCGATCGCGGCGGCAGCGGTCACAGAGCTGGGCGGGGGGGCGGGGTGGGCGCCCCCGCCGCCGCCGCCGCTGCCGCCGCCGCCTGCGGACAAATGGCGCCGGCCAGCGGGCGCGGGGGCGCCCGCAGCAGCGCCGGGGGGGGGGGCGCGGGTGGCCATGGCCAGGGCGCAGCCCCGCAGGGAGGGGACGCCCCCGCCGCCGCCCCCGCCGCCGCCGCCGTCGCCGCCGTCCTCGCCGCTGCCGCGGCCACCACCACCACCACCACCACCACTGGCAGCGACGCCGCCACCGCCACTGCCACCACAGCCGCCGCCGTCAACGCCGCCGCGACGGACGCTGTCGCCGCCGCCACAGACGTTGTCGCCGCCGCCGCCGCCGCCGCCGCCGCCGCCACAGGCGACGCTGGCGTGGCAGCCGGGGCGGCGGTCCCACCCCGGGCCCCCCCCCCCGGGGCTGCCCATCCCCACCATGGCCCCCGGGTGCGACGCGATCGTAACGGGCCTGCGGGTGGCCCCCCCCGCGTGGCCCTACACGTGCGCCGGCTGGCGCTACGCCGTCCGCTACGCCGGCTGCCTCGGCGAGGCGTCGGCGCCTGGTAGCGGCGGTGCGCCCGTGATGGACGCGTTCCGGCTGCAGGTGTGGTCGGCGCCCGCCGCCGGGGCGGGTGCCCCCGCGGGGCGCCCCACGCTCGAGGCTGAGTCGATAGAGGTGTTTCCCCGGGCCGCCCGGCTGAGCCAGACGCCCCTCACCCGGATGGCACGCCGGTGCGGGGCCCGCACCTGGTACGCAGAGGCGTGTGTGGTGCCGGCGGGGGGCGGGGGGGTGGCGGCGTGCGCCCGGTCGCCGCCGGTGCTCCACGCGGCGGGGCTGGTGCGCGCTCCGGCGGTGACGGTGGTGGCGCCGCTGCCGCCGCGGCGGCTGGCGCTGGCACCCGGTGACCGGGTGCACCTGTCCACCACCGTCGCGGTGGTGCCCGCCGACGCGGACGGGTGCGCGGCGGCCGTTACGCCCGCGGACCTCCGGCTGGTGACGGTCGTGCGGCGGGCAGACGGGTCGACCCGCCGGTCGGCGGCAGTGGTGGGGGTGGCCACCATCACCACCCGCGTGGCGGTCACCGCCGCTGACGACGGGGGCGTCGTGTACGTGGAGGTGAGCCACCGGTGGTGCGCGGCGGCGGCCGGCCGGACCCTCTCCACGGACACGCTCCAGACGGGCGCCACCGCCCTGTCCGTCTCTGCCGCCACCCCCGCGTTGGTGGTGCAGGACACGGCGCTGCCCGCCGTGGAGGGGGTGGTGTGGCCCCCCACCGAGGCGGGGGAGCCCGTCACCCTCACCGTGACGGCTGCCAATGGGGGCGGCGGCGGCGGCGGTGGCGGCGGCCGCCGCCGCAGTCGCCGGCGGGGGAATGGCACCCCAGGGGGCGACGGCGGGGGCGGCGGCCCCGCCGCGGCGGCGGCCGCCGCGGCCGCCGCCACCGCCGCCACCACCCCCACCGGGGTAACATACCAGTGGTTGGCGGCGACGCGGCTCAACGCCGCCGGCGAGGCGTGGGCGGTGATGGCCGGCGAGACGGCGGCGACGCTGACGCTCCCCGCCCCCCGCCCCTACTGTGAGCGCACCGACTGTGGGCGGGTGGAAGGCACCTACCGGTGCGTGGCGGGCCCCGGCTGGGCGGTGGACGTGTGCAACACGGGCGGGTGCACACGGGTGGCGGCGGCGCCCGCCATCCGGCGGCCGCCCGCCGCCAAGTGGCAGACCCGGTGGATGCTGTCGGCGGGGTGCCGCTGGGCAGACTGAGCCCGTTGTGGCGAGGGGGGGGCGGCGGAGGAACAGTGGTTTGGGAGGGGGGCCGGGGGCGGGGGCGGGTGGGAGGGCGCCCCGGTGTCCCGGTCCCGGTCCCCGTTTAGGGGTCCGTACCCACCGTACGCCCCAAACGGCCGTTTGCGCGGGGGAGGGGCCGTGTAAAGACCGCATTGGCATGGACTCTCAGACGGCGGACCGTGACCGTGGCCTGTGCTGGACAGCGGCTGGACCTCGCCGGGCACCCCTTTCGATCCGTCCACCGGCGACCGTGGGCGCTCCCGAAAATACCCCTCGGCGGCTGCGCGGGGGGGTGGCCGCGCGCGCCGGCAGGGGGTGGGGGCACAGCTGCGCCCTGCAGGGACGCCCCGCGACCGCGCTGCTGCAGCAGCAGCGCCGTCGCGGGGCGTCCACCCCCTCCCTCGTTGTGCCGCGCGGCGCACAGAGGCAGCCGGTGGCCGGCGGCCGGCTGAATGGCGAGGCGGACGGCAGCGCGGTGTTGCCCCGCCGCGAGGGCGGGAGGGGGGGGGGGGGGGGGGTTTGGGGTGTGGGGTGTGGGGGAGGGCGGGCGGCTGCGCGGCGTGGCGCCCACCCCAGCTGCTGGGGGGGCTGCAGCCGCCGCCGGCGCGCCCCCCCGGGCTCGGCCAGCCGCCGGCGGCAGGGCGCGCCGGCGGTGCCGGCGGGCCCGCCCGCCGCGGCGGCGGCTGGACCGCCCCCACCCGCTACCGCCCGCCGCCGCGGCCGCCTCGCAGCAGCACCTGCCCGTCCAGGGTGGGGGCGCCCCACCGCCAGGCGGGGAGGTCCCCCGCGGTGCGGGGCCGCCCAACCCGGCAGACAGGCGCGGGTCGGAGGACTGCCGCACGGTAACCGGGCTGGAGGGACACGCACCCCCACTGCCGCTGCCGCTGCCGCCGCCGCCGCCGCCGCCGCCGCCGCCGCCGCCGCCGCCGCCGTCGCCCCATCCGCCAGTGGCCGCGCGGCGCCGCGCGCAATCATTGTCCCCTCCCTCCCGCCCAGCCCTACACCCCCCCCCCCCCGCCCCCCCCCCGCGCCGGGGGGGGGCCATGACCGCCCGCCCAGGGGGGGGGGGGGGGGGGGGGGGGACGAGCGACGGGCAGCGACGGCGCGGGAGGCGCCGAGGGGGGGCGGGCGGCCCCCCCGGCCGCCGCGTCAATGGGGGCGTGCGTGTGGCGCCCATGGACGCGGGGCGAGCTGGGAGGGTGGAAAAAAAAGCACCGGTTGGGGGGGGGGTGGTGGCGGCCGGGGGGTGGTGGACCCCCTCCCGCCGTCTCCGCCACCCCCCCCCCCCCGCCCCCCCCCCGCCCGCCGCCACTGACACCACCACCGTCGCCGCCGCTGCGCGCCACCACCGTCGCCCCGCCGCTTGGCAAGCACGGCCGGTCGGTCGCCGGCCGCCACTACTGAGCCAGCCGCCGCCCCGGCAGCTGCGCCAGACCGGCGGGGTGGCGCTCGGTGTGGCGGTAGCGCATCGGGACGGCGGCGGGCGGCGGGAGCAGCGGCGGGAGCGGCAGCAGCGGTGGCAGCGGTGGCAGCGGCGGCGGCGGCGGCGGCAACAGCGGGCGGCGACAGCGGTGCAGGCGGCGGGAGCGACAGCGACAGAGGCGGCCGAGGCGGCGGCGGCGGCCAGGGCAACGATCGTCGCCCGCCCGCCCGCCCCCCGGCCTCCCCCCGGCAGTCGAGGAACCACTACGGCCGTCCGCCACCTCACCCCCCGCGGGGACGTCTCCCACCGCAGCCACTACTTGACACTGCCCATGAAAAGCCGTGGGGGAGGCCAGGAAGGGGGGGGGAGGGCGGGGACCAACAGCGGGACTATAAGGCGCAGCAGACGGCCGCCGTTGCCAGTGCTGCCGTTTCGGATGCCCTGCGACTGCCGTCGGAGGCGGCGGCGGCGGCGGCGGCGGCGGCCGTGGCGGAGGCTGCAGCAGCAGCGGTGAGGACGACGCCGCTGGTCAGGGAAGGCACGGCCTACGGCGGCGGTGCGGCCGCACTGGCCGCCGTGTCGCCCCGCCGCAGCGCGCCGGGCTCGACTTCTCCGTCACAGCGCCCGCCGATTACCAAGACTCTGGGACCACGTGGCCTCATTTCCACGTCGTGAAAATAAACATGACTTTATGGGTCCGGGTCCTTTCGTCGAATCAGATGATACAGTCGAATATGGCACCGTCATCAAAAGAGAAACTGATTGTATTATTTGCAATGAAACTTGGCTGGCAATCACAATTGGGATGTGTCAGTAGTCTAGCAACTTGTGAGGAAGCTGCTGACACCCGCAGTAAGTACGACGCGCCTGGCCTGTCTGGCCTACCTCTCTCCGTGGTGCCAAGTGCCAAACGGTGAAGCCGCCACCGACGGGAACACACTGGCGCAGTGGGGGCAGCATCCTGTTTCTTGTGGCTGGCACTAGTGACGTGGGGCGCGCCGGCTGCGCCGCTTCTCTTTTTCTGCTCCTGGCTGGTTGGTTGCCTCGGGGCCATGGCTTCGCGCCGCCCACAGTGGGGGCGGCCGCCCCCCCTGGCGGTCTGCTCCGCGGCGGCGTCGGTGCTGTTGCTGGCCACCGCGGCCGGGGCGCAGGACGTGTTTTGCAAGGTGGACTGCTGCTTTGAGATCCTTGGTCTCAAGCCCGACGCGACGCCTGCCGAAATCCGGCGGGCGTACCGGCGGCTGGCGCCGGCGCTGCACCCCGACGTCAATCCGGGCAACGCCGAGGCGGCCGACGCGTTCAAGTCCATTGCCAATGCGTACGAGGTGCTCACCGACCCGGTCCGCCGCCGGGCCTACAATGACTACCGGGCGCACCCCGAAAAGTTTGGGTACATGATGGAGTTTGCCAAGACCTCCTACGCCCCCCAGTCGAGCGTCTGGGTGGTGGTGGTGGGCCTCCTCGTTGCCGCCACCGCCTTCCACTGGTTTAACATGCGCCACAACTATTACTCTGCCGTGGAGCGGGCGCGGGAGAGCGAGGAGTACCAGCGGGAGGTGCGACGGATGATTGCGCGCAAGGAGGTGGCCACCGTGGAGGAGGCGCACGAGGCCATCCACGTGGACTATGGGGACATCCGCCTGCCAACACCACGGGACCTGCTGCCGCTCAAGCTGGTGAGGCTCCCCCTGGCTGCCGGCAAGCTCCTCTACTGGGCGGGCCACTGGCTGGTGGCGTACCAGCTGCTCAAGCGGGACTACACCGAGGCGGACAAGGAGTATCTGGTGCAGCAGAACCTGGGGCTGTCCCCGGCTGCGTGGGAGGAGCTGCAGCCCAAGCAGCGCCAGGAGTATATGGCCAAGCGGTTGTGGATTGATTCAGAGTACGCGGCTTTCCTGCAACGCAAGCGGATTGAGTTGAACCGGTCGGGGAAGGTGCCCAAGCGGCGCAAGCGGGTGCCTGTGCGTGAGAATATGCTTGCCGAGGACTCCATGTGAGGAGGTGGCTCTGTTACGTGCGTGCGCCTTGGTGAGATGCGGTTGACTGGAGCTGTGTACGTTGGATTGAAGGGGGGGAGCGTAGGGACCGCTCGGGCCCGTGTCTCTGGCGGTGATGTATATGCCGCTCCATGTGGGTGTGTCGTTGGGGAAGGCCACCAACCTGGGCGTGCCATGTACCCAGAGTCTTGAATGAGCTGAGCCTCCTCACCGTCCACGCCTGCCGGTCGCGTAGAGCCTCGCTCCTCCGCGCCTCTGCCCATTCCGTCGCAGGACCAATGACGAATAGTCTGTCTTCATTGCGTTGCCCGGTTGTCGGTGGCAGACGGGACGGCGGAAGTCTGCAGCAGCCGCGTCGACGCGGCGTACCACACAGCTGGCCACGTGCTGCAAGCGCAAAACAGCCGTCGTCGGCCAGGTCGCGCGCGGTAAAGTGTGAGTTCCAAGCGGGCTGCGGGGGTGCGGTCGCTCGGCGCGCATGTGGTCCATGTGGACAGAGTGAGGCCAGTGGGCAGGTGTAGAGGCGCGTAGGCGTACAGGTGGACACGCGGGCAGGCGGACAACACTATCTTCCCGTACGCGGAAGAAGTTCCTGCGGATTCTCCCGGCCATATGGCCATGTGTCCATAGCTTGCTGCTTGCAACCAGGGGGTGATGTACCCGCTTCGGGCGACACGCTTGGCACCCAAGGAAAAGCTCTGGGACGCACCAGCAAAAAAAAAGTGCACCCTCACCCGACAGTCGTCTCCTTATTATCCTCATTCATGGCAAACACGCACGCATGACAGGCACACGCACAACCGTGCGAACAAGCGAGCGCGATACAATACAAAGCAGCAACAACAAACGCTGGCCGGCAGTCAGAGCGTGGGCGGTTGCGACCCGTCGTCGATACCGCTACCAGGAACAGCCCCCGCTCGGCCGCCGGCACCCTCCCCCTTCTTGAATGGCCTCAGCAGCTTGGCCAGCACCTTGTTCCGCCGCGAAGTCGACCCAAACGAGCTGGGCGGCGACCCCGACCTGGCTGACGGTGACGAGTCACCGAGGGTGCCCACGTCCACGGCCTCAGCAGAGAAGCCACTGCTCCCATCACCGCTCCCGTCGCCCCAATCCAGCGCGTTTTCAGGAGATGGCTGCGCAAGAGAGGCAGTGTCAGACGCCGCCGCGCCCACACCGCCACCAGCGCCCGCCTGCCCACTCCCACCAAACAGGGTGGACCGCGCCACGCCGCCGGTCACCTTAACGACTGGTACCATACCAGCGGAGCCCCGAGTCCGCTCCGTCTTGCGGGCCGAGCGAGACGCCTTTGGCGACCGCGACGTCACGTCAGACGAGTTTGTCGTCGGCAACGCGCCGGCGGGCCCACGCGCCCGCTCTGTTTTGCGCGCGGAGCGGGCGGCCTTTGGCGACGGCGCCGTCACGTCAGACCCGTCCGATGCACTCCACCCGCTGCCGCTGCCGCTGCCATGTCCGCTACCGCTGCCACGGCCGCTGCTGCCACTACCATGACCACCAACACCCCCCCCCGACGCACGGTGGAGACCCTTGCCAGCAGGGCACATGGTCTTGAAGGACGGGAAGCCTGCAAGGGAATCGGGCTGCAGCAGCGACGCGTGCGCCATAAAGTCGCCGAGCGAGGCGACCGACCCTTCGGCGTCAAACTCTTGGGATGACGCTTTCAGTGCCTGCACCTCGGCAGCCAGGTCAAAGGGCAGCGCCCCAACATCGCCGCTCACCGCGGTCGGATTGAACTCTGGCTGAGAACCTGAAGTCTGCAGCGCCGACTCAGCGGCTGCCGACGACAGGGCGGCGTGCATCTCGGCTTCTATGGACGCGATGACGTCCTTCTGGGCGGGGTCCATCGGGAAGGTGGCGCCCACCCAGAAGGGTGACAACGAGGGAAAGAGAAAGGGAGTGGGTCTGCGACAGCGCGGGCGAATCTCCAAGTCACAAGGCCTGTCGGCGACACCGACACGAGCGGGTACACGCGGCCCACTGGGAATGGAAACAAGCCCGGACAAGCACCGGGCCAGCCAGAGACCGCCAGGCCGGAGGACGCCACCCAGTTGCGTCCCTCCACGGCGCACAAGGGGTTAGGAAAAGCCCCTACACCACAGGCGGGACCGACCCCGCCACCAATCACGCAGCACCACAGGTACCCGACAAGCAGCTCGTGCCCAAGGTACACCACCGCCCGTAAACTGCGTGTGCCCAAAGGGACCACCGCTCCGGACGAGTCCCGTTCGCCGCCGCCACGGGGGTCCCGTCCTACCAGCGCCCGTCCAAGCACCAACCGCTCCGTCAGCACGGCGGGCGACTGCCCAAACGCCAACAGCAACACGCACCCCAGAAAACGACGTGCCCCACCACCACCAACTTAGCGAGGACGTGATGGCCACAATGGCAAGTTGCGGCAATCGCAGACCCAAGCAGGGGGGGGGGTAGGGGCCAACGGCGACGCAACACACAAACTCCCGAGAGAGAAGACCGAGCAAGGCCGCGGCGACGCGAAAGCCAGCTGGCGACCCCGCTACCCCGCACCCTGCCTCCAGTCCACCAACTGGGGCGGGGGTACGGGAGCAGTCACCCCACCCCAGGTGATGCCAAGCCGGTGGCAAGCCGGCAGCAGCCACTGCCCGTCAGTGCCCCACCCACCGCCGCGCCCCTCAGCGGCGCTTACACGCCTTCCCTGCCGGTTGGTAAGGGAACCCCAACAATCCGGGCGGACTCATCCGCCCCCCCAAACAGCCCAAAGCTCACCCGCCACTACCACGCCGCCCACAGCCAGCGGCGACTGCACCCATGGAGTGGGAAGGGGGAAGAGAGACAAAGCGAGAGAGAGGCGTCGTCAGGCGTAGGGGGAGCGCGCAGCAGAACCGTAAAGTGCACGCGGCACCCCCCCACCCCCCGCCTCCCCGACGGCACTGGCGAGCTGCCGTGGCAACCGCAGGAAAAGATCAGATGCCACGGTGCGACGACGTGGTGGGCAGGGACAGCGGCGTGCCGGCAGCAAAAGCAGTACTCCCCACGGGATGACGGGTCGTACCGCATCGGCGGCAGACGTGCACTTCGACAGGGCAGGGTCGTGGGCGGGCGGTCGCGGGCAGGTGCCCACGTCGGCGGCTCGGGCGTGAAGAGGAGCGCCTGCTGACCGGGATGCCCCATCATCGCGTGCGGGGTCCAGCGCTTCTGCTCATGCAGGTCACTGACAGAAAAATACTTGAGATAGAAAGGAGCAATGCATACAAGAGAATTACATATGACAAAAACGAAGAGTGCAGAGTCGAAACCTCGGTACACGTTGACGACTCGCAAACGCCCACGCAATCGATCGGGCCCAGGGGCCACCTGCCGGGCCTCGGAGGACCGTAGGGGCAAGGTCACCTGTCCTCGAGCGAGTGACCTGAGGGCTCTCTGCTCTCTCGCCGCGCGTCCCCCCTCAGCGCTCCAGGGCCACCCACAGACGCCTTTGTCCAGCGCATCGGTCGCTCGTGGCCCAACCAAGGGGGCATGCTGTTCTCAGGCGACCCGGTGGGAGGGTTCGGCGTCCACCGACAGCTTCCAAGAACCACCAGTGAAGTGCCCCATTCTTGTTCTCCTGGCGCTTGCGCCATTCGTTCCACAGCATGCGTCCTGTGTGGCGGACGGCGGCTGCCACGCAGCGCCAGCCAGGGCAACTTCGTCCCAGGCCCCCTTCTTCCGCTCCGTGCCACGCAGACTGATGTGTGCCGGGGGGTGGCGGACCGGGCTCTCGTCAAGTGGGTGGAGGTGCCGACCCTTGCATGCGCATGACGGCTGCCGCTTCCCGCCCCTCCCCCCGCCACTGGGAAGGTTGTGGCATCATGCCGGTATGATACCGAAAGGCAGGCGCGAGCAGCGCCCCGATTCCCATCACCCCCCCCCACACCCCCGGTCACCCTTCGCGATGGCCCGAATAATCCAGAGAACGTGGGGCCCCTCCCACTCTCTGGGGTCTCCCACGCCTCGCATGGTACCGAAAGAGGCAGCGAGCGCCGGGGGGACCCGTGTGTTGCGAGCAGCGAGGCGCTGCGCGCGCGCACCCTGTGACGAGCCCGGTGGGAAAATCACGTCCGCCCCGACTCGTTCCCGCTCCTGACGCGTGATGGCCACCCCCCCGACACGACCCACTGTGGGTGGCGGTCGCCGCGTGTGGTACAGGGGCTCCCCCCAAAGGCGGCCTGCGGCGAGCAACCTCACCAGAGTCCCCGCGCGAGGGAGTCGACGCCGGCTCTCTGTGGGTGCTTTCTTTGTTTGACCCTCGGGCAGACGGCCGACGCGGGCGAGCGAGCGGTGGACACGCCAGCCTTGTGGAGGCGGTAGGCAACACCCGCGTCACGTGAGGGCGCATTTTGGGGGGGTCACCCCTTCACAAACTGTGGTTGGGGCGTGTGTGGCGCGCGACAGCTGCTGGAAGAGGGGGCGTCTTCATGGTGAGGGGGTGCGCGGCCACCGCCTCCCTCCGCCCCCCACCCGCGGACGACGGGTTTTGACGCCTGGACCTTCCGCCGGCGGCTGCGTCGTGGCAGCCACGTGCACGGCCGCGCTTCCAGCCCCCCGCTAGACAGTGTGTCGCAGGCGCGGCGCCCCCCCCGCCGGGGCATTTTTGGCGGCGGCGGTGCCCCCCCGCCGGTATAGCGTCACATGGCTGACGCGTCTCGCCGGCCGCTGCCGGCAGCCGCGCACGGCGGCGGCCGCCGGCGGGGGCTGCGGCCGTCGACCCGCCGGTGACGGGCGGCGGGTGCCAGCTGCTAAACGGCCAGACGCTCCGCCAGGCGGCTGCCAGATTCCCTGCCGCCGCCGTCGCTGCCGGGATTGCGTATGTAAATATTCAATCAGGCGGGGTGTGGCAGCACGCGCCTGCGCGGGTCTCCGCCGCTTCGGCCGACGGAATCGCCGACTCGTTTGGGATATACAGTACAGCACAACGCAGGTGCCTGGTCAGGTCGCGAGTGTAGGGGGGGGGGGGAGTTGCCGTGGACACGTGGGGATACGCGACCCGGCTGCCAGCGACGCGCCGCACCCTCCTCTCCGCCCCCCCGCCCCCCGCATCTCGCCCTCTGCAACAACGCCCGCAGGCTGCGACCGCCGCGACACCAGCTGGCTGCCAGCGAGCCTGCCATGCGCGTCGCTTGGCACACGGGGGCGCCCGCAGCGGCCCCGTCACCCCCGCCCCCACCCCCCCCCCCTGCCGCCGTGACGGGAAAGGGACCACACCCCGGCCACGCCACCGTCGGTCGCGCCAGGCCCTCCCTGGCCGCCTGCCCTACTACTTGATCGCCGTCGCCGCTCTTGCCCTCGCCGCTGCTGCGACGCTCGCCAAGGCGCGGTCCTCCTACCCCACCGCCAGCCAGAGTGCTTGCACCCCACCTCCCCTACCTCCTCTCCCCCACTATATCTCTCCTCCCCGTCCACCACGTCCCCCTTCCTGCCCGTCCCCCCTCTGGTCTTTCCCCGTGACCCGCCTCCCGTCCCTCGTCTCGCATCGCGTCTATATTCCTTGTGCTGTGTACGTCCCCCCTACCTCTTCCCCCCCCAACCCCCCCACCCTTTCTTTTTTCTTTTCTCCTTCTTTTAAAGGCTTCCGTCCCCCCTTGGTTCCCCTCTGCGTCGACCGCGCGGCAGCACGGCGCCGCCCCTCTGCCGCCCCTTCCCCCCCGCCTGCTGCGCCGCTGCCCGACGGCTGTCATGTCCGGGCCCCCCGCCGCCCGCTCTGGGGCGGCCGCCCACGGCACGTTGGTGCGGCCGCAGCCGCCGCCACTCCTCGCCTGCGTTGCCCTGCCGTCGTGTCGATCGGCGGCGGCGGCGGCGGAGGTGGGCGCCGCCGCCTCGTGCCCGGCGCCGTCGCTGCTCTGCCCCACCACCCCGGTGCCGTCGGCTGCCGCGGCGGCGGTCACGGGTGCCCTCCCGTACGCGGCGGACGTGGCGCGGCCAGAGGCGGGTGCCGCCACGGTGGCCGGAGGGCTGGGCGGCCTGCGGCTGCCCGCGGCGGCGCTCAGGGCGGTGCCGTGGCCCGCCGCCGCCGCCTTGCCGTCAGTGTCGCTCCCCGCGTCGCCAATGGGGGGGGACGGGGGGGGGGTTGCCCGCCGAGGCGCCCCCCCCGGCGGCAAGCGCACCCGCAGCCGCCCCGTGCCCGTTCCCGGCGGCGGCGGCGGCGGCGGCGGGGACGGCACGCCCCCCGGCTCGCCGTCCCTGTCGCCGCGATCCCCCCGCGGCGTCGCCGCGTCGGCGCTGTCGTGTCTGGTTGACGAGGAGGAGCACGGGGGCGGGCTGGCGGCGCCCCCCTGGGCAGCGTCCCCCGCCTCCCCGTGGCGGTGTGGCCCCGTGCTGGGCGCTGCCGCCGCCGCCGCCGCGGCCGCCGTCGGCCGCGCTGACCGGCCCTTTACGCTGGGCGTTGCCGCGCTCGGCCGCAAGGTCCGCCACCCCCTCATGCGCGCCTTCCTTGCCGCCCTGTCGGCGGCGCTGCCCGCCGGGCGGTGGGTGTACCTGCCGGTGGAGGCGGACGCGGGCGGCACCCCCCCGCCGCCCGTTGCAGAGTGGCCAGACGTGGACATCCTGCTGGCGTTTCACGCGCCGGGCTTCCCCCTCGACGCCGTTACCGAGTACGCCGCCGCACGGCAGGTGCCGTTGGTCAACTCCCTTGCCGACCAGTACACGCTGCGGGACCGGTCGCAGATTTGGGCGGCGCTGGTCGAGGCGGGCGTGCCGACGCCCGATCTGGTCGTCCGCCGGGAGCGCCCGCCCAGCACGGCCGCCGCGGGCATTGCCGGCAGTGACGGGGACGCCGCGCCGCCGGTGGTGCGGCTGCCCGCCGCATCGTGCGGTGGGGTGGTGACCCAAGACGGGGAGTGGCTCCTCGTCGACGGCGTCCGCGCCCTGCGCAAGCCGTTTGTGGAAAAGCCTCTCGACGCTGACGACCACCTGTGCATTGTGTACCACGCGGGCGACGGCGGCGCGTCGGTCATTGAGCGCAAGCGCGTCACGCACTTGCCCGACCGGCGGGCCATCCGGCCGACGGGGGGCTACGTGTACGAGCGCTACCACCGGGCAGTGGCGGGGGCGGACGTCAAGGTGTACGCCGCGGGCGACGACGTCTTTTTCGCGGAAACCCGCACCCGCACCCCCGCCGGCGCCGTCGTCCGCGCCGCGACGCCGCTGTCGGCGGCCGAGACGCGGGTGGCGCGCCGCGTCGCCGCCGCGTTTGGCCAGTTCCTCACCGGCTTTGACATCATCCGCGCGACCGACGGGCGGGTGCTGGTCATTGACGTGAACGGGTGGAGCGTTGGGAAAGCGGAGAGTGGGGCGTTTGTAAAGGCGGCCGTGGCGGCGCTGGCGCCGCGTATCCGCGCGACGCTCGTGGGGGCGGGCGCCGCGTTTGCACCGCCCCCCCGGCCGGTGGGGGGGCGGCTGCGGCGGCTCCCTCGGACGGGCGGCGGCGGCAGTGACGGTGGTGGAGGTCGTGGTGGCGAGGCGGACGACCCGCCCGATGGGGGGGCACCGCCGCAGGCGGCCGGCGGTGGCGCCAGCAACAGCGTCGCGGGGGGGGGTCGCCCGGCTGGGTGGGGGGAAGACCCACGTGGCGCTGCCGCGTGTGCTGCTCCCGCCTTTGGGGGCGCGGTGTATCCGTGGCGGCCGCCGTCCCTTGTAACCGCCGCCGCCAGGCTGGTGCGCGGCTAAACGCCGCCGCCACCGCCGCCGCCGCCGCCGCCGCCTCCCGCAGGGACAGTGGGCGTGATAGGGACACGGCCCACCCTGGCGGACGCCGCCATCGCGGGTGCGGCGGCGACTGACGGCGAGACGTGCAAGCTCGACGGGGAGGGCTCAGTGGGGGTTGGCCTTGGCTCTATTGGGAGTGCCTCATGCGCCCCCGCCCAACCGTCGCCCTCTCTCCTGGGTGGTGGCAGGCCTACCCTCAGTTGATTTTCGTCTGGAAGGCCTACCACCGCCATCGATCGCGGGCGAAGAGGAAGACAAGTAAACGATACGACACACACACTACGTGCGCCGTTCCCTTCCCATGTAGTGGTCATTGCCACCTTCATTCTCGGCGGCAGGGGGCCCACCAGTGTCACTCTGCCCCGTCCGGTGCACAAGCACACGCCGCCCAAGAGTGCCGGTGTGGCATGCCTTGCGTGTGTCGGTCGCTGTCGCGAGCGGGCGCGCCCGCCCACAGGCATTGCGCGCAAGCCGCTGCCGCACACCACCACTGGCCGGCTGCCGCCACCGCCAGCACAGTGGGGCTTAAAGGGTGTCCACGCTTTTCTTGCTTTTTGTTGCCAAGTGGTCTGCGCAAAACTTGTGAGACCCTCTCACAGCACTGCTCAGAGTTGAAAAAACCCAGAAATATTTAGCAACTCATTCTTGGGACTTTGGAGTACAATGGATTATCTTGAGCAACGAACCAAAAGATGCGTCGCTCGCTGGGCTCTGCTGTGGTACCCGACGTACAAAGGGACACAGTACTCCTCCCCATACACGCATAGCTTGTACATAAAAGGCAGCAGACGTCGTACAGGAAGTTGTCGACGTGGTGACCGTCTGCGACTCCATGCCACTGGATCCGGCAACGACCTGACAAGTGTAGGCGACGCCGCATATCTCCGCACGAAGAGAAAGCCGACGAGGGACTGCGAAAAACAACATACGACTCTTTTTGACTGTGACACTCCTCGCACGTGGCCGACTTGCCCCTGATGTCGTACAGTCACTACTGGTCCCGCTCTAGACGCCGACACAGGAGGGGAAAACCATGGAGGTCCCGCCCTAGACGCCGGTACAGGAAGGGAAAACCAAGGAGGTGGTGGCCGCCTTCTCCCAACGCCAGCGCGCGAACGCCGGTGGGGGACGGGGAAGGGGGCGTGTGGCTACAGCGACACGACGGCAGGGGCTCTTTCACGAGCGGAAGCGAGCAGCCGCACGCCGACGGCAGCGACGGTGCTGTCCACCGGGGCGGTCAGGGGGGTGGGCACTTGGGGAGCCGCCGAGGAAACAGCCTGCTTCCTATTGGTCCGCTGAAAATACGATACGAAAAAAAGCGGGAGATTCTTGCCGGTCAGCAATGACCCGGCAACGACGCTGCTCATCAGCAATTTCCTGCGGGATGTCTCAGCGAACAACCGGCAGAACGAAGGCGCTCAGCAATCATCGTGCAAGAAAAACAAGCCCCGGCAACCCGATCCTGGAAAAAGCATGGACACCCTCTAAGCCCCACTGCGCAGACGACGCTGTCAACAATGTCGCGGGCGCGCGCCACAAGCTGCTATGTAGGTATGTACACACCGGGCTACGGTAGCGCAGCGCCCACCCCCAGTATGCAGCAGCACGCTGCCGCCGCGGTGGTGAAAAAGTCATCAGCACCAACCGCCTGTCATCAGCACCGACATCCGCCTGTCATCAGCACCAACCGCATGTCATCAGCACCAACCGCATGTTATCAGCGCGAGCACTGGCAGGCACCGACCACCACTCGGAATGAGCGGAAGGAATATGAACGCACAAGTTGTGGCTCCAATGACATTGGTGGACGATTAGAGGTTGAAAATATTGGGTGACAGTAGGCAGATGAAGAAAAGCGCCACCGTAAGTAGGCGCCGAAAAAGTAGAGCATGGAAGCGCGTACCCATGATTATCCGCGTTGGGGGACCGGGGAGGAATTGCAAGCCCGGGCGTGCGTTAGTGCGGCGGCGATCGGGCTTTCGCGTAAGTCCGATCGCCGCCGCACTAACGCACGCTTTAGCGTAAGCCCGATCGCCGCAGCACTAACGCACGCCCGGACTTGCAATCCCTCCCCGGTCCCCCCAGCGCAGTGCTCGTTGTTTCAAGATCCACCGCAAGGGCGTTTTGACCCCAGAACCGTTGTTGAGACCTTGTCAAGTAGCCCTCTACACCCCCCTTTACACCCCCATACAGGTCGCTCGAATATGATTTTTGCCTTTGACCCTTGTTGGATGCGTCTATACGTCTCTGGAACATGGGTCTCGTCGTACGACAAGACGGCCCTTGGCGGTGCGTACCAGAAGATGTTAAAAAAAAAAAAAGAGGACGTACTCACCCCGAAGAATTAACGAGGTTTTACAAGCGTTCAACAAGCCCTTTGCCGTGACAGGCATGCCCGGATTAGGCCTGTGGGATGCGTACTAAGGGGAAGTGCTGCAAGCATGACCAGGAAGACGGGTCTCTAAATGCGCTTTCACGAGCTTACTGAGCATAGTTTTGCGCGCATAAGGAGTTGGCAGCCTCGTTCATGGTCAGCTTTCAGGCCGCGATATGGAGTGGGCATGGAATGTCAGAGGCAACTTCCGTACAAGGCTCAACCCGGGGAAGATCACCAGCACCCTCGCATCCCACCCCATGGCTCTCTCCTCTAGGGATGCGCGAAGAGCACGTCACGGATGCGGGGGGCGGGGGGGTTACGGCGGAAGAGGGGGGGGGGGGGGGGGGGGGGGGGGGGCTGGCATCAGCCTGCATGTGGCTTCGGACCCAATCACTGTCCGGAGAGTGAAGCCTCTATTGCCGATGGCGCGCTCTTGGGTCGTCTGAAGACGGCACGTGAAGGCGGAGAGGCAGGCGATGCATACACGACGGCGGGAGCAGCGAGCTGCTCGGGCGAGGGTCGCCAGCCATGGGTTGACGCCTCCCAGACAAGCCAACAGGGGCGCACGTTGCTTCCCAAAAAAGGATTTCCCGCGGCGGTCCTGGAGGGATCTGCTGTAACTTGAGGGGCTTCTTTGGTACTTCTTTGCCTCTATTAGTCACGGTAGTGTCCTAGTGAGACAGACTTGATGCACTTATCACTTCTTTAAGTGCGATATTCATCCCATGTTTGAGGTTGTTTCACGCGGGTGGGTCGGCTCGGGGGCGCCCCTCAACAAGCTTTTACAAGCTCTCAACAACACGGCTTCCCATTAATTTACGCGACGGGTGCGCTGAATACATGTAATGAATTTATCATCGTTTGTAGCAAGCGTACTCTTTTCAGATAGCCGTTGTGGCAAAAACCACTTACACACACAGCACCTAAGTTGGGGCTGGTGTACAAGGGCTGCCTCCCGTGTCGGGGGAACCGGAAGAAGTGCAAGTCGCACACACTCTGTCCCTGTTGTGGGGCAAACCCCCCACTGACAAACAAGAGGATGGTGTGTGGTCCAACAGTTTCTTGGTCGGGACGGGGACGCAGGGCCAAGCCCCGCTGTCCCTCCCCTTATCCCCCCAGGGTCCCCTCAGAATCTCGCCACTCAGAATCTCCCACCCCAGCACCTGCCCACCGGGCCACACGAAAATTCAAGACGATAAATGCAGAAAGCCCTCAAATCCCAGTTGGATTTACTACTAAGCTAACTATCCCAAACTTAGGGAATATGGACCCAAATGCAGGGGGAGGAACGGATCAGGCTAGTGGCCTGCCGCCCCTTGCATGGCACGTGTTGCCCCCCTACCTGGAGGTCAATACTGCCACACTCCCCTCTCCTCAGTTCCGACCGACCCGGTCGGCCCTGTGAGGGGGTGCGTAAACGCACGTCTCGGCGTTGGGGGGCGCGACTTGCTGTCCCCCCTTGAGTACGTAACGCGGATGTGGAGGCGGTCACGTCGACCGCCCCTCTCCTCAAGCTTGCCCACTCGGCAGCTTGCTCTCCTCGGTTCACACTTCACCATTACCACCACCTCCCCTTCACCTTCAACGGGGCCGCCCCACGCTGGGGAGGCCACCCGTATACCCACGATCCGAGTCCCCCTCAACTCGAGGCGGGTCTCGTGCCGCTGTAGCCAGAGCGTCTCTCCCCAACTTGGGGAGAGCCATGGCGACCCCGGGAGTAGAGACAGACTCTCTCGATGAGCGCATGGAGGACACCTCCTACGGTGCAGCGCCCGCCGGGACTTCCGGCGGGGGCTCCGCGATCACTCCGGGGGATGGGACTCCCGCGTCACCCGGCTTTGGGTTGACGGCGGGATCTCCCCCGGAGGCGGGACAATTTGTCCCGCGTGAGGCCTTGGGGCGGTGGTTATACCCCGCTTGGCCTCTATATGAGGAGGGGTTGACTGTTCTTCGCTGTGGCCGACTTGGCGCAGCGATGGGTCGGGTATGGGACCGCCTACGGGAGAAGTATCCCCGTAGGGTCGGGTTCCCTGCCGGCTTCAGGACGGACCAGTTTGCCTTCCTGGACGACGAGGAGGTCGAAGACGTACAGCGGGCCAAGGCCATGGTGGACCGCGGGGGAACTATCCCGGGTCCCGGCGACTTGCCGACCTTTACTTGGGACGCGGCGGCAACTCGCCCCCCGTACCTTCACGAGGCCGATCCGCACACTCATCACTTTGATGTGCGGATGGAGAAGGACTTCCGGCGAGGTCCCTACTTGGTGACCTCGGCTGAACTTGAGTTCCCTCAGCAGTCTGCTGCCGGTAGAGAGCAGTACTATCCGAAGAAGCCCGAGTGGTGGCCTCAAGTTGAGGTCCCCTACGGGTTCCCGGCGTTGTTGCCCCGGTTGCTTGACCACTTCGGCTCCGTCATGTTGACGGCTGCCCCTGATCACCTGGTGTGGGCCATGTTGGTCACCCAGTGGCTCCTCGAGGTCATGTCGACCTGGGTGTCTTGTGTTCAGCGGCGGGGGATGCTCTGGCATCTCCCTCTCCGGCTTATCCAAGGTTTGGAACAGCTCACCCCTCAGCTAGTTGCTGAGGGGTGCTCATCAGGACAACTCACTCTACTTGAGGAGATGCTGCGTCTTCATAAGCTCATCGAGTGGGAGAGCATTGAGCACAAATTGCGCCGCTCCTCTCGCGGGCCCAAGGACGATGGCACACTTCGCCAGCTCGTGTGGGTCGCTCGTGAGCTTCACGACGGCCGTGTAGTCCTACGAGAGGGGTTGGGCATCGGGGACTACCCGTATGCCCCGGGGGTGGATCGCCACACTGCGCCACCCCCGGACAAGGCCATAGTTATGGCCGTGCCCTCACATGATGACCATATGACTCAACCCACTGCGGGGGCCCCAAGTCGGGGTCGCAGTTACACCCGGGTCCCGCCACCTCGGCGTGCCCCTCCGCTTCCTCCTGTCCCCTTCCAGCCGCACGGGAACATCCCGATGAGCGTGGCCGTTGAGTCATCCACCCCGGTGTCCCCCAACTTGGGGGCCACCCTCCTGACGGTATACCCCAAGTTGGTGTTACCGCCCACGCCTCTAACCTCAGAGATGATGATCACCACGTTGGTGCGCACCATTTCCTGGTTGGCCGCGTCGACCGCAACCCTTCGAACTTCCGAGATTCCTCAACTTGAGGAGCGCGTTCGTACTGCAGTGGCGACCGCGAGTTGCGAGTCGGTGGCGGAGTTTATGACGCCCGAGTTGGCTCGCATTGGGGCTATTATGCCCCAGCCAGCCCCACTTGGGCGTGGCAAACGTCGTGCGAGCCGGGCATACTCGCCTCCTCGCCGTCGTCGCCGACACTCGCGGCGCTCTCCCTCCGTGTCGGAAGACGAGTTGTCTTACTCCGTCTCGGAGTCCTCGACTCCGTCAGAGTCGGAGTCGGTCCCGCGTCTGCGTCGCCAACTTGCGCGCAAGACTAAGCAGAAGAGCAGCCGCGGTCGGCGCCACTTGCGCGACCGTGATGGGCGCGGCGGGTCCGACTTGGAGCCGCCGGCCCTCCCGACTGGTGGGGAGCGTTATCGCCGGGGGTCTCGCCGCTCGCCTCCACGTGAGGGCGAGGGCCGTGGGGTTGGAGAGTCTAGCATGCATGCCTAGTTGGCAGCTGCCTTTGTTGTGAGAGTGTGAGGGTTAGGGCTGTAGTTAAAAGCCACTCTGCGTACCACTTCGACTTGAAGCACTCTCTTGGCACTGTCACTTGGCCTTCCCTCACGTTAAGGGAGGGCAGGTAGGGTCTATCTCATTCCGGGCACAGTATGCCCGGACCTTCTCAGCGGGAGGGTCCTCCACATACTGCCACGTGTCATCCTTGGCTTTGTAGCCAAACCAAAGCACCCTCAACATGAGGCGGTTAGCGTCCTCATCCCAGCCGTGGTCGATGAACTTATCGAACACGTACTCCTGCGGGCCCTGTTTGGCCGCAGGCAGCGAGGGGAGGCGCCACGCTTCCAACGCACGTGCCCAAGCTGGGTCGCCTGCAGGCGGTGGTGCAACTTTGACCACGTCCTGTCCGTTCACTGTGCGGACCCCATCGTCACATTCGATGGTGTAGCGCCGCCCATCAGTACGAAGGACCTGGTACGGCCCCTTCGTCTGGAATACCAACTTACCCCCAGTTGGGGTGTGTGAGTGAACCAGCACCCAGTCACCCTGCTCGGGGACATGCTTAGCATTGCGCACCTTTTTGTCAAAGGTACGCTTGTAGCGCTTTTGTGCTTTGTCCATCTTAGCCCTGACTCTAGGGATGAGGCGTTCAAGCCTAGCAGCGAACTCCGCCTTACTCTCAGTAGGAGTAGGCGTACTGCCACCATGTTCCCTAGTTGGGAGCGACCGCCGCACAGCAATAGACCGCACGCGACGGGGGGTCACAAAAGCGAGGGGTACTTCCCCGGTAGATGAGTGAACCTGCGAATTGTAGGCAGTAGTAAGAATAGAAATGTATTGGTCCCACGTCTTCACGTGCTCACTCACATAGTGGCGCAGCTGCCTAACAATAGTTTTGTTGAAGCGCTCCACCTGCCCATTAGTTTGTGGGTGGTAGGGGGTGGCATAGTTTGCCTTAACCCCCAACATATCCAGCACTCCCTGAAACAGTACAGACGCAAATTGCGGTCCATTGTCCGATAGTGTACTATCCGGGATGCCATACGCGGCAACCCAGTGATCTAGGAAGGCTGACACGACCGACATGGCCGTGATCTCTGCCAGTGGGATCGCTTGCGTAAGTTTCGTGAAGCGGTCACAGATAACCAGGAGGTACTGGTTGCCCTTCTCGGTCACTTGCAGTGGCCCAAGGATGTCCATCGCCAACGCGGCGAAGGGCTCCTTGGCCGGGAACAATAGCATAGCCGTAGTAGGCCGCCGTTCCATCAGACGGTTCTGTGCACAACTTGTGCAGGCAGCCACCCAACTGTAGATGTCCACCACCATGGACGGCCAGTAGTACCTGGTCCTCAGGGTCTGGTACAGTTTACTAGACCCCAGGTGTCCACCTGTGGGAGCGTTATGCTCCCTCTCAAGGATACTGTCCTTGAGGGATGCGGGGACGACAAGTTGTTCAGTCCCCTGGAATACCCCCCTCCTCATGAGGAGGCCATCGTCTCCCAGAAAGAACCGCGTCTCCGCCACTGTATCCAGTGTATCCCTCTGCGACTTGCAGAAGAGATCCTCTGCCTGGGCCTTCACCACCTCGTCTAGGGACAGGGGCAAGTACTTCTTGTTCCCTGGCGCCTCGGGGTTCAACGCCTGACCCGAGCGCGTGACTACCCCCACAATGGGGATGTCCTCATCGACTGGGTTAGTGTCCAGCCCCTTGGTAGGTACCCGAGAGAGGCCGTCGGCAAGGGCATGTTGCCTGCCAGGTCGGTACTCAATGTCAAAGTTGAAGGGTGCCAGTCGCACCCTCCACCGGTTGAGACGAGTGTTCGTACAGTCCGTCTTAAAGATGAACTGCAACGCGCGGTGGTCACAGCGGATGAGGAACTTCTCACCCTCCAGGTAGTGACGAAGTGACGTCACCGCCCACACCACTGCGAGTCCTTCCAATTCGGTGACTCCGTAGTTCTTCTCGGCCGAGTTCAGCCCCTTGCTGAAGTATCCCACCGGCAAGTACTCCTTGTCCGGCTGCTGCTGAAGCAGCACACAACCAAGTTGGTCGTAGCTAGCATCCACATCCAGGATGTTGTGGCCACCCAACCTGGGAATAGCCAGGATAGGGGGCTTCAGCAGAAGGTCCCGAAGAGTCTCAAAGGATTCCTGCTCCACCCGACTTGGGGGAGGCAGGTTCTTCGGTCGCGTTGAGCTCACTAACTCATTCAACGGCTTCGCAACCTTGGCGAAGCCCTTGGTGAAACGTCGGTACACGTTACACATCCCGAGGAAGCTCCTCATCTGGGTCTGGGTCCGGGGGTACTGAGCCTTACGGATGGCCCTCAAGTTTTTCTCGTTGACACTGAGACGCCCCGGACGGACAACATGTCCCAAGTATTCCACCTCTTGAGTGAAGAGGTGGCACTTACTCGCCTTCAGTGACACATCGGCGTCAGCAAGTAGCTTGAACACCTGGCCAAGATGGCCAATGTGTTCCTCCGGACTTCGGGAGAACACAATGATATCGTCTAGGTACACGAGACAGATCTGCCACCGTACTCCGGCCAGAATCATGTCCATAGCGCGCTGGAAAGTTGCCGGCGCGTTACACAGACCAAACGGTAGGCGTTTGCACTGGTAGGTACCACAGTGACAGGTAAAGGTAGTTTTATGCCTGTCCTCCGGGGCAATGGGAATTTGCCAGTACCCCGCGTTACAGTCCAGGGTAGAGAACACGTTCGCCTCCCCCAGAGAGTCCAGACAGTCGTCCATCCTAAGTAGGGGATAACTGTCCTTCACCGTGCTCTCGTTGAGCTTACGGTAGTCGATACAGAACCGGGGGGTCCCATCAGCTTTGGGGACGATAACAACCGGACTCGCCCACTCGGCGTTGCTGGCCTCGATCACATCGAGGGCCTCCATACGAGCAACTTCCTTCTTAACGAGGGCCCTTGAACGGGGTCCTCCCCTATACGGTTGTTGGCGTATAGGGGGTGCACCGGGCTTCAACTCGATCCGGTGTAGGGTAGCTCTCATGAGTCCCAATTGGCCATCCCACAACTTGTGATATTGGTCCAAGAGGCGTTCAACTTGAACCCTCAACCTGGGTGGGACACCCTCCATGTTCACATGGGGCAGAGGAGAGGCGGCCGACTTGGCTTGATGCTTCTCCTTTCCGGGCTTCGGGTCGCTACTTGCGCCCGCGTTGAGGGTGACCGCTACTACCGGTCCCTCGTGTTGGTCGATATAGCCGAACTTGGCTCCCGACTTGAAGTACTTGGGCGACGAGCTCAGGCTCATCACCTGGATCCTCCACGGGACTCCGGCTTTGGAGTCCATCGTGCCAAGGGCAACATGCACTTGGTGCTTGCCAGCAAGACGGGGGTAAGGGTGCACCAACCCGTTCCCCGTATAATCAGCCACAACGTCAACGTGCGCCACCGAGTTGGGGGGCAACGTGACTTTGCGGGCTAAACGCAGGGTAGCAGTAAACCCTTCTCTCACAGAGCAAACAGGCTTCGACTGTGAGACTGTCACAGGAGCCACAGACTTTCCCTTACCAAGGATGGGGATGGTTTCCCCATTCATCAACTTGACCCAATACTCAGGGCCACAAATCAAAGGCACTTGTGTTACGACATAAGGGGTACCCAGAAGCAGGGGTACCGATGTATTCTGAACTACACCATAGGTCACGTCGACCTCATGGGTCCCCAACCTAGTTGGTAGGGTCACGGCACCATCGATGGGAAGTACCCCACCATTGATATCGATCAGATGGTCAGTTTTAGACTTCCAGCGTTGGAGCTTGACCTCCTTTGGTAATAGCGACTTGCGTATCAAGGAGGCTCCTGACCTGGTATCAAGTACGATACGGGCACAGCAAGCACGGCCGGGGGCAAGTTGCACCCGTCCAGCCACCTGGAAGTTCTCACCCGTCAGCACCGCGATGACCCGACGTGGGTTTACGTTCTTGGGGAGTCCTACCCGAGGTGGGCGGACTCCCTTAGGTCGCCGCAGTATCCGGCACGGTTGGTTCGTCCTCTTGGCCCACTTGGCCGAGGCTGCCGTTGTGAGCTTCGGACGGCCAGCTCCAACGGTCATTCGTTTCCCGCCGACTTGGCGTCCGAATCTGAGGGCGGGGAGGAAGACGACGAGTCCGAGGACGACGTGTCCGCCTCCTCCGCCGAGGGTGTGGCGACCGCGACGACCGGTCGAGACCCACCCTCGCGGCGTGAACGTACTTCGTTCGTAGCCGACTTCTTACTTGCATTCCTAACAAGTTGTTGGATGCGTTTACTCAACTTGGGGCAATCATATGCCCAGTGTCCATCGGAGTTGCAGTTCCAACACCGATTGTCTGTTCCGGGAGGGGTCTTCCCGACTGGGGAAGACGAAGAGATACCCTGGGAAGTTCCCACGGCAGCTACCACCCTCTCCTTGCGGATTCGGCGTGCCTCTCTCAACTCTCTGGCCTGGCGCGCCTCCTCACGTTCCTTGGCCAACTCGGCCTGACGCTCCTGGCGTTTTTCCTCCCGCAACTTGCGGTAGGCCTCACCTCTGCGGTAAGCGAACCTAGCCAACTCGGCCAGGGTCGCCCGGGCAGTGTTATGCTCCCGGGTCTCCATCCGGACTGACCAATGGAGTCCCTCCACAAACCGACTCTTCACCAAAGCTTGTGGATGAAGAAACCCACAAAGATTGTTGAGCTTACGGACTCGCTCCGCAAAAGACGACTCGTCCTCCGCCTCTTCCTGATGGGCTTGCGTAAACTCCTCGACTTGAGAAGCCAACGCCGCTTCATCAACCATGGCTCTCAACAACCAGTTGACGAGCTCCAAATAGGACGTCACCTCCCCAGCGCCTCCACTTGAGGAGCTGGGCATGACGGACATAAGTTCTGTCCGCAGGTCTCCCTTCGTAAACTCCTGTAGCATGTAGAAAGCCATGCCTTCACTTATGGCAATGTCGTCACAGGCTTTTGTGAAACGACGTAGGAACTCAAAGACACGGAGGGGGGGAGTTCCATCCCACTCCGCTTTGTGCCCAAAAGAATGAAGTGCGTTCTTCTTGGCACGGCCCATGGCTCGGGCCTGGTCAGGACCATACGCCACCGACTTGTTGTGGAGAGCGTAGGTCTCACAGTCAAAGATCCGCTCGTAGACCGGGTTGGCTACCTGCATCTTGGGCGGCGCCTCACGTTGAGGGAACAGCCGCTGTGGCACTGGGGTAAGTTCACCCTCAGTGCCTGTAGTCCGGCGCGGCGCGCTAGGTGTAGCCGCCAGCGTTTCCGGGGGAAACTCCCCCGTGAAGGGCGTGTGCCCCACCGAGTATGGTGTGGCTCCCTCGTTGGGAGTCACAGGTGTCGCCCCCTGTTCGGGGCGACCCGAGATAGGCGTGGGGAGGGATTCCCCCTGCGCCTGCGGGCTCGAAAGCCCCGATCCGGTCTGGACATTAAGGCCATGTGGCAAACTCGCCACAATCTGATTCAGAATAGTATTCGTCATCGTGACCACCAGGTCCGGCAAAGTCTGCCGCAACACATTGGTCGCCTCCCGACGGACAGTTTCCGCGAGGAGTGGATTGACGACTCCAGTTGAGTCTCGGTCCGCCTCCGAGAGTCCACCTGAGGGGTAACCACGTTCCTCAGGGGTCTCAACCGGGGGCATGGGCGCGAGCCCATCGCCGACCAACGGAGGTCCGCCGTCCTCCGAAAGCCTAGTTGGCGACGGCTCCAAGCCAAAGTTGGCTCCAACCCGAGTGGAACCCGCGGGGACAGTCCTCACCCCTTGGGACGTTCCCGTTGAGTATACCACACGGTGGCCAGACTTCGGCCCACCCACATCAGAAGTGTCACCCGAGTGAACTCCCGACTGAGTCGGGGTGGCCTGTTGCCCGCCCGCACTTCCAGTCCTGCTGGCTTGAGGGACCTCTAGTCCCTCTGCGACCCCAGGTAAACCCACCTGTGTCTCACCAGTATTCAAAGGCACTGAAGTACGTGCGTCACCCGTGTACTCCCCGGACGACGGGGGGTCCGAACTAGCCATGTTGGCTGACGATCCGTACGACACGGTCCAAGTCCACCGTTCCTCTGAGACAGAGGGCCCCCTACACCCGGGTGCACCCGGAGGTAAAGTTTACCTCTGTCCCATGCTGCTCCACCAAATGTGGCAAAAACCACTTACACACACAGCACTTAAGTTGGGGCTGGTGTACAAGGGCTGCCTCCCGTGTCGGGGGAACCGGAAGAAGTGCAAGTCGCACACACTCTGTCCCTGTTGTGGGGCAAACCCCCCACTGACAAACAAGAGGATGGTGGGTGGTCCAACAGTTTCTTGGTCGGGACGGGGACGCAGGGCCAAGCCCCGCTGTCCCTCTTCTTATCCCCCCAGGGTCCCCTCAGAATCTCGCCACTCAGAATCTCCCACCCCAGCACCTGCCCACCGGGCCACACGAAAATTCAAGACGATAAATGCAGAAAGCCCTCAAATCCCAGTTGGATTTACTACTAAGCTAACTATCCCAAACTTAGGGAATATGGACCCAAATGCAGGGGGAGGAACGGATCAGGCTAGTGGCCTGCCGCCCCTTGCATGGCACGTGTTGCCCCCTACCTGGGGGTCAATACTGCCACAGCCGTCTTGTGACATAATATGCGAAGCTGGGTACATGTCGTGACTGGATAGTTCGGAATATGTATGAACAATATCGTGCGGCAAGCATAGTGGGGGCTCCTCCTTTGGTGCAAGCGTTTCATGGTCGTTTCTCATACGAGACTTTATTAGCTCACTGCAACGTCCCCCTGCCCTCCATGACTGGTGCACCTTGACAATACCAAAGAACCAGACGAGAAGTGCAATGTGCAGACAACAGCCAGACCAAAGGTCTATTCCATATAGCTAGTCACTTGAGAAAAGCGTTTTCATTCATGTGTTTCTGGTCGGCTACGGCTCAAACTAGGTGGACCTGATCAGCATCGCGCTCCGGGCCTGTGGTAAAAAGACAGGACCTGAAACCGTGTTCTTGCGCCGGAGTGCACGCCTGAACAGCATGGAGGGTCCTCCCGCCCATGTGGGGCGGACCGGACATGCCCGTCATGCCCTAGTGCCGATCGAGATTAAAAAGGGGGGTTTTGTGTGTGCACGAACGGGGGTTACAAGCTGACCCATCTCTCACCGTAGTAGGATTTACACAGTGCGCGCTGCGCCATCTTCGAAATCCCGCCGCATCTGTGGACACAGTCGCGGCCGATCATAATCCCGTCGTCGCGGCCAAGGCGTAGGCGATTGCAGTGCGTGTCGCCATTGCCTTGGCCGCAAGACAACAGCCCCGCCGCCACGTACGGAGACCTTCTGGGGACCAATGTTACGTCGACCGACAGCTCCTCCGGCTGAAGGCGGTCGCCTGCTCCTCATAAAAAAAAAAAAACGCGCACACTCAGTACCCATTTCACATCTTACTACTATCCGAGGCGCTCACCTCCCCTGCCTCGCTCTCCTCTACCGCACTCCCTGAAGAAAGCGCGACGCCGACGCGGCGGGGACACCACCAGAAGCAATCTGGCGCGAGGGAGACATAGTGGCAAGCCGATCCTGAGTGCGCTCGGGGCGTCGGGGCGAGGGAGGTGGTAGGGGAGAGTGCCAGGTGCAACGGCGGTGCATGCAGTGACGAATCGTGCATTGCCCTCTGGTCCTGAGTCCACCGTGATCCGGCATGGATCGTGTAGCGTGGTTTACCTACCGACGCGGGAATGAGGTAGGGAGGAGAGACCAGCACAGGTAGCGCTGCGAGAGGAGACAAAGCGATCCAGCGTTTTTGTAGTCTGGGTGAGGCAAGGTGTGGTTAGGGAAAGCAGCAAGCGTAGGAAGAGACGGAAGCGGGAGCAGGAGAGGGAGCACAGCGTCCGGGAGGGTGGGATTTTGGGAGAGGCGGAAGAAAGCGGAGCACCGAGCGAGGGGATAGCCGAGACTACGGCGGGGTTCGCGGAAAGAAGCCGGGCAACTGAAAAGGTGGCAAAGCATCCTGGTAAATGAAAAGTCGAGGATGGAGGGAGGGGTCGCGGGGAAGGCGAGCAGCCAGTGGGAGGCAGGTGCTGCGAAGTTGCGCAGTATCCGGCGGGGCGACAGGTACAGGGAGGTGGGGGGGTTGGGTTGGGAGCAAAGGGACAGCGTGGTGCGGCAGATGAAAAGGTGAATATGATTCCTTGAGGGCAGGGTGAAGAGGGGAGGCGGGAGGAAGAGTATGAAAGGGCAGGAGGACGGGGGTGCAGACGAGGCGGCGGCTCACATAGCGGTGCCACGGGCAAGGGAACTCCGGGGGGAGAGGGCGACAATATGTGGGGCAGTTTTTCCAATGTCAGCAGCCCCACCTGAGAACGTTCGGGAGGACCGCATGTTTCCTTGGAGATCTGAGAAAGTGCAAGAACGATTCGGGCACGTGAGGTGTGAGGACCCACCCAAAACCGGGGAGCCCTCAGCGTACTCGGGGGGGTGTCAGCGGGCCCTGCCAGCCAATAGGGCGGCGGTGCACGGGGAAGAGGACGGTGGTCTCGACGGGGGTGGGTCTGGGGAAGAAGATGGGCGTGACGTCGGTGGGGATCGAGGGTACAAAAGGTTATCAGTGTCTTTGGTCTGTGTCTGTGGTTGCCCCTCTCGTCTCCCCCGGTGGCGCCGACACCCACACACTATGTACTCGCGTCGGGGCACCCGAGGTGCCCCGAAGCATGCGTTTCCCCATCGCACCGCCGGTAGGCACAGAACGGTCCAAAAACAAAGCATGTCTCTCAGAACAAAGCATGGGCGGGCGTGCGCACTAAAGGAGTGCAGCCCTAGTTTGCCCGAAACGAAGGGGGTCCCGTGGATGGCGCCCAGCGCGCCCCACCAGCCGGCTCCAAACGCCGGTCGGCCAGAAGGTCCGACCGGCTCTAAGGGCCAGCAAGGCCAAATTTAATCAATCCCTTGACCGGCCAGCCAGTCACCAACCAGCTGGCCGAATTCAATCAATCCAAAAGCCGGTGAGCCAGTCATATCGCACTCAGCCACCAGCGAGGATGTGTGGTGTCCTCCGTGTCGGTGAATCATGTGACTGGTCCTTGATGCCAGCTTTCAAGCAGCGCAGAGAATAAAATTCAGGCAGCACAGACGGGGATGTCCGCCCGTGGTTGGTCGACGATGTGACTCGCTCCTCGTTGACGGGTTTCGACGTCCATGGCAGGGTTCCGACACTGCGTTGACGGCGGCTTTCGTGCGGTCGGCCGACGTCTGCAAAATGTCAGGGATACAGCGTGGTGTCGCCCAGGGTAGTGGGGAATTGATGTGTCTTGGGGGGAGTTGTCGGGGCCGGACATGTAAGGAGAGGTCCCAGTCCATATCCCATGGGTTCCGGGTGGGGATTTAAGCGGCAAATCCTTACATGAGGGCTTATGAGTCGACGGTCGCAGATGAGAATTTGGCTTGCAGAGAGCCTCTGCGAGCGAGTCAGTCTCAGTCCCCCCCTTCGGAATTCGGAAGCCAGCCAGACGAAGGTTCTTTGAGAAACTTTCCTTGAGACGTCATGACGGTCGACCATCTTCCAGCGACAAGATGAAGCGGAACACTCATGTTGACAGCCGATCTGCCGCATGAGGAGAAGTTGATCGCAACATTGCCATCGGTGAATCTTACTGACAGGATTCATAACCATTCAGTACGCAACACCGACCCAGGCAACAGCTGGCGTTTTCAAGAAGCGCACAGCTGTGCCTCTCTGGTCTGGAAGCCCGTTAAGTGCTTTCTTTACGTGCTTGCGCACTAGTTTGTGAGAGCGCTTGCGGCGCGAGCTAATGTTCGACTGCGTAGTTTTTTTCTCATGGATCGTGCAAATTTCATGGGCTCCCACAGAATTCGTAGGCAGCCTTGTGCTCGCACTCGTGTCGCCCCTGACGTTTGCAACGCCGGACGTCGCTCCATTTATGTGGTGCAATCTCGGCGCAAACTGAACTCCTTGCATGCTTTTTACAACTCAGAAGCACATCATGGCACTTTCCGTATCGTAACCAGGAGTAGAGAGGGGAAGAGACGCCAGTAACGTGACTTTTATGATCCAAGAAAGGCTAGGCCGGCACCCCCCAGGGCTGCCGGCTAACCGGCAAGCCGGTCCTACGGAACCAACAATACAAAGATAAGATACAGGTACAGATAACCACCGCGTGGGCGGTCCATGTGCGCGCTTCCTCGGCCGTCATGCCTCGGCGAGGTCGGCGTTGGCTGCCGAACATCTTTGGATTGACGTGTCCTTGGAGAAGGCGCGCGGCGTGGTCCCGCTGGTGGCGCCGACGGGCGTCACAGCGCGAAGCACGCGCAGGTGGAAGTAAAAACAGAAGATGATGGGCGTGTTGACCCTCGAGCTGTCGGGCTGCTCGTACGCACAGGGTGGGTTGGGCGGGTGCGCGAGAAGAGATGAGCGCTGCCGACCGCGGTGATCGGCGACGGGCAGCTTCCGGCGGCGCCCTTGTAGTCGCCGCCACGTCGCGCCGCCAGGTCGTCGCCGCCGCAAGGTGCGGGAGGCCCGGCTCGCGCCGGGTGCCAGTGCGCGGCCGCCGCGGCAGCGGCGTGCGCGTCCGTGCGCGCGCGCCCGTGCCACTCAGTGTCAGCAAGGCCGCGTCGTCGGGCGCGCGTTGTGCGCTCGCCCGCGCCCGCTGCGCCAAGCCCCGGGCAGCGCCCGTTGCGTCCACGGGCGTCGCGCCGAGGCCTGCGGCCGGGGGTAGAAGCAAGGCGGCGGCAAGGCGTGGAAGCACCGCAGCGGCCGCGGGCACCGGAAGAGGGGCCGTCCGTCGCCCCCCCCGAATGAAGAAGGAATTGGGGGCGTCCGTCGGCCGCGGTGGCGCCGCCCGGTGGGGGCGGCCGGCGACGCGGGCAAGGGTCCACGCAGGCGTGGCGGGTGGTCGTGCCGCTCACCATAGCGTTGGCGGCAGGCGGTCGCACCGTCGGTCGCCCGCCCGTCGGTCGTGCTGCGCGCCACGCGGTCGACCGTGTAGAGCAGAACCGGTTACCCAAAAAATACACATTCAAGACATAACCGCTCCTCACAGCCAGCTGTGATGATGATGGTGACTTTTGAGATTTTTGCGGGTCTTGACCGGCTTTCTCTTGCGTACCTGCATGATTGTTCAATTATCCGTTCATATGTGGCCGATGGGCGTGTGGCAGTATTGACCCCCAGGTAGGGGGGCAACACGTGCCATGCAAGGGGCGGCAGGCCACTAGCCTGATCCGTTCCTCCCCCTGCATTTGGGTCCATATTCCCTAAGTTTGGGATAGTTAGCTTAGTAGTAAATCCAACTTGGATTTGAGGGTTTTCTGCATTTATCGTCTTGAATTTTCGTGTGGCCCGGTGGGCAGGTGCTGGGGTGGGAGATTCTGAGTGGCGAGATTCTGAGTGGACCCTGGGGCGATAAGGGGAGGGACAGCGGGGCTTGGCCCTGCGTCCCCGTCCCGACCAAGAAACTGTTGGACCACACACCATCTTCTTGTTTGTCCGTGGGGGGTTTGCCCCACAACAGGGACAGAGTGTGTGCGACTTGCACTTCTTCCGGTTCCCCCGACACGGGAGGCAGCCCTGGCACACCGCCCCAACTTGGGTGCCGTGTGTGCTTGTGGTTTTTGCCACATTTGGTGGAGCAGCAGGGGACAGAGGTAAACTTTACCTCCGGGTGCACCCGGGTGTAGGGGGCCCTCTGTCTCAGAGGAACGGTGGTCTTGGACCGTGTCATACGGATCGTCAGCCAACATGGCTAGCTCGGACCCCCCGTCGTCCGGGGAGTACACGGGTGACGCACGTACTTCAGTGCCTTTGAATACTGGTGAGACACAGGTGGGTTTACCTGGGGTCGCAGAGAGACTAGAGGTCCCTCAAGCCAGCAGGACTGGAAGTACGGGCGGGCAAGAGGCCACCCCGACTCAGTCGGGAGTTCACTCGGGTGACACTTCTGATGTGGGTGGGCCGAAGTCTGGCCACCGCGTGGTATACTCAACGGGAACGTCCCAAGGGGTGAGGACTGTCCCCGCGGGTTCCACTCGGGTTGGAGCCAACTTTGGCTTGGAGTCGTCGCCAACTAGGCTTTCGGAGGACGGCGGACCTCCGTTGGTCGGCGATGGGCTCGCGCCCATGCCCCCGGTTGAGACCCCTGAGGAACGTGGTTACCCCTCAGGTGGACTCTCGGAGGCGGACCGAGACTCAACTGGAGTCGTCAATCCACTCCTCGCGGAAACTGTCCGTCGGGAGGCGACCAATGTGTTGCGGCAGACTTTGCCGGACCTGGTGGTCACGATGACGAATACTATTCTGAATCAGATTGTGGCGAGTTTGCCACATGGCCTTAATGTCCAGACCGGATTGGGGCTTTCGAGCCCACAGGCGCAGGGGGAATCCCTCCCCACGCCTATCTCGGGTCGCCCCGAACTGAATGCGACACCTGTGACTCCCAACATGGGAGCCCCACCATACGCGGTGGGGCGTACGCCCTTCACGGGGGAGTTCCCTTCGGAAACGCCGGCGGCTACACCAAGCTCGCCGTACCAGACAACAGGCACTGAGGGTGGACTTACCCCAGTGCCACAGCGGCTGTTCCCTCAACGTGAGGTGCCGCCCAAGATTCAGGTAGCCAACCCGGTCTACCAGCGGATCTTTGACTGTGAGACCTACGCTCTCCACAACAAGTCGGTGGCGTATGGTCCTGACCAGGCCCGAGCCATGGGCCGTGCCAAGAAGAACGCACTTCATTCTTTTGGCCACAAAGCGGAGTGGGATGGAACTCCCCCCCTCCGTGTCTTTGAGTTCCTACGTCGTTTCACAAAAGCCTGTGACGACAATGCCATAAGTGAAGGCATGGCTTTTTACATGCTACAGGAGTTTACGAAGGGAGACCTGCGGACAGAACTTATGTCCGTCATGCCCAGCTCCTCAAGTGGAGGCGCTGGGGAGGTGACGTCCTATTTGGAGCTCGTCAACTGGTTGTTGAGAGCCATGGTTGATGAGGCAGCGTTGGCTTCTCAAGTCGAGGAGTTTACGCAAGCCCATCAGGAAGAGGCGGAGGACGAGTTGTCCTTTGCGGAGCGAGTCCGTAAGCTCAACAATCTTTGTGGGTTTCTTCATCCACAAGCTGTGGTGAAGAGTCGGTTTGTGGAGGGACTCCATTGGTCAGTCCGGATGGAGACCCGGGAGCATAACACTACCCGGGCGACCCTGGCCGAGTTGGCCAGGTTCGCCTATCGCAGAGGCGAGGCCTACCGCAAGTTGCGGGAGGAACAACGCCAGGAGCGTCAGGCCGAGTTGGCCAAGGAACGTGAGGAGGCGCGCCAGGCCAGAGAGTTGAGAGAGGCACGCCGAATCCGCAAGGAGAGGGTGGTAGCTGCCGTGGGAACTTCCCAGGGTATCCCTTCGTCTTCCCCAGTTGGGAAGACCCCTCCCGGACCGGACCATCGGTGTTGGAACTGCAACTCCGATGGACACTGGGCATATGATTGCCCCAAGTTGAGTAAACGCATCCAACAACTTGTTAGGAATGCAAGTAAGAAGTCGGCTACGAACGAAGTACGTTCACGCCGCGAGGGTGGGTCTCGACCGGTCGTCGCGGTCGCCACACCCTCGGCGGAGGAGGCGGACACGTCGTCCTCGGACTCGTCGTCTTCCTCCCCGCCCTCAGATTCGGACGCCAAGTCGGCGGGAAACGAATGACCGTTGGAGCTGGCCGTCCGAAGCTCACAACGGCAGCCTCGGCCAAGTGGGCCAAGAGGACGAACCAACCGTGCCGGATACTGCGGCGACCTAAGGGAGTCCGCCCACCTCGGGTAGGACTCCCCAAGAACGTAAACCCACGTCGGGTCATCGCGGTGCTGACGGGTGAGAACTTCCAGGTGGCTGGACGGGTGCAACTTGCCCCCGGCCGTGCATGCTGTACCCGTATCGTACTTGATACCAAGTCAGGAGCCTCATTGATACGCAAGTCGCTATTACCAAAGGAGATCAAGCTCCAACGCTGGAGGTCCAAAGCTGACCATATGATTGACATCAATGGTGGGGTACTTCCCATCGTTGGTGCCGTGACCCTACCAACTAGGTTGGGGACCCATGAGGTCGACGTGACCTATGGCGTAGTTGAGAATATATCGGTACCCCTGCTTCTGGGTACCCCTTATGTTGTTACACAAGTGCCTTTGATTTGTGGCCCTGAGTATTGGGTCAAGTTGATGAATGGGGAGACTATCCCCATCCTTGGTAAGGGAAAGTCTGTGGCTCCTGTGACAGTCTCACAGTCGAAGCCTGTTTGCTCTGTGAGGGAAGGGTTTACTGCTACCCTGCGTTTAGCCCGCAAAGTCACGTTGCCCCCCAACTCGGTGGCGCACGTTGACGTTGTAACTGATTTTTCGGGGAACGGGTTGGTGCACCCTTACCCCCGTCTTGCTGGCAAGCACCAAGTGCATGTTGCCCTTGGCACGATGGACTCCAAAGCCGGAGTCCCGTGGAGGATCCAGGTGATGAACCTGAGTCCGACGCCCAAGTACTTCAAGTCGGGAGCCAAGTTCGGCTATATCGACCAACACGAGGGACCGGTAGTAGCGGTCACCCTCAACGCGGGCGCAAGTAGCGACCCGAAGTCCGGAAAGGAGAAGCATCAAGCCAAGTCGGCCACCTCTCCTCTGCCCCATGTGAACATGGAGGGTGTTCCCCCCAGGTTGAGGGTTCAAGTTGAACGCCTCTTGGACCAATATCACAAGTTGTGGGATGGTCAATTGGGACTCATGAGAGCCACCCAACACCGGATCGAGTTGAAGCCCGGTGCACCCCCTATACGCCAACAACCGTATAGGGGAGGACCCCGTTCAAGAGCCCTCGTCAAGGAACAAGTTGCTCGCATGGAGGCCCTCGATGTGATCGAGGCCAGCAACGCCGAGTGGGCGAGTCCGGTGGTTACCGTCCCCAAAGCTGATGGGACCCCCCGGTTCTGTATCGACTACCGTAAGCTCAACGAGAGCACGGTGAAGGACAGTTATCCCCTACCTAGGATGGACGACTGTCTGGACTCTCTGGGGGAGGCGAACGTGTTCTCTACCCTGGACTGTAACGCGGGGTACTGGCAAATTCCCATTGCCCCGGAGGACAGGCATAAAACTACCTTTACCTGTCACTATGGTACCTACCAGTGCAAACGCCTACCGTTTGGTCTGTGTAACGCGCCGGCAACTTTCCAGCGCGCTATGGACATGATTCTGGCCGGAGTACGGTGGCAGATCTGTCTTGTGTACCTAGACGATATCATTGTGTTCTCCCGAAGTCCGGAGGAACACATTGGCCATCTTGGCCAGGTGTTCAAGCTACATGCTGACGCTGGTGTGTCACTGAAGGCGAGTAAGTGCAACCTCTTCACTCAAGAGGTGGAGTACTTGGGACATGTTGTCCGTCCGGGGCGTCTCAGTGTTAACGAGAAGAACTTGAGGGCCATACGTAAGGCTCAGTACCCCCGGACCCAGACCCAGATGAGGAGCTTCCTCGGGATGTGTAACGTGTACCGACGTTTCACCAAGGGCCTCGCCAAGGTGGCGAAGCCGTTGAATGAGCTAGTGAGCTCAACGCTACCGAAGAACCTGCCTCCCCCAAGTCGGGTGGAGCAGGAATCATTTGAGACTCTTCGGGGCCTTCTGCTGAAGCCCCCCATCTTGGCTATTCCCAGGTTGGGAGGCCACAACATCCTGGATGTGGACGCTAGCTACGACCAACTTGGTTGTGTGTTGCTTCAGCAGCAGCCGGACAAGGAGTACTTGCCGGTGGGATACTTTAGTAAGGGGCTGAACTCGGCCGAGAAGAACTACGGAGTCACCGAGTTGGAAGGACTCGCAGTGGTGTGGGCGGTGACGTCACTTCGTCACTACCTGGAGGGTGAGAAGTTCCTCATCCGCTGTGACCACCGCGCGTTGCAGTTCATCTTTAAGACGGACTGTACGAACACTCGTCTCAACCGGTGGAGGGTGCGACTGGCACCCTTCAACTTTGACATTGAGTACCGACCTGGCAGGCAACATGCCCTTGCCGACGGCCTCTCTCGGGTACCTACCGAGGGGCTGGACACTAACCCAGTCGATGAGGACATCCCCATTGTGGGGGTAGTCACGCGCTCGGGTCAGGCGTTGAACCCCGAGGCGCCAGGGAACAAGAAGTACTTGCCCCTGTCCCTAGACGAGGTGGTGAAGGCCCAGGCCGAGGATCTCTTCTGCAAGTCGCAGAGGGATATACTGGATACGGTGGTTGGGACGCGCTTCTTTCTGGGAGATGATGGCCTCCTCATGAGGAGGGGGGTATTCCAGGGGACTGAACAACTTGTCGTCCCCGCATCCCTCAAGGACAGTATCCTTGAGAGGGAGCATAACGCTCCCACAGGTGGACACCTGGGGTCTAGTAAACTGTACCAGACCCTGAGGACCAGGTACTACTGGCCGTCCATGGTGGTGGACATCTACAGTTGGGTGGCTGCCTGCACAAGTTGTGCACAGAACCGTCTGATGGAACGGCGGCCTAGTACGGCTATGCTATTGTTCCCGGCCAAGGAGCCCTTCGCCGCGTTGGCGATGGACATCCTTGGGCCACTGCCAGTGACCGAGGAAGGCAACCAGTACCTCCTGGTCATCTGTGACCGCTTCACGAAACTTACGCGAGCGATCCCCCTGGCAGAGATCACGGCCATGTCGGTCGTGTCAGCCTTCCTAGATCACTGGGTTGCCGCGTATGGCATCCCAGATAGTACACTATCGGACAATGGACCGCAATTTGCGTCTGTACTGTTTCAGGGAGTGCTGGATATGTTGGGGGTTAAGGCAAACTATGCCACTCCCTACCACCCACAAACTAATGGGCAGGTGGAGCGCTTCAACAAAACTATTGTTAGGCAGCTGCGCCACTATGTGAGTGAGCACGTGAAGACGTGGGACAATACATTTCTATCCTTACTACTGCCTACAATTCGCAGGTTCACTCATCTACAGGGGAAGTACCCCTCGCTTTTGTGACCCCCCGTCGTGTGCGGTCTATTGCCGTGCGGCGGTCGCTCCCAACTAGGGAGGATGGTGGCAGTACGCCTACTCCTACTGAGAGTAAGGCGGAGTTCGCTGCTAGGCTTGAACGCCTCATACCTAGAGTCAGGGCTAAGATGGACAAAGCACAAAAGCGCTACAAGCGTACCTTTCACAAAAAGGTGCGCAATGCTAAACATGTCCCCGAGCAGGGTGACTGGGTGCCGGTACACTCGCACACCCCAACTGGGGGTAAGCTGGTATTCCAGACGAAGGGACCGTACCAGGTCCTTCGTACTGATGGGCGGCGCTTCACCATCGAAAGTGCCGATGGGGTCCGCACAGTGAACGGACAGGACGTGGTCAAAGTTGCACCACCGCCTGCAGGCGACCCAGCTTGGGCACGTGCGTTGGAGTCGTGACGCCTCCCCTCACTGCCTGCGGCCAAACAGGGCCCGCAGGAGTACGTGTTCGATAAGTTCATCGACCACGGATGGGATGAAGACACTGACCGCCTCATGTTGAGGGTGCGTTGGTTTGGCTACAAAGCCAAGGACGATACATGGGAGTATGTGGAGGACCTTCCTGCTGAGAAGGTCCGGGCGTACTGTGCCCGGAATGAGATAGACCCTAACAGCCCTCCCTCAACGTGAGGGAAGGCCGAGCAACAGTGCCACGAGAGTGCTTCAAGTCGAAGTGGTACGCAGAGTGGCTTTTAACTACAGCCCTAACCCTCACACTCTCACAACAAAGGCAGCTGCCAACTAGGCACGCATGCTAGACTCTCCCACTCCACGGCCCTCGCCCTCACGTGGAGGCGAGCGGCGAGACCCACGCCGATAACGGTCTCCACTCGTTGGAGGGGGCGGCGGCTCCAAGTCGGAACCGTCGCGCCCCTCACGGTCGCGCAAGTGGCGCCGACCGTGGCCACTCTTCTGCCTGGTCTTGCGCGCAAGTTTGCGACGCAGACGCTGGACAGACTCCGTCTCCGACGGGGTAGAGGACTCCGAGACGGAGTAAGACAACTCGTCTTCCGACACGGAGGGATAGCGCCGAGAGTGTCGGCGACGACGGCGAGGAGGCGAGTATGCCCGGCTCGCGCGACGTTTGCCACGCCCAAGTGGGGCTGGCTGGGGCATAATAGCCCCAATACGAGCCAACTCGGCTGTCATAAACTCCGCCACCGACTCGCAACTCGCGGTCGCTACTGCAGTACGAACGCACTCCTCAAGTTGAGGAGTCTCGGAACTCTGTAGGGTTGCGGTCGACGCGGCCAACCAGGAAATGGTGCGCACCAACGTGGTGATCATCATCTCTGAGGTTAGAGGCGTGGGCGGCAACACCAACTTGGGGTGTACCGTCAGGAGGGTGGCCCCCAAGTTGGGGGACACCGGGGTGGAAGACTCCACGGCCACGCTGATCGGGATAATCCCGTGAGGTTGGACAGGAACCGGAGGAAGCGGAGGGGCCCGCCGAGGTGGCGGTACCCGGGTGTAACTGCGACCCCGACTTGGGGCTCCCGCAGTGGGTTGAGTCATGTGGTCATCATAGGACGGCACGGCCATAACTATGGGCTCGTCCGGGGGTGGCGCAGTGTGGCGATCCACCCCCGGGGCATACGGGTAGTCCCCGATGCCCAACCCCTCTCGTAGGACCACACGGCCGTCGTGAAGTTCACGAGCGACCCACACGAACTGGCGAAGTGCGCCATCGTCCTTGGGCCCACGAGTGGGGCGGCGCAACTTGTGCTCAATGCTCTCCCACTCGATAAACTTATGGAGCCGGAGCATCTCCTCAAGTAGAGTGAGTTGTCCTGATGAGCACCCCTCAGCAACTAGCTGAGGGGTGAGCTGTTCCAAACCCTGGATGAGCCGGAGGGGGAGATGCCAGAGCATCCCGCGCCGCTGAACACAAGACACCCAGGTCGACATGACCTCGAGGAGCCACTGGGTGGCCAACATGGCCCACACCAGGTGATCAGGGGCAGCCGTCAACGTGACGGAGCCGAAGTGGTCAAGCAACCGGGGCAACAACGCCGGGAACCCGTAGGGGACCTCAACTTGAGGCCACCACTCGGGCTTCTTCGGATAGTACTGCTCTCTACCGGCAGCAGACTGCTGAGGGAACTCAAGTTCAGCCGAGGTCACCAAGTAGGGACCTCGCCGGAAGTCCTTCTCCATCCGCACATCAAAGTGATGAGTGTGCGGATCGGCCTCGTGAAGGTACGGGGGGCGAGTTGCCGCCGCGTCCCAAGTAAAGGTCGGCAAGTCGCCGGGACCCGGGATAGTTCCCCCGCGGTCCACCATGGCCTTGGCACGTTGGACGTCTTCAACCTCCTCGTCGTCCAGGAAGGCAAACTGGTCCGTCCTGAAGCCGGCCGGGAACCCGACCCTACGGGGATACTTCTCCCGTAGGCGGTCCCATACCCGGCCCATCGCTGCGCCAAGTCGGCCACAGCGAAGAACAGTCAACCCCTCCTCATAAAGAGGCCAAGCGGGGTAAAACCACCGCCCCAAGGCCTCACGCGGGACAACTTGTCCCGCCTCCGGGAGAGACCCCGCCGTCAACCCAAAGCCGGGTGACGCGGGAGTCCCATCCCCCGGAGCGATCGCGGAGCCCCCGCCGGAGGTCCCGACGGGTGCTGCACCGTAGGAGGTGTCCTCCATGCGCTCGTCAAGAGAGTCTGTCTCTACTCCCGGGGTCGCCATGGCTCTCCCCAAGTTGGGGAGAGACGCTCTGGCTATCGCAGCACGAGACCCGCCTCGAGTTGAGGGGGACTCGGATCGTGGGTATACGGGTGGCCTCCCCAGCGTGGAGCGGCCCAGTGGAAGGTGAAGGGGAGGTGGTGGTGATGGTGAAGTGTGAACTGAGGAGAGCAAGCTGCCGAGTGGGCAAGCTTGAGGAGGGGGGCAGTCAAGGTGACCGCCTCCACATCCGTGTTACGTACTCGATGGGGGACAGCAAGTCGCGCCCCCAACGCCGAGACGTGCGTTTACGCACCCCCTCACAGGGCCGACCGGGTCGGTCGGAACTGAGGAGAGGGGAGTGTGGCAGTATTGACCCCCAGGTAGGGGGGCAACACGTGCCATGCAAGGGGCGGCAGGTCACTAGCCTGATCCGTTCCTCCCCCTGCATTTGGGTCCATATTCCCTAAGTTTGGGATAGTTAGCTTAGTAGTAAATCCAACTTGGATTTGAGGGTTTTCTGCATTTATCGTCTTGAATTTTCGTGTGGCCCGGTGGGCAGGTGCTGGGGTGGGAGATTCTGAGTGGCGAGATTCTGAGTGGACCCTGGGGCGATAAGGGGAGGGACAGCGGGGCTTGGCCCTGCGTCCCCGTCCCGACCAAGAAACTGTTGGACCACACACCATCTTCTTGTTTGTCCGTGGGGGGTTTGCCCCACAACAGGGACAGAGTGTGTGCGACTTGCACTTCTTCCGGTTCCCCCGACACGGGAGGCAGCCCTGGCACACCGCCCCAACTTGGGTGCCGTGTGTGCTTGTGGTTTTTGCCACAGGGCGTCGTGCTGGAGCTTCTGCCTAGCAAGTTTTACGGCTGAGCAAGGTGCGGAGAGGCACCAACATCCCAATCTGTTTACGAGCGTCCCGAGTCCTTCGACGTGCGACGTCACCGACAGCGCAATTTCAGCCGCGGCCAGTTCGCTACCCGTCATACTGCACGTCTTCGTACTCTTTCTGGCCTCTCAAGGGGCCTTGACGTGCCTTCGTTAGCAAAGCACGAGGCCTCGCGATTCTAACAGATATAGTGAGGAGCCAGTGCGTGTGGGACCTGCTTTTTGAGCAAGACATGCGGATGTTAAGCTCGACAGGGGCTCAGAGCCACCCACAGCGGAGCGCAGATCCAAATGCAAACTGGCGCCTCCTTTCAGGCTTCTTAATAAATATTCGAGCGGGCAGGACACGATTAGAACGCGACATAACCATTGCCGTGTGTGGCCCATCCCTATGGCCTCCAACATGTGCTCTGTCGCGCAACGCAGCGCTGGACAGTTTTAATTTGGCTTGTGCAGACTGAAGCTTTCAGATGTTCTGAAGATGCACCGCGCCGTCATTGGGCCGCATCCGCCGTGCACGAATGATAAAGAACTACTACTGAACTCTCCAATTTTTTGTACACATCGCATGCCGGCCTTGAGTCCTGATGGCACGCTCAGGACAGCTACAAGTACAACTGGTCGGGGAGGCACAAAACGTTTGGTGGACGGGGCTCTTGGAGGAGCTGGGAGGGGAAATGCGGTGAGAAGCGGCTGGGGTTTGGCGACCATGGGGACGGTTGTGAGGGCACGTGGCTAAGTAGTTCTCGCGCGCCTCGACCGATGGGGATCGATCCCTGATTGTTTCCTCGTCGCCAATCAGGAGTAGGGCTGTGCAGCACCCCAGGGGGGCCATCGACATGATCGGACTCGGCACGCATAAGGCACTCTTAGGCCGCTACGTGCTCTCGCACCCAGCAGTTCCGTGGACGCGTCTGTGGCGCAATCAATGTTTTGGGCATTTTCTCGGGATGGTTGCATTTTCGCAGTTGTTGACTGTGCCACTCAATCGGCCGCAGAGGCGGTGCCGTGGCGACCAATGGATCGAACGACCGGGCTGTCTCTCCATTACATGTACATTGAGCCGAGGGTCATGCCTTGCCCACGTGGTTGACACAATGTGATACCAGCGGTCCGCCAACGAGCTGCACCACGCGCGCAACCAGGGCAAGACCAAGGCAAATGCCAAAATCTGAACTAAGTATTGGACATGCGCTTGTACAGTGCTTCATTTTTGAATGAACTATCGAGATATGGGGCGGCTACAAGGGGCGATTCCGGGCGCGACGGCACTTTGGAGGGTGTCTTAGTATTCGGGCGCGAATTGATGGTCGCGCCTTTGGCTGCCACAGAGAAAGGCGCAATTGGCCACCCTGAATACTTACTTTATGGATCGAAAAATCGGGACTTTTCATACACCAGATAGATCGATCTATAAATTAAGTTTACGCATCATGTTTCAATTCATCTATTGAATCTTGCTGGACTCGGTGAGATCCTCACTGCCGCGACATCGTGGGGCACGCCCCTCACGTCGTCGCTCAGAAGCTTCACTTTAGACCTCCTCGCTCCTTGCACTCTCGTTGCTGATCTGTTTGCAGTCCAGAACGGTGCTCAAGGCGGCGATGGGCTGGCTGCACGCTTCGACGTGGCGGCAAGGCCGACACAGCCAGCGGCCGAAGCAGGCTCGGCACTCGTGTTCTTCAGAGTCGCACCGACCTCCGACGGTGCTTGGCACGTGCAACCTTCAGAGTGGGTGGATCGTCGGCCAGGGCGGCGGCGATGAAGTATGCGAAGTCAGCGACAGCAGCGGTTGCAGAAGTGAAAGTGTTCGCGTGCGCGACTGACCGCCGCGCAACGCCAGTCTTGCTGTGGCTGCTGCGTGACGTAGCGCGGGAAAGTAATCAAAGAACGAACATGGTAAAGGGCATTGGGGAGAAACGGGGGGTGGGGGAGGGGGGGAGCACACCCAGCATTGAGTAAAAAACACAGGAAATATTGGAAAAGTGCGAACTGATTAATTCATACCTAGGCTATCGTTATTTGTACTCATGTAGTGGTCAATTTTATTGTTGCCATCCAAATCCAAAAGATCTTCTGGCAGCTTTTTCGCGTATGATCCCGTTATTTAGCTATGTATGTACTTCGGGCAAAGTTTTTGCGTTCGGGCTTGAGAACAACTGGCGCGATACTTGCCTCAGAGCACACACCGTGCATCCCTCGCAGACTGCCGGGCTACCTAATTTGTGCGTGGCATGCCCGCTCTTGGCTCGACTTTCCATCACGGCTGGGTGTCTGCTGGATCGCCTTCACGCCTCCCTTGGCTTCCTGTCCTTCGCGCTCCACCTGAACATCTTTTTGTCAGGTTGCGCACCTGTAGCTCGGTTTCTCAAGCTTCGTCTCTGCTCGCCGGGCTCTTCGCCTACCGCGGACGCTCTACCTTTTCCCGGTGCGTTGGGCTGAGATTCTTTAGTCCCTTGGTGTGACGCTTTCTTGGAGCGTTGCCAATGGATTCGGGACAGTGTGCGTGAGTTCTCGCTCCACGGAGACTGACTGCCCAGCGCGTGTCTCTTTGCGGCACTCCACTGTGTATGTGTTTTGTGGCTTAGACGCGCAGGCTGCCTGATATGGACATCCCCTCTACAGTAGGGCACATCCAGAGTTTGACGGAAGACTGGGCGGAGACCGGCGCAATTCAGGGGTACCTGATATTGGCCAGTCACGTCTTCATATACATCCTGCGGAACGTGCATGCCGAGGCCACATCTTCATCGGTCATTTTCGGCGACATGAGAGGCGCCCATGCGGCGCTGGCGACGTTGTACACGACGTGCGCATTTAACCCGCTCGCGTACTTCTGCGTTATTATTACGCGCATGCTACCCAGCGTCCCTGCGCATGACATGAACGGATTGACCGTCTACATCATATTGCTCTTCGAGCTGTCCATTGCCACGGTTGCCTACCTGTGCAATGACCGATGCCCGGGATTCCGCTTGCACGGCGTCGTACCCGCCCAGCAGATTGCCATGAACGAGAGGACCAGTGGCGCCGCTGTGGCTGCTGCTGGCTTGGATAGCAGCCCGAGGGCTCCTTTACGCGACTGAGTGAGAGTTTTTTTTATTGTAGGTACCACGTCTTTCCTTCTTTTCATTCGTTCGTGTCACAGACCCCCCGCAGTCGTCAAGAGCGCTCTGGCCGCTGTTGCCGTCGTCGTTCGCTTTTCTTTAATTTTCTGCCTTGTACTTGCAGCCATGATCCCGCACGCATTCTTTGCCGTTCGCCAAGTCGACGGCTAGGTGAATCAGGTGCTATCGCAGATGGACAATGTGCGTCCGACTGCGCGGGGGATTTGGTCTTCTGTACTTTCATAAGGCCTTGGCCTGCTCGGCATCGGAACGGAGCAACCGAAAGCCGCGGGGACTGGGTAAACCGAGTTACTCACCCCGTCTGCCGAAGGTGGGCGTTTCATGCCTCAGGAGCAAGTCGTCCGTACATGGCGGCCGACCACTTGTAGCATGAGCACGTGGGTGAAGAAGATTGGCGCCTGACATCCGGCAGTCGCCGGTCATAAGGATGTTACCAGTAAGCTATCCTCAGTCTCTACCTTCGGCGGCGCACACTCATTGAAGGCAGTGCTCTACTACCGCTAGAACTTGCGGCGGTGGCCAGGTCCGCGACTGCTGCCAGGCGTTCCTCCCACATAGCCAGTGCCTGTAGAATGAATTTGTTAAGCGCCGCAAGCCGCAAGGTAACTGCTTCGCTCACAGTTTGGGAGTGCGTCACGTTGTGCAGCTCCGCATATGCATTAAACGTCGAAATTGCGTCAATGAGGCCATAGCGGGCGCCAAGCAGCGCCTCACACCCCGGTGGTGTAGACGATGACGGACGAGTGCCGCTGCGGAGTACATGTGCTACCCTTGCATCGCACAAGGCTCTCGTCGTTCGAATGACCTCGGCCAGATACGCTGGCGCGCAGACCACCCGCGCGTTCTCCAGGGCGTTGTACGTAGGAGGGCGCGCCACGGCCGCCGACACGTCCCGCAATGTGCCTACTCCCATGGCAGCTCGCGTAGAGTGCGGGAGCGCTGCGTGACGGCGTCGACGAGACACACACACTCATTGATGGCAGAGATCTACCACCGCTAGAACTTGCGGCGGTGGCCAGGTCCGCGACTGCTGCCAGGCGTTCCTCCCACGGCGCCAGTGCCTGTAGAATGAATTTGTTAAGCGCCGCAAGCCGCAAGGTAACTGCTTCGCTCACAGCTTGGGAGTGCGTCACGTTGTGCCGCTCCGCAAATGCATTAAACGTCGAAATTGCGTCAATGAGGCCATAGCGGGCGCCAAGCAGCGCCTCACACCCCGGTGATGTAGACGATGACGGACGAGCGCCGCTGCGGAGTACATGTGCTACCGCTGCATCGCACAAGGCTCTCGTCGTTCGGATGACCTCGGCCAGACACGCTGGCGCGCAGACCACCTGCGTGTTCTCCAGCGCGTTGTACGTAGGAGGGCACGCCACGGCCGCCGACATGTCCCGCGATGTGCCTACTCCCATGGCAGCTCGCGTAGAGTGCGGGAGCGCTGCGTGACGGCGTCGACGAGAAAGAGCACGCCCCGGCGGGCGCCAAAAGAACAAGCCGACAATGGGCGGCGATGCTGTAGGGAGTGTCGCGAGCGGCAGGAAGGTGGCGGCAGCCGCACCGGCGGCGACACCGAAGCTGCGACGGTGCCGCACAAGCCACACGCAGCGCAGCTGCACATCCCGCCACCCACAGTCGCAGGGAAGTGTGGAGGGGGTGCGAGAACGGTATAGGAACTGTTGAGGCGGTCTGGCAATGGAGGAAAGGCGGCGAAACCCGCTTGGCGGGGGGGGAGGGAGGCGGCGGCGTCGGGCGTGGTAGTGCACCGGGTGGCAGGCGCGTTCCTCCACGCCCACTACCCCCCCCAGCTGCACTGCCAATGCGCGGCAGAGCTGCTCTGACGAATTGCGTGTGTTGACAGAGAATTGGACTTGAGTCGGAGGCTCCGTTATGGGCACTTCGGGCGATCGGTTCGTGATCCCCCGAATCTGAACAATGCGAGCTCCCCTGGTGCGAAAGCGAAGCGCCCCTCGTGCTCGAGACCCAAGACCAGCCCCACCACGACCAGCCCCACCGCCGCCGCCCGCTTGTGTTCTCCGCGCCCCCCACCTGCCGCTGCCCTGCCACTGTGCGCCGCCCCTGTCGCTGCGGCTGGGCGAGTGCGCCACGCCAACGGCCTCGACCGTTCGCTGTCCCCATCGTACTCTCCAGGCGCCTGAGTGGCGCGGACTCGTCGAGCGGCTCAAGGGACGCGCGGCGCCCTCGGTGTCACCCCTGTCGATCAGGGCCGTCGCGGGTCGGGGTGATTCCGGACCGCATCCCTACTGACGCGGCTGGCAGCTTTCCCCACTCCGTTCCCCTCGTCTTCTCCTGCTGCCGTTCGCCCATCCGTCTTGGCGGCCTCGTTCTCTTTTATCTCTCCTTGACACCCTCTCCCCCTGGCGCGACCGCACACGAATCCCGATGGAACCTTCTCGCCGTTGCCTCGATCAATCCTTCCGCACGTGACCGAGGTCGCCACCAACGCGGTCGCAGCCGCCATCTCTCACACACTCGTCGCTCGCATGGAGGCGGCGATGAAGGGCGCCGCCGCAAACACTGCGGTGGTTGAATCGGCGCTTACGCAGTCGACCATGTCGGCAGTGTTGGCGAGCAAGCGTGTCGCCGACCTTGCTGTCGCCCTTATTGAAGAACACCAGCAGATGGCGGTGCTGGCGCAGCGGCTGGCGCTGTCGGAACGGCTCGTATCGACGCGAAAGGCCAAGACGACGGACGCCCGCGGTGGGGCGGCCGCGCCGTCGCAACCGTCCCCCGACGTGAAAGCCGTTCGTTGGCGGCGCCATCTCCTGCGGGGCCGCCGTCGCCGGCGGCGTACACACAGAGGGAAGGGGCGGGAGAGCGAGAGGGGGAGGGGGGATTGTCGGCGTCCTTACCGACCGCAGCATGCACATCCACCCACGCACACACCCGCGAGTCCCCCACCAACAGCGCTACGCAGCCGCCCAGCTGTGTAGTTTCTATGTATACTCCCCCCCCCCCCTTTTCCCTCCTTAATTTTCCGGCTAGCGTGCCAGGAATATGCCTGCCGCCGCGCCGTCCTCCAGCCCCAGCTCCTTGCGTTAATTTTTGGTAGAGGGAACCCAGTGTCGGTCGGCGGTAAGCACCGCTAAGCGGCAAAGGACCTTTTGCGGGCGCACGGCGCCGCTGGAGGTCTTCAGGGGCTCGGCATCGAAGCAAAAGGACGCACGGATACGCAACTCGGCGTCAAACGGAAAGACGCTCGACCGGTCATCAGCGAGCGCATCTAGGATCACGCGCCCGCGGCGGCCGTCGAACTCCTTGCACGTGCCACCCAGGCCGTCAGCAGACACCTGGACGGTTACGGCCAGCTGCGCTTCCCCAGTGCAGGGTTTGGCATCGGGGTTGGCCGGACGAGTCGCCGCGCGTACCCCATTCATCAGGGGGCACGCAGGGACGGCCGGAGCGGGGGGTGGGCCGTCCCAGCTGCCACCACAACCACCACCTCCGACGCCGCCGCCAACTTCCCCAACGGTCCCGGAAAAGACGACCGCCGCCACGGCGTGTAGGGGCTCCTCACGAAAGGGCCCGGCTGCGGTGGCCAGCTGAAAGTCCACACAACACGTCGGCGGACGTCATGAAGAAGGCCCGCCGCAACCACGTCCGTAGCACCGCTGCCCGCATCGTCGGCCAGCGACAGCGGCGCGTCGGCAGCCTCAACAGCGGCGGTGGCTCCCGCCGCGGCGGGCGCGTCGGCCGACACAAAAAGGGCGGCCACCCAGTCTTTACCCACGGCGAAGGCGCCCTCAGCCCCACCCCACTTCCCCTTCGTAGGCGGGCCAACCAGCACGATGGCGCCAAACCCCCGCGGCCTCGCCGCCCACATGCGGTCGGCCAGGAGGCGCCGCCAGCCCGTGAGCCAGGCCTCCTCCGCCGCGGCGCCGGCAGAGCCAACCACCTCCGGGTCGGTGGCGTCGGCGGCGAGCGCCGCCGCCAGCTCAAGTGACCGTTTGCAGCGGTCCTACAAAATTTGGCGGCTGTGCGTCAGCAGTTGTCAAGCGTACCACTTTATGCCAAGCGTCCAAGTATTGAGTGAACTCGGTTAGTGTAGGCCACGGCCTCGACAGGCGCTGTCACCCGAGGCAGTACCGCCACGCGGGGACGGGGAGCAAGTACAAAAGCTTGCCCCCGGCCTGAGAAAGACCCACCGTCCACCATCATCTGCGACGGACCGCCGGCACCGACGGACACCCCGGGCACAACGGGAAGACCCACAGACACCAGCGGAGGCATCTTTCTCCCGAGAAGCACTTGAGGAAGACCAGCCCCCCCACTGCCAACTATGTCGGGCGGCACCGCCGCCATCCCATCCACCGAAGTCCTCGGAGCGCCGGTACCGGTACCGTTTTGGCCGGCACTGTAGCATCCTCGGCCCTGACATGGCGGCCACCCGGGATGCCGACTAGGGGGACACCAGGTGCCAGAACACGACCGCCGTGGGGGGGTGGGAGGCGGCCGTGGCCGGTGCCCAGCACTGGGATGCCGCGGGCTATGCCATTCCCGTATGAGAGACGGAGTTTCGATGGAGTTTTGCCTGACATGTGGGATACTTGAATTGAGAAGCTTGAGCGTGAGATGTGTGAAGGAGAACAGAATAAGTAGTGGCAGTGGCCCCCCGACCTAAAGAGGTTGGACACGGGTCCGGGCCACCCAGGGCTCGGGGGGGGCTGCCGGGCCAGTGTGCCGGGGTAATTCCAGAGGCACGTGTAGAAGGACAGCGAGGTGCCTGTGGCCCGTGCCCCCAGGAAGCAAGACAGCTGCGCGTTTGCTTTCCCCTTTCCTGTGTGCACTACCGTGCGTATCTGCCTGCTCTGCAGACAGGCACATGAGACAACAGGCGTACGGCTCTCGTAGTTCCCGTTTCCGTGTTACCTGTTCCCGTCCCCGAGGGATGCTTGATACGTGTCTGAGAGGATCGAGCTCTTTACCACAGGCACCGGCCGTAGGGGGACGGCCATGACTGTCGTCTTGCCTACCATATTCGCCGGCGCCGGGGAGCGCCCCTTGATCAGGACCGGCACAGCTACCGGCGCCGGTCGCCCCCCGGGTCCCCGGAGAAAAGGGCACACCCGAAATACGGGCCTGGGCCTTCCGAAACGTCGGGGGACCAGCAGCTCCAAACAAAGGGACAGATACAGAGCCGCTGCACAGAGAAATCAGGTCACCCGAAAGGGTGCCCGTCGATTCGCGGTTACCCAGGCGGTTTGCACAGCGGCGGTATACGTTTTCGTCCTTTAGCAGTACTCTTACCGATAGTCGGCCGGGCACAACGAGGCTGTTCAGCTGCTTGAGATGTGGTTGTAGCACGAGCAGGCGCCTTCGAAGGGTCCCCAGCCGCATGTTCCGCTCTCGCGAGCCGGGATGATTGCGCCAGCTGCTGGTACTTCTTGAAGGTCTTCGCTGGAGAGAGTACATTGAACTCAAGTTCGAGCACTCCCGCCGCTGCTCGTTTTCCAGCTGCGACAGCAATGGAAGACTGCCGCGTGTCTTCTTCCGCTGAGATATTGGCCCCAGCTGCTGTTGGAGAACAAGTGCTCTTCGTCCTGTGGGCGATATGTGTCAAGGTTCATGCGAAATGAGCTTCAAGAAAACCAAGTAATTGTTGGTCGAGCCAGCGACCTCGGAGACGCGTTCATTCCTTAGTCCTGGACTCTTACCACTAAGCCACCCTTGCGATTCCTCACGGTTTGCTACCGCATGGGATTGAGACTACTTATTGGTGAATTCGATGAGTGCGTTAAAACTTGCTGGACGTGATCCTCGTTTCGAGTCGCTTGATGTGATCCTTGCTTTGATTTGGTGGGGGTCTGTGAGTGAGCTGTGTGTGCACACACGGGGAGTCGAAACACACTATTTGTAGAGCGCCTTCGAGGCGATGGAGGGCTCATGGATAGGAAAACCAACACAAGTACCTTTGTTTTCACACATCATACTCCCACCTCTAGCCGCACAACAGCGGCCGACCCCACACAAGTGCGCTACAACTGCCGCAGCATCACAGTCACTCGACGGTGCAGACCGCGAGAATGAGCCGACTTCTACTCCTGTTCCGGATGAATGGGGAGAGCCCTTTCCACCGGGTCTTTTCGCAGCCCTGACTGAGCGCACCGCAACTGCCTTTTATCTTTTCGACGCTTTTTTCGTCTTTGGGCTCGTTGAGTTGCCGGTCGTCGAGACAACCGCCGCCGCCGCACCAACCGCAGCGACCACCGAGCCACGCGTGGACGGATTCTCGTTCATGGCCACTGCATCACCCGTCGAGTCACAAGCCATCTTACCCGCCGCCTCTCCCGCCAAGTCCCCTGCCGATTCGATTGCCGGATCGTCCTCCGGCTCGTCCGCCAGCAATCCCGCCGTCCCGTCCGCCCACACGCCAGCTCGCTCACTTGGCGGAATTCCGTCCATCGCAGCCGCTGCCGCACCCGCCGCCGCGCCCGCCGCCGACGCGCCCGCCGCGCTCGCCGCCGCGCCTGCCGCCACGCGCCCGCAGCGCCGGCAGCCGCGCCCAAGGCCGACGGGCCCGCCGCGCCGCCCGCCAACCTGCCAGCAAGTGCGCCTTCATTGTGGAATATGTGTTACCCAATAAAAGGATATGGGACCGACCGGCGCCCGGAAGGCAAAGAGGGAGCTATTACCGTAATGGCAAAGAAGACAGACCTTTAGCTCCAGGACGTTTGATGGGGAGCAAGCCGGCCAAACGGCAGCGGCAAGCCCCCACGTCGCCTACACCGGGCGAAACAATATGCCGGTCGAGCGACCGAGCGAAGGCCGGACGGCCGATCGCTACGAGCATAGCAAACAATAAAAAAGATCCCTCCAAAGCAAGGACAGATAAACAATGCAAAACAGAAGTAGTCCCCCAAAGGGCGAGCCACAAGCGGACCCAGACCAACAAGGCTGAGACCACCAGTCAAGGGGGCTACTTGCCCGTAAATACCGGAAATCGGTACGGTGGGCGGATATGCTACATACCCCCGTTGCCAGCTTCGAGCCGTTCCGGCGAGGTCCGGCTGGGTGCAACGTAAGGGCCGCGCGCGCCCAGTTGGGCGGGGTCGTGGCGCGGCCGCCTGCAATCTTGCCGGGGGTCGCGCCAGCACCGGTCGGTGTTGTTGTTGAAGCGTCGGTCCGCCGCGCGCGCGGTGTGGTACCCTCTCGGGTGTGCGGCGGGGCCGTGTGGCCGAGGCGGTTACGCGGGCTCGCGTGGACCGACCCGTGGCTGAGCTACGCCAGCCGGTACTCGTGCCGCGGCCGGCCGGCCTCTGGCGCGTGGCGTCCGGGTGTGGGTCGGCGTTGTAGCCGTTGACCGTAGTGTTCGTCGCGTCGGGTCTCCCCCTACCTCCGCGCGTCGGCCGACGCGTGGGGGTCTGTGGGGTGGGCAGCCGCGTGGCTTGGTGGTCGTTGGTGCCAATCGGCGGGGCGTCGACTAGTTGCCGTTGCCTCGGCCGGGTCGGCCTCCCGCGCGTCGGTCGACGCGCGGGTCCGGGGAGGGGAGAGAGATTGCCGGCTGGCACTTGTGCTCCAAATTAGCCACCTGGCATCTCGGGCCGTTCGGCATCATGCTTGAGTTGAGTCGCCCGGTGGCCAGTTGGCCTTCCCGCGCGTCGGTCGACGCGCGGGTTACCGGGCGTGTCATCCTCGGCCCGTCGGCCCGTTGCACGCGTTTGCCGGTTGGCGGCCGAGGCAAAAAGGGCGGCCAAGGCGACAAAGGCGGCCAAGGCGACAAGGGCGGCCAAGGCGACGAGGGCGGCCAAGGCGACAAGGGTGGCCAAGGCGGCAAGGGCGGCCAAGGCGACAAGGGCGGCCAAGGCGGCGCGGGTGGCCAAGGCGGCGCAGGTTGCCAAGGCGGCCAGGGCGCCGTGCGATGCCCAAAAGGCTTAGCCAGTCTGAAGGTGGTGCCATTATGGCTGACGAGATGGCTCCCGCCGTGCCGGCGCTTACCCCGGAGGTGGACTGCTCGGAGGCCGAGCGGCCGGTGCGCGGGTTTTACCGTAGCCCACAGGCGACCTACATGGTCGATGGTGTCGGCTTCGTGGCGGATGCGCCGTTGTTGGAGGCGGCGCGTTCCAACCGCTTGTTGGCGCTGCAGCGCATCCCTGACGCGCGGTGGGCAGCGTTGCCTAAGTTCCGGGACGTGTCCGTTGGCGGGGCGTTTCACGCAGGCGAGTCCGTCTCGGATGCGCACGGGGATGCCGACTTTGGCCGACAAGGCCCGGAGCGGCAGGCGTACGAGGTCTTGTCGTTGAGCAACGAGTTGTTGCGGTACCCGTCCACCGGTGCTCTGCACGTGTATCACCGGCGCCTTCACGCCTGGGCACTGCGGTTCCGGGTTGGGAGCACCGAAACCTTCGTGGTCGCTGCCAATAACTTTGGGCGGCTGCGCTGCTTATGGACGTGTGCGGTGTTCCTTGGACGCGACTTGGCCGATCGGCTGGACGTCCCGATCGCGGAGGATCCTGGCATGGAGGGGTACTTGACCATGCTGGTCGACAAGGCGTACCCCGGCAACCCTCCGCCTGAGCTCGGCTTTGGTCCGTCGTTGAGCGACCTCCCGCAGCCCTTCCGGGTGCCGACGACGTCCATTCGTTTCCGTCGGTCGAACGACCTCGCGTCGATTGAGCGTCGGGGCTTGCTGGCCCCTGCCTGGGCCTCGAGTCTGGTCCGTGCGCGACCGTTCTTCGACTTGAAGCGCTGGCTTCCGTGTCGCCCGTCCTGGTGGACCGAGTATGGTCCATACATGGAGACACCGGTGGCGCTGTCTTACGTTGCCACTCGGCTGACTGAGGCGGATAACGCGGCGTGGGGCATCGTTTTCGACGAGTTCTTCTGCTTCCTGCTTGCCGCTTGGGTACACTGGTTGTTCCACGACGGACTGTTTTGCCGGTTGAGTGACCAAGTGGTCGGGTGGTTGGACGGCTTGAGCGTAAGCCACCTGGCTGACGGCCCCGGCGGTGACAAGCGTCTGTTGACGTCCCAGCGTATGCGGGAGGCGCACTCCGTCTTTCCTTGGACCACCGTGGTCGTGGACGTTCGTCGTCGTGACTACCACACGAAGGCCGCTCTTGAGGTGTATGTCAAGCTTGACCCGTCCGCCAAGTATGGCTTTGCTCTTCGCCAGCCGTGCGGCTTGTTCGACTGGAAGTACGATGCCACTTCGGCGGAGTCACCCGGTGTGGGCCGGTCGGTCGACCGTGGAGGCCGTGATGCGGGTCGTCGAGTGCGTGATCGCACTCGTTCGCCTTCGGCGCCGGTGGTTGGTGGGTCACGTGACCGTGCTGCTGAGCCGTCGACATGCCGCGGTGGCGATGAGCCGATCTGGCCGTCCGACTGGGCTCGCGTGAGAGCGATTGCCCTGTTGGGCGCGGAGCGCGTTGATGCCTTGGCTGGCCGTAGTGTGCCTCGCGGTACGACGGCCGGTTCCTTGGCAGTTGCGTGGTCGCGCCAGACCGTCGGGATGGAGGACGTTATCCGTCGGGTTGGTGGTATGACCGAGTCTCAGGCGGTGGAGGAGCTTCTCCTGGCCATGTCCCGTATGGCGGACCCCTCTCGGATTCGAGACAGCGTGCTCGCTGAGCTGCGTCACGCTCGCGTGGTGGAGGCGCGGGGTGAGAGTCCTCGTTGCGTCGACGTCAGTGCCATTCTTGGTCGGCGCCGGCGGCCCGTGTCGGTGTAGCACAATAGGAATCCGTCGCACGTCCACTCTCAGGGAACACTCACCAAGGGGGATCGGCAGCAACGTCACCGGGAGGCCATGGTTGCTGTCCTTGGAGCACAAGCCACGGGACCAAGATGGGAGCCCAAATGGGAGGGGTTTGTTGTTCTGCCTTGGCCGGCGGTGGATTCGCCGCCGGCCCCCTCGTTGTAAACCCCCGGAGACACTACTAACTACCCTTCACCCCAAGATGCAAGTCCCTCTGGTCATACGTAACTTATAGATACCGTGACCAGTACGGACTCTCAAATTGAAAGCCAAGGATTAGAAGTAGCCCCCCTAACATTAGGGTCACAGTACGGTCAACCATATTGCTACATATCCCCCCCTTAGATTCGGCCCGTCCTCGGGTCGAGTTGCAGTCGGGTTACCGAATGTAAGTGGGTCGCGTGACCGTTTACCAGTCGGGTGGGGCTTTGCGCCCCGTCGCGACAGACACCCCTTTTCGAGGTTGCCTGAGGGGGGTGCCCCCCTTTGTGTGGTACACACACGATCCGTTTTCCGGACCGTTAATTTCCCGATGCGGGTTTCTGTTCACGACCCCCCTTTCGGAGGGGTGTGCAAGTGGATCCGCCACCAGGTGTCTGGTGGTAGGGGAGCCCCTCTCGTGAGACGATTGAGTGGGTGGCGGGGTTGCCCGCGTTGCGTGGGGGCGGTTGGGAGTGACCCTCCTGGTACGCCCCCTCCACACGGGGGCGTGGCTCCGGTCCAGGTGCCTGGGTGGAGCGCCCTCGTAGCCCGGCTGGCGCGGGTCGTCCCGCGCTGCCGTATCGCTCGTGCTGAACTGTGTGGTTATAAGCGCGGGTGCCCGCGCTTCCCTGGCTCGTCCGTGCGAGCGTCCTCTGTACCGGGTCGAGCCGGCCTCGGCTTTTCTGCACGGAGCGCCCCTGCTACCCCGGTCATCATGTCGGACCCCCAGGTACCCGGGGGCGAGGACGACCTCCTGCTTGAGGAGGAGGAGGAGGTGATGGTGGACGACGTTCCCATCTCTGCCACTGCCGCCGAGTGCTTCTTGGTGAGCTCGTCCGAAGACGAGGGCGACCGGGTGACCGTTCGCGTGGCTCCGGACGATGCTCCGGGCGGTTTGTCGTCCGTGTGCAGCGGCACGACGGCTCCGTCGGGTGGCGGGCAACCGCGGGTAGCTGCTGCGTCTACCCCTACTCCTCCGGCGGCCCAAATGGCTCCTGTCGCCGGTGCCGGCGCGGCTCAACCTCAAGACGGCGTTGCCGGCGTGTCGGGCGGTTATGGTGGCACCCCGACCGGGACGGCGGGTCAAGACGGCGCGGGTGCCCGCCCGGGTGGTGTGTCCGCTGCGGCGGGTAGCGGGTCTACCCCTGCTGCCCCCGAGGTGTTCCCGTCGGCCTCGGGTGGCGGCGTTGCTCTGCCCGCGGTGCCGCGGGCGTCTGGTGGTCAAGGTGGGTCTACACCGATGGCAGTGGACTCCGGTAGTTACTCCGGGCGGGCGCCCGCCCTTCTTCTTCCTCCTCGGCCCCGTGCACCTCCGGCACCGGTCCATCTGCTGGTGGGTCTTCCCCCGGCGCCCCCTATTCTTCCTGGTCCTGCCCGGGTTGCCCCGTTGGGTGGCGGCGTCACCGTGGCGGCGGGTCAACCCGCCATGTCGATGTCCGACTTGGTGGCTCGGGTTCGCAGCCTGACTGTGCCAGAGTCAATGGAGTCCGATGGGCGGATGCGGGTGGACTTCCACCTGCCCCATCCCCGTGGAGAGTCCTCCCGGCGCGTCAAGGTGGACTCGAGTTGGGAGCGGGAGTTGGTGCGGCTGGTCAACCAGCCGAACGCGGTGCGAGTGGAACACCATTGGATGCTGAGTCAGCCGGACGACCGGCATGCGCAGCTCTGGCGCACCCGGGTGGGACGGGGTGAGGTCTACCTCGACCCCGCCTTCGGGGTATGCGACCTGATTGCCCCCGCGTTGCCGCGGGAGATTGACTACCCGGCTAGTGCTCGGGGGATTGCGGCGGCGGCGGAGCCGGTTGCGTTTGGGGAGACGGTGGGCAGTACCGGTCGGTATCCCGACTTTGATTACTACCCGGGGGTATCCCCGTATCTGTCGTTGACGGCTCCCTACCCGCCTATGGCGGGTTTGAAGTCGGCGTCGAGCTGGCGACGTGACCATGGTGTCATGGCGGATGCCTTTCGCACGGATATAACGTGTGCGTTGCAGACCGGCAACGGTCGTGCGCCGGTATACACTCCCGTGCGCCCTCCTCTGTGGCAGGAGGGGTGGGAACCCGCCCCTTCTTTCCGGTTTGACACCGGCTCCTGTCTCCGATACTTCGGGAGTGTGTTGGCCTCACGGCCGGTCCACCCGTTGCAGGGTACCTTCACCCTTGAGGTTACCCTTGGGCAGGCTTCCTCCTTCTTGCTGTCCGTCCGCCGGCAGGGGCGCCTGTTTCATCTTCCGACGGGTGTCCGTCGGCACATCGCGCAGTTGGGCGTGGACCTGATAGCCGCCAAGACCGGGTTGGCCCGGGAGTTCGAGGCCCTGCTGGCTCTTCACGATGCCGTGAACTGGGCTCGGGTGTTGGCCCTTCCCCCGTACCGGGACCCGCAGGCTGGGGCTTCCCCCTTGCCTCGTCACTCGTTGCGTATCCGGCGTAGTCAGCCGGGTGAGCCCAGTTGCCATGGGTGGGCGTCCACCGAGGCTGTTGCTGACCTGGGTATTCCCATGGTTATCCATGACCCTCTTCAGGTCCTTGCCTCGTGGTTCGGTTACCCGATACCGGCGGCGGTTGGCCGTCGTCCCCGAGAGTGGGGCTCTGCGGGTGGGGAGCGTGAGATGTCCCGTCGTCGGGCGGAGCCCCGACGGGGTTACGGTGGAGCCCCTTGGGTGGGGTCCTACCGGGCCTCATATCAGGCGCCACCGGCTCCAATGGTGGCCGTGTCGGCTCCTGTGGCTCCTCTGGCTGCGTCAGTGTCACCTCCCGCCCCTGTCCTACATGACGGGAGTCCCCTTCTCTGGTATGAGGGCGTTGACGCCCTTGTTGCCCGCGCAATGCGGGAGGGTCTCTCTGTTAGCTGGGGGGATATCCCCCCAGGTGCTGCGCTGGTTGGGTCAGCGCGTTCCTTCGGTGGCGTGCTTGACCGCCTCCAGAGAGCTCTGGAGAACGTGGAGGCTGGCCGCAGCACCCTCGTTCAGCTATGCACCGAGGTAACTCGGGTGATTGACCGTCGTGAGATTGCCGACCGGTGAAGCACGGAGGTATACGCGCTTACGCGTGAGTGGCCTCCCTCGGGCAGTGGGTCTACCCACTGAGGAGTGCTACTGTTTGTGAGGGGGAGGGCCCCGGTGACCCTTATGGTAGCCGGGTCGTAGTGAGTATAAACTCATCCCCTACGGGGGCATTGCTTGCCTCTGTTTGCTGCCCTGGGGAGTACCCCTTCCGGCTCAGTGGTGCCTTGCCTCCCGTCCAACTTCTTCCGGTTGGTTCATGCTTGGGAAGGTCATCCTCCCTCAATTTGTGTCTTGGCTTGGGGAGGTCCTCCTCCCGTGTAGGCCCCCTAGTTACTCCGATATTATCGGAGTTAGCCTTTACGTTTAAGTTAACTTATTAAGGTTCGGGTTTTGCTTAGTTACCTAAGCTTGACTCTACTTAGTTACCTAAGCTTGGTTCGACTTAGAAACCTAAGTCTGAATTGACTTAGAAACCTAAGTCTGCCGTTACCATGTGACACCCTACTTAGTAGGTATAAGCCTCACCCCCCAACAGCCGAAGTCGGTGTCGGTTGGGTTGTCACAGTAGGCGTCGTCGCCTCATGTAAGGCATGAGTAGTTGGCCGGGTATATTTGCCGCCTGATCCCAGGTGGGTGGGTCGTATCCGACCCACATAACCTTGACGTACCAGGGTCCTGGTAGGTCCGGGTCGGTGTGTCCGACCACGCTCTCTACTTGGTATGCAATCCCATCCGGTCCCACCGGGTCATCTGACCGGTGGATTGTAAGAGCTTCATGTAGCAACTCAGCCGGTACCGGCTGAGGCTGTTCCGGTTTCGGAGCAGGTGTGACATCATTCACACTGATGCGTTGGATCTCCGTATCGGAGTGTAAGATAACAGAGTGGTCATCTCTGTGGAGAATCTGGTACGGTCCCTTGACCGGTTGCATGAGCTTGTTCCCCCGGAACTTCTGGTGTCTGATGTAGACCCAGTCACCTGTCATCAGGGTAGCATTGCGCACCCGTAGTCGGGCGTCGAAGTTCTTCTTGTAACGAAGTTGTGTTCTGTCAAGGGCACCCTTGAGCTTAGGAATCATCCACGATAGCTTGGCCAACCAAGCTAGGTGGATACGTTCGGCCGGTCGGCCTTTCGGTGTATCATACCGAGTGCACCTGCCTGGTGGCAGCGTCAGGTTACCGACGCCTAGTGGCATGACCCACTCCAGCGGAGCGATGTTCGTGCTCCGATGTGGCCTGGCATTGTATGCCAGGGTGAGTACGGACAGAAGCCTGTCCCAAGTGTTTGTGTGCTCGGCCACGTAGCATTGTAGCATCTTGACGATGGTGCGGTTGAACCGCTCCACCTGCCCGTTGGTTTGCGGGTGGTAGTCGGATGCCCGACGTGGTTCGATACCGAACATGCCCAAGACCTTAGTGCAGAAGGCTGACGTAAGGTATGCTCCGTTGTCGGAGAGTAGTTGCTTCATGACTCCGTATGCACTAATCCAGTGGTCAACCACTGCGTTCATAATCGTGTATGCCGTATCATTCGGGATGGCTGCCGCTCGTGACAGCTTAGCGAAGCGGTCAGACATGACCAGGATGTACCTGTTCCCGTCTTCCGTTACCGGAAGTGGCCCGAGTATGTCGATAGCGACTTGCTCGTTGGGCCCATCGGGTGGGAATAGCTTCATGGCAGACGCCCGCCTATGTAGACCCATGCGGTTACGTGCACAGGGGTGGCATCCCCTTACGTGGTCGACCACGTCGACGGCCATTGCTGGCCAGTAGAAGAACCTTCGCATTGCTGCGAACATACGTGAACCCCCCGGGTGTCCGGCTGTGGGGTTCTCGTGTTCTCGTTCCATGACGGCTTGCCGTAAGGACACGGGAACCACGACTTGATGTCGTCCATCGGCGGGTGCCCGCCGGTATATGAGTCCGTCTTCGTTCTCGGAGAAGATGCCGGCCGTACCGGCCAGGAGGTTAGCGCGATGACGTCTACAGTCGTCGTCATTGGCTTGTGCCTCGCGGAAGTCCGCGAGGGTTAGTGGGCAGGCTCGGTGTGCCATGGTATGGTCAACCATACCTTGGGTAGCGTTACCCACCATGCAGACCGGTACCACCGGGATGTCCTCGTCCACCGGGCGGGTATCCCCGCTCGGGGTGTCGAGTCGAGACAATGCGTCTCCGAGATGGTGGGTTGACCCAGCCTTATACACGGTACGGTAGTCGTGCTCGGCCATTTTTAGCCTCCATCGGGCTAGCCTCCCATGGCTATCGGAATCCTTGTCACCAAGGTTGAGGAGCCATCGTAGGGGTTCGTGGTCGGACCTCACGATGAACCTGGAGCCCTCCAGGTATGGACGGAGCAGTTGCACTGCCCATATAACTCCGAGGCATTCACGCTCGGTGGCACTATAGTTACGCTCAGCCGGGTTGAGTGTCCGGCTGAAGTATCCTACCGGACGTAGGTCCGGGAGAACGTTATCGGTACCGATCAACGTCTCTCCCTGTAGCAGGGTGCATCCCACTTGGGTGTCGCACGCATCGACATCGATGACGAAGGTACCCCGTCGGTGCGGTAACGCAAGGACGGGTGGGGATAGTAGGGCTCGCTTCAGCGACTCGAATGCCTCCTCTTCGCTAGGCGAAGGGGGTTGGAGTACCTTGGGCAGGGTACTGCTCGTACGAACCGTTAACGGTTTAGCTATCCGAGCGAAGTCCTTGACGAACCGTCGGTATACCTTGCACATTCCCAGGAAGCTCTTGAGCTGTGTCTGGGTGTTAGAGAACCGGGCATCCCGGAGTGCCCGGGTATTGGCTTCGAGTGCCCCTAGTTTACCAGGGGATATCTGGTGGCCCAGATACTCGACCGTCTGTTGGAAGAAGGCGCACTTCTTCAGACGCAGGGTTACCCCGTCGTTCCTCAAGAGGGTGAGTACCTCGTCAACATGTTGCACATGGTCATCCATGTTCCGCGAGAAGACGATGACGTCATCGAGGTACACTAGGCAACTACGCCACTTCACCCCCGACAGTATAATGTCGATAGCCCGCTGGAATGTAGCGGGGGCGTTGGAGAATCCGAAAGGCATCCTTGGGAACTCGTACACTCCACTGTGACAGAAGAATGCCGTCTTGGGGATATCCTCGTCCGCCACCGGGATCTGCCAGTATCCGGCATTGCAGTCGATGGTGGTAAACACCGTAGCTTCCCCCAGGGAGTCGATGCATTCATCCATGTTTGGTAAAGGGTATGAGTCCTTCTTGGTAACCAAGTTGAGGCGTCGATAATCGATGCAAAACCGAGGGGTTTGATCCTTCTTCGGTACGATAACGACTGGGGCACCCCACTCCGACATCGAAGGTCGTATCACCTTCGCTTCACTCATCCTCTTCACTTCTCCATCAACGATCTCTCGTTGCATAGGTCCCGCTCGGTGCGGTTGTGACCGGGCGGGGCGTGCGCCTGGTACCAGGTCTATACGATGTTGGGTTGCCCCAATGGTACCCAGGGCTCCGCCTGTCCAAACGACGTCATGCTTTTTTAACATCCGTCGTACCCCTTAGGCTACGGAAGAGGCAAGGTGGTCGAGGTCAGCCTCGGCCAGTGCCTTCAATGCTTCTTGGTCCTTCGGCGGAATATGCGCCGGTAATGATGGTCGACTAGGCTTCCCGTCATCGGGTTGCTGTCGCTCGGTGGTCTCGGCGACCGCCAGCACCTCAAGTGGGTCCACTTGACCTTCCTTGTCAGGGGTAAGGATATCTCCTTCTTAGAGCTCGGCAATCCCGAGGATAGTGCCCTTCGGGAGGGTGACTGCCTTACGGCGATAGTTCGCCATCACTAGGAGGGACGACCCTCCTGATGGGAGGTCTATGAGACCGTTGGCCATGGTCAACCCATGGCGCTTGTACGTCCGCAAGTTGGACTTGACTCCGCAGATGCCTGCGAGGTCACAGTTCACCGGGAGGACTGTCTCCGACAACGGCTCAAAGCGAGTTCGCTTGGCCAACCGAAGTGTCTTAGGCTCGACACTTGGGTACACCTCATCCACGTCAACGTGGCTCCCTTGTAGCGTCAGGTCCCTGACGATAGCCGTATGTCCTCGCTTCGTCCCGTCGGCTTCTTGAAGCTCGACGGTCCTCCGGCCTGGCCGGATTGCATCCACGTGAACGTTGATGAAGGTGCACCCCAGTATGCAGGGCACCGATAGGGTCTCACACACCAGGAAGTCGACTTCCGTGGTGAGTTCCCCGATGGTAACCCGCAGCGACATCGCTGCGGTCGTACGAATGAGGCGACCATTCGCGTCCTTGATGGTGGGTCCCCGAGTCACTCTGACTCGCGGAAGCCACTTGTCCGGGAGGGTATCCTTCCGGATAAGGTTGGGTCCAGCCCCTGTATCCAGTACAGGGTAGTACGATCGTGTCGATTGGGGGTCAACCCCCAGTGTGGCTGATACCTTGAAGTTCTCCAAGGTAAACAGCACGTGGCCTACACCGATATCCGGTGTAGCTCGGGCATCCTGAACAGGGCCCTTGTCTGGTTCCATGTGACGGGGCTTCCCGTCCTCTCCTCCCAACCTTGGTGGTTGGTCATCAATCCCCTGACGCCGTGTCGTCGGGGCCGGAAGGTGTACCCGGGGGTTGATGCGGCGTCGGCTCAACCGCGCTCTCCGTGGGGCTTTCCCCGCGGTACTCCGGGGTGGCTTGCTTGGGTTACCCCAGCGCCCCCCGGTCATCCTTCCTCTTACTCGTTTCCCGCCCTTGGTAGGGCGCTGTCCGCCGGGACATCCGGCTGCGGAGGTGCCTCCTCGATGGCCAGTACTCCACCTGGAGCTGGCTGCCTACCCGGTGCGGGTGCGGGTGCTCTGGCGGGATACTCCCCGGTGGATGTCTTGCGTTGCACCACTGCCAGCCGAGACTCCTCGGGGATGAGTGGGCAGGAAGACACCCAGTGCTGGGGATCCCCACACAACATACATCCGGACGTGCCGGTCCCTCCTTGAGTTCGCATCGGGGTAGCCCCGTAGCTGCGGTTGCCTCCCTCGGGCGCCCGAGTGCCTGCTCCCTGGTAGGCCTTGGGTCCTTGGGTCAACCGGAACATGGACTCCCCCAACCGGTTGGGTCGGCCCGCAATCTGCGGAGGTGCCTCCGTACGTACTGCCCATGTAGGCAGGGGCTGGTTGGGGTTACCCGTAACCGGGGCATACCCCGTAGTCCGCACATACGGGACGCGCCGTCCCGCTCCCTCGTTGACCCGGAACTGGGTCACCGCCGGAGCAATGTACGCTACCGTACCGTGCTCATCAATTACCGGCGTCGCCGGTAGCAACAGGTGGCCCTGTTGGTCAACTAGAGGTTCATCCTCGCCCGTAGGGGTATGTTCGGTCGCCACCAGTACTGGTGCGGCCTTACGTTCCACCTTCTCTTGCCTCGGTACCGGGGTAAGACTGGGCTTGCCTCCCTCACCTTTGGGCTTCGGGGCCAAGGCACACTCCGGGTGTAGAACCCGGTAGGCGTCCCCTAGGGACTTGCACATATGCATCAGTCGACTGAAGTTCGTCCGGGCCGTATTGGCTCCCCGTGCGGATATCCGCACGTAGTTGGGTACTCCTGCGAACAGGATGGCCCGTAGTTCCCCTTCACCGAGGAGCTTCCCCAGCTCGTAGTCGAGCTCTTGGATCCGGCGTCCAAACAGCTCCTCATCCTCCCAGCTCTGGGCGGTGGCAGTGTGCAGGGCCCGGTAGTGGTCCTCGCACTTGTCCTCACTGAGGTAACTGCTCAGCAGCTCCTTGTGAATCCCACGGTAATCCATGGGGGTGACTGCGACCCTCATTCCCGGCATCGGGGATGCCTGGCGACGAATGCCTCGCACCCGTTCATCAACAAAGAACGGGAGGATGTCCAGGGCCAGCCCCTCGTTGACGAGCGCCTTGTCCGCGGCTGCCTTGAAGCTAGTCCAGAAGCCGATGACTGCCAACGGACGTCCGTTGGGGCCCCCGAACATAGGGACTCCCTTCATAAGGGTCTGCATAGAGCGAATCGCTCGGTGCGACGTATTACGCATCGATTCCGATACGGTGGTAGATCGGTCCTCCAAACGATAACGTTCGGGAGTCAGTACTGACCGGAAGACCTCGTTCACGATCTCCGTGTCAGCGTCCTGGATATCCAGTCGCTTAGCCAGTTGATGAGCAAAATCATCGGACTCCATCCGCTTCAGTAGGCTCGCAGTGACCTGCGCGGTCATAGCTTCCACCACTGAAGATGGTACTTCAGGCGTCGGCACTTCGGGAACCCGAGTTGCCTGGCCTCCTTCGTCGTGGGGGTACTGTGAGAGGGTACCCCCTCCGCCAATAACCGACTCTCCACCGGCGTAAGTATCCGCCGGGTCGTGTCCGCGGAGTCCGCTTCGGGTGCTCCGAGCGTATCGCTCCGTGTGGCTCCGTTCCAACTCTGCCGACGAGTCGGATCCATACCCCATTGTGTCCGGGGGTTGTCCAGGAGTAGCAACACCGGGGTTGACCCTGGTGGACTCCGAAAGTAGTCCGGCCGGTTCGAACCGTACCGGTGTGGGAGGAACACGTCGGGGTCCCGTCGTGTGGCGTGTTGACATCAACACTGCCATTGCGTCCTCCGTCCGATCTTGACGGGCGTCGAGTCCGGAAAACCGGGCCTCGATGCGGGCCAATGATGCCATCAGGGAATCCCCTGGTGAAGGAGGCGGCGGAGTGAGGTCGGTCGATAACAGTTGAGGCGGACCCCCGCCTCCTGCCGTCCGAGCCGTGCCAAACGTCGATCCGGCACCGGAAAGCATGGGCGTCTCAATGTTGTCGATCGGGTTCCCGATCCCGGTTCCCGTAGTCACCTCCGGGGTCGGCGTCGACGCCGATCCGTCATCTTGAACGTTCCCCGTCTCTTGGGTAGACATAGTCACAATCAGTCAACCGACGTAACAATCACCACGAATAAGAGAGCGAGGGGGTAGATTGGGGAGAGTAACAGTAGATCACAGTCAAAGGTAAAAACTCAACACAATCGATCAGGTCGCAACACCACGAGTACAAGAAAAGGACCGGATCCCTATCCGTGTGCCAGGGCCGAAGACGGCGTCACCACAAGGGTGACGGAAACCCGTCCCCTGCTGCTCCACCAATGTAGCACAATAGGGATCCGTCGCACGTCCACTCTCAGGGAACACTCACCAAGGGGGATCGGCACCAACGTCACCGGGAGGCCAAGGTTGCTGTGCTTGGAGCACAAGCTACGGGACCAAGATGGGAGCCCAAATGGGAGGGGTTTGTTGTTCTGCCTCGGCCGGCGGTGGATTCGCCGCCGGCCCCCTCGTTATAAACCCTCGGAGACACTACTAACTACCCTCCACCCCAAGATGCAAGTCCCTCTGGTCATACGTAACTTGTAGATACCGTGACCAGTACGGACTATCAAATTGAAAGACAAGGATTAGAAGTAGCCCCCCTAACATTAGGGTCACAATACGGTCAACCATATTGCTACAGTCGGACGACGAGGAGGAGCCGGCTACTCCGGCGCCGGCTCGCCACGTGCGTTCGCACAGTCCGTCATACGACGAGGACGTGCGTGGTCGTTACCGTCGTGGTACTTGAGGTGTTGTTTGACGATGTGTCGAGTATTGTGCCTATTGGCGTCTTGTCAGTCTAGCTTTGTCTTGCCTTGCCGACTGGCGTGCTTGTTTCTTGTGCGTTTGTATTGAAAGTGCAAGGCAGTCTTTGCCCATGGTGTTGACACCGAGTTGTCGTGTGATGTCGGATTCAAGAGTATGTACTCGCAGCAAAGCCGTTTGGCCTTTGTAAACCAGGTGGCGTGTTCCCAGCGGGGAGTGACCAAGAGTGTGTCCGTTGAAGTAACTTGCAGGTCTGTGACCACTTGGTCGCGGGTGTGTGCTAGGGGTATTCTCAGGCGTGTGCCTTTTGAGTGAGGTTGCTCAGTGGTGGTGACGCCTGTACCTGCGTGGTATACCAAGGGACCGTACCGCCGGGTGAGCTCCGGTAGCTCCCTGTGTTGGCCCCATATGGGGAAGGTAAAGTTACGACTTGCCGATGGCAATGTTGCCTTCATGAAGTAGACAGGGATGCTCTCCATAATGGAGCGGTCTGCGTTGTCCCATTGGACAATAGCCTCTATCACCCCCCATGGGTCGACGTAGACCGCCATGATGGTGGGGTCCCATGACTTAGGAGTCACAGTCTTGATGTCCGCAACACTTGTTGCGAGAGTTACTCGAGCCGATGTCTCTGTGGTTTTTCGCCACGTGTATCCTGGTATTTCTACCTTTTTGGAACGCAGGTGTCTTATCACCAAGTTACGTGGCAAGTTTTCAACCGGTTCCCAGGTGTCATCCTTCGGGGTATAATCATACCATCGGACTTTGAATTCGTAAGAATCCCCGGACCGTCGATGGGGCATGAGCTTGTCGATGACGTATTCGTCGTGGATGGTTGGCTCCGGCCGTGGTTTGTCAAACCCATCGAGAAGTGGATGTGGAGTGGACTCGTCACAGTCGTCCGGGCTCGGTGCCGCCGTGGCGTGGTCGCTGTTGATGCGCTTCTCGATGCCATCGACGTCGATGACGAACGTAGACTCGTCAGCGTCGACGACGATGAATGGCCCTACGGCCTTGCTCTGCAGTTTGTTGGCTCGTTGGTGGTTTGTCGTATAGACACAGTCGCCGATCTTAATCTTGCGATTGCGTTCCCCAATGTGGGCGTCGAAGTTGCGCTTGTAACGTTGCTGAGTTTTGACGAGGGCCTTGACGACGGCCGGGATCTGCAACCGCAGTCGGGCCATGAACTCGCGCTTCCTCGCGAGCGGCGAGCCGTCGTTGAGGGTTCCTTGTTGGGCTACCGACGTGCCGGGTGGCAGGTTACGGACCGATAAGTGTGGGATGCGTCGTGGGATGACGAGTTCGAAGGGTGCTAGTCCAGTGGACCGGTGTGGTTGGCTGTTGTAGGCCATCGTGAGGACGGGCAGCAGCTCGTTCCAGCGCTTGGCGTCCTCGGTCACGTAGTGACGTAGTTGCGTCGCAATGGTACGATTGTACCGCTCGACTTGACCGTTGGTCTGAGGATGGTACGCGGTGGTGCGTACCGTCTCCACTCCGAGCACCTTCATCACGGCAATGAAAAAGTTTGACATGAACTAGGGTCCTTGGTCGGACAAGATCTTGTCCGGTGGGCCATAGCAGGCTATCCAATGTTCAATAACAGCGGAGGAGACGGAGATGGCCGTGATGGTCTTGAGTGCTATGCACTTAGTTAGCTTTGCAAAGCGGTCGATAATGACCAAGATGAATCGGTTGCCGCTTTTGCTTGCCGGCGAGGGACCGAGGATGTCAATTAAGAATTCCGTCAGCGGTTCCAACGCAGGGAACAAGGTCATCGGCGTCGTGTGCTTACGCAACGCCAGGCGGTTCTGGGCACAAGTGGTGCAGTTGGTAATGGTGTCGTGGATATCCGATATCATGGCTGGCCAGTAGAACTTTGTTTTCATTGTGAAGTACATCTTGTTCATGCCCGGCTGGGCGGCCGTGTTGGCCATGTGTTGGAGCTTCAATATGACATCTTGTTGCGACTTGGGGATGACCAGTTGGTCTCCATACGCAGTCTTGCAACGTAGCGCGTTGTTGTCATCGAGGTAAAATGACTTGTGGCCTCCGTTTGCGACACTGTCGATGATCGACTTGTAGAAATCATCCGATTGTTGTTTGTCAATGACTTCGTAGAAGTCAAGGGGTTCGGGATCCGTTGTGCCCGTGTACCTGACCGTTTGGACGCCGTGTGCTGTCTGGGCCACCGCTAGACATGGAATGTCATTGTTGATCGTGTCGCTCATCGCGTTGTTGTCCGCGCGAGAGAGGAAGTCTGGGAGGTGGTGACTGGCACCTGGCTTGTACTTTAGTTCGAAGTCGAACTCAGCGAGGCGCATACGCCACCTCATCAAGCAACCGCTAGAGTCAGCGGTGCTGTATATCCAGCTCAAGCTTTGATGGTCCGATCGGATGATGAAGTGTTGTCCTTCGAGAAAGTGCCTCAACTTGAGTACGGCCCACACTATGCCAAGGCATTCTGTCTTCGTTGTGGAGTAGTTGAGCTCTGCCGTGTTGGGGGCGCGGCTCCAGTAGCCTAGTGGCTGTGCCTTGCCATCATCGTCCGCCTGGAGCAATGTGCAGCCGAGTTGGTAAGTACTTGCGTCGACGTCGAGCGTCAGCTCGCGACCTGCCTTAGGTAAGGCTAAGATTGGTGGGTGCACCAAGGCGTCGCGCAAGTTTTCAAAGGCTGCCGTCTCCTCTGTGAAGAGTGGTCGCAGGTCCGGTGGGACGTCCTTCTTTGTCAACGCGTTGAGCGGTCTTGCCCTCTTGGTAAAGTCTACTACGAATCGTCGATAGACGTTGCACATGCCAAGGAAACTTTTGAGTTGAGTCTTGGTCTTGGGGAACGTCGCTTGACGCAGGGCGTCGGTGTTCTTGTTAAGAACGTGGAGCTTGCCAGGCGTTATGCTGTGGCCGAGGTACTCCACCTCGTTGGAAAACCACTTGCACTTCTCAAGATTGAGAGTCACGCCAGCCTCCCGTAGTCGGGTAAGGTCCTTGTCCACATCATGGATGCGTTCTTTGGCGTTGGCCGAGAATATGATAACGTCGTCTAAATAGACGAGGCAGACCTGCCACTTGAGTCCGGAGAGGATAATATCCAGGGCACGTTGGAACGTCGCCGGGGCATTGGTCAAGCCAAATGGCATAGTTGTCCAGTCGAAGATGCCATAGTGCGTGGTGAACGCCGTCTTTTCTTGGTCCTCTTGCCGCAATGGCACTTGCCAGTACCCAGCGGTACAGTCAAGAGATGTGAAGACCTTGGCGTCTCCAAGGGAGTCGAGGCAGTCCTCCATGCGCGGGAGGGGGTACGCGTCCTTCTTGGTGATGCTGTTGAGCCGTCGATAATCGACGCAGAATCGGGCCTTCCTATTTTTCTTGGGGACGATGACGAGCGGACTGGCCCAGTCACTGTGACTTGGTTTAATAACCTTGAGCTTCAACATCTTGTTGATTTGATCGACAATGATCGCACGTTTGAACGCGCCGGTCCGGTAGGGCAGGGCCCTTATAGGGGCAACCCCAGGTGGGGTGACGATGGCGTGCTCTGTAGTGTGGATGACCCCGGGGGTCCCGTCCCACGTCTTGCCATGCTTGGCCAGCATCGACTTGATTTTCGCATGCAAATGTTGGGGTGCCCCGTCGAGGTTGATGTCATCAAGAGACGGTTTGGGTTGCTCGGTCTCCGGGTCGGATGACCCCTTATCCTTCGTCGGGGCGGCGGGGACTTGCCCAAGGTGGGGCTCGGCAAACGCGAGGACGCACCTCTTTCGCAGGATGGCCGTGTTTCGCCCGAAGTTGCACACCTTAACCAGGAATGGTTCGTCAGGCTTGAAAGTGGCCAGTCCGCGGGCCACTGCCATGGTCTTGTGTCGGCACAATTGTGCGTTTGGTTGGAGAGTAACCAGCCCCGGAGCGTCACAAGTGACCATGATCCATTCCTCGGTCGTGCCCTTGAGGCGTGTTTGCTTACCAGCACGGACCTTAGTCGACCCCCCGGTCCATTGAGGTTCCATGACATTGTTGTACTGGATGCCTAAGATGGGAGAGTTAGCCGTCGATCGATCGTTCGAGGATTGCCAAACGATGCGTTTGAGTCGGGGCCAGATTGACTCCACGTGCTTGTCCGTAAACTCGGTCCCGAGTATGCACTTGACCGACAGGTTGGGGGAAACATAAAAACGTTCCAAGGCCTGAACCCCCCCAATATCGATGAACAAGTGAATGGCTTGTAGAGCCTCGATCGTTTGCCCGTTGGCATGAACAATGTGCGGTGCACTGGTTAACGTGTAGGCGTAATCGCGTCAATGTGGCGGTACGACGTCCGGCCGGATAAAATTGACGCCAGCTCCGGTGTCGAGGATGGGTCTCATACTGCGCGTATTCGCGAGCTCCATGCCGATACAGGCAGCGATCTCATAGTGTCGGTGAGCCTTGCTCAGTACCTTGGTGACCTTAGGTCTAGCTTGCCGGGCAGGCAAGGATGTGTCGGGGAGACTGCCCTTCGGTCCTCGACTTACTCGTTTTTTGAGTCGGCCTTGCCGTCGCCGGTGTCGACGCGTCCGACGTCATCGTCCTCCGAGTCCGGCAGGACTTCGTTCTCGACGATCGCTTTGATCTGCTTGCGGACCGAGTCGTCGATGAGTGCCATAACTCGTGCCTGACGTCGTTCACGACGGGGCTTAGGGCATTGAGAGGCAAAGTGCCCGCGCTCGTTACAGTTGTAACAGACGTCGTTAGCTCGCGGGTTTGGCGTGTCCGTGCGGACAGCCTTAACGGGGTCGAATGGTCGATCGACCGTGCGCGCTTGGGGCCCCGGGGTAGAGTTAACGTGACTAACCTTGACCATGGCAGGCCGGCTGGCCTTGATGGACTGCCGCAGGCGAGTAGCGCCCTCCCAAAATCCTTGTGCAGCTGCCACTGTGTCCGCCATTGGGCGATCGGGGAAGTGACTGTCCAGGACGCGGACGTTTGGCTTGATGAGGTCCGAAAGACCGTTGATGAAGACGTCCTTCACGTCTTGAGCGGAGAACAGGCCGCAGAGGCAGTCGCACGCCGCCTCCACGCGGGAGGCAAACACGTGCGGGACCTCCGCGTCCACTTAAGTCATCGTAATCATGTCGCGATAGGCTGCTGCCAGGCCGGCGTGAGTTGCGTACTTCTTAAGAAGCCAGTTGACTCCTTCACCATAGGTGGTAAGCTCGTAGTGCTTGCCACTCACAATCGTGTTGGCCGCGCTGGCGAATGCGCGCTTGGCGGCTCCCGCCAGCCGGAAGGCGATCAAGGGGAACGCCCGGCCGTGGGTCAGCCCTGCCAAGTCGCAAACTCTGCGAAAGGTGGTGAGGAAGATGAAGACACCGAGGGGGTCGCCACCGTTAAAGGTCTCTTGACCTTGGATCGCGCCGTCAAGGCGCTTGTTCATCTTGCTCGCGTCCTTCACCATGGATGGTGTGTACTTGGTGCTCCGTCGGAGCAGGAAGTAGGTCCGGTAATCCAGGAGTGACTTGAAGCGGCTGTTGCCGGGTCGAATGACCAACTTTCGGTCACCCAACTCCGTGAGTCCAGCGGCGGGCGCCGGTCGGCGCCGGTGACGACGCGCACGTCGACGGTGTGCGTCCGAGCTGTTCGAAACGGACTCACTGCTCGATGAGCTTGGGCTTGACGGCGGGGAAGGGTCCCAATGACCGTCATCAGTTTCGTCCGAAGACGAGGAAGACGAGGACGACGAGTTGTCGGATGACATCCCGTCCTCAGCGGATGATGCGCCTCCCTCCCGTGCGTTCGAACGCTTAGTCGAGGCCTTGACCTTCAGGTCCTCGACTTGGCGCTCCAACACGCGGATCCGACGGTTCTTCATCTGAAGATTGCCAATAGGCAGGCTGGCGTGGGACGCCCCTGGAGCAGGTCCCCGGGCCATCTTGCCCACCGACTGTCGGTTCGACGTCGTCCATTGACGAAACGCCTTATATGAGGTTGGCTTTCTCAGCCCCTCAAGAGTGGTCATCAGCTTGGCGTTGGACTTTTCCACCTCCATGTTGGCGGCCTCTTGGGCCTCAAGACGGACATGAAGCGTAGGGACCCTATGGGCCCTCCACGTGGGGGGACCTCGTAGAGATCGCGTGGTACCCCTGCGTCCACCTTCCAAATGAGGAGGACGGGGCCGACTTGGCCCCCCGGGATTTTACTGGCTTCCGATTGGTCCACTCCTATGGAGGCGGGACCGGGTCGTCATTGATTCTAGGGCCCATTTTGGGATTCCCAGTGTATGGGATTTTTCCCCGACCGGAATTGGCCTTTGGCCAATAATCCGGGACGGGATGCATTTGGGGTTTGGATTTTGATTGTGTATTTTGCGTGATTGTGAGATTGGGGAGATCTCGAGTGTTGGCACTGATGTCCGGCGCGGCTCTTCTCCCCCGTATCCTGGAGATTCCTGCCCCGCTGGCAGGGATGATCCGTGGGGGAGGGGGCCCTCCGGACATGTTGGAGGGTTCTGATTGGCCCGCACGTGGCCCGGTGTGGAGGGTTGCTGGGTGCGGGTGAGAGAGGGTAATAGTGTGCGTGGGGGTGCGCGTTGCTTCCCCCTTCGAAAAAAAACAGACTTGCGTGTGCTTGAACACTGTCGTCCTGGTCGCGGATCCCCGCGTGAACCAGCCAGGCGGTCGGCGGTTCTGTATCTCTCCGTTCTCCCCGCATTCTTGGTGGGTCGTTTCTCTGTGTGTTCTGGGTGCTAGGCGCCTAAGGTACGTAAAACCACTACATTTGGTGGATCAGCGGGGGAGGGGACTAGGTTCCTTCTGGCCAAAGGGGTCTATCCCTTCTTCGTACTCTTTCTGTGGCTGTGCTCTGGCTTCCTTAAGGGAATGTGGTTGTGGTGATGTCAGATAACAAGCAGAATCCCCCTCGGGGGGAGACGGGAGTCCTTGAGGGCGGTTCGTCCGTGACGTTGGAGAACGCGACGGGAACTGCTCTTCCGACTCACGCCCTCGGGGCTGGACTGGACGACCTGGCCACCCGTAGGGTGACCACTCGTCTACCCTCGCTGGAAATCGGTTCGGAGGGCCCATTGGGCGAACCTTTCTTCCCGCCGCGGACCGGACGCGAGGGGGGGAATTCAATCGGCCTCGGCGACCTCCCTGGGGTCCATCCCGTGGCGGGGATGGGCTCCGAGGGAACGCCCACCCCTCCTGTTCCCGCTGTGGGGGCATCGTCTCCTAAGGAGCCCCCCCGAGCGTTTGTGGCTCCTGGATCGGATACTCCTACGGAGGAATGGAAGAAAGCGATGGCGGAAGCTGCTAGCGGCCTCCTGACCCCGCTCAACCAACGGTTGAGTTTTTTGGAACGAAGCGTGACGAAGCGAGAGCGCCAGCGTGGCCGGCGTCCCAGCTCGTCATCTGAGTCGACTTCGGATTATTCCGGAGGGGAGGCTTCGCCTCCTGAGCGCCGTCGGCGCTCGCGACCTGTCGTCCGAGCGGTTTCCGCTTAGGCAGGACCGGGGAGAGTCCCCCTACGGGAGATTCCCCCGAAGATTATTCCGGCTGATGACCGCTATGCGAGTCTTCTGGATTGTGAGACCTATGCTCTCAAGAACAAGGACAACTGAGTATCGGGAACCGAGGCCAAAGGCCTGGGTAAGAAGCGTAAGGACCTGTCCAGCATATTTGGTCGCGATTGTGAATGGGGGGGAGACCCTCCTCTGGGAGTCTTCGAATTCCTCAACCGCTTCATGAAGGCGGCGAATGATAACGGCCTCTCAGAGGGGCGAGCTTTGCTCCTCCTCCACGAATTTACTCAGGATCCCTTGAAGAGGGACCTATATCGAATCCGCCCGTCCGTCGATCACGGCCGGCGTACTGGGGAAGTAACTTCCTATTTGGAACATGTGAACTGGCTTTTGCGCACGTACGCAGATGAGCATCTCCTGAACGAACAGGAGGCCATTTTTAATGGCGCCTCCCAAGAGGAGGATGAGACAGAGACGGGGTTTCACGGCCGTCTCATGGAAATTCGCGCTAAGTGTGTATACATACAAACTTCGGGCCATGTCCGAGCCCGCTTTATGCAAGGCACATGGTGGGCGATTCGGCACGAGGTGCGGAACTACGTAGCTGACCACCCTCATGCTCTTATTGAGCTGGTGGTGCAATATGCCCAACGGGCAGCGGATTTTCGACGGCGGATTCAGGCCGCCGCCGCAGAGCTTAAGGTTAAGGAAGACGCAGAGCGCCACGGCCGGCGTATAGCGCGTCGCGCTCTGGCAGCCGTTACGTCGTCCCACCTGGAGGTGGGGGAGGCGTCTGCTTCTTCCTACAGGGAATAACGACCCTCTGGGGGGTCACGGGGGACGGACGGGAAACGAGAGCCCTTCCCCAGCCATACCTGCAATACTACTTCACACTGGATGGCAGATTGCCCTCTCCTCCCTGAGGAGACTCGGAACTGGATGACCAAGGCACGCGCCGAGCACAGAGCGGCTCGAGCCGCTGCTCGTGCGAGTGGGGCGGTTGCTGCTGTCGTGCCCTCCCCGACGGGGAAGGAAGAGCGAGCGAGTTCCCCCAAGGGGAGCTCATCTGAGTTATCAACTTCGGGAAACGCCTGAAGGGCGGTTCCCCTACGGTTTCGCCCAATGCGTCCAATGATGAGGGGAGACCGATGAGGGTATTGCGCCGCCCTCGGACGAATAAGCCTGCATTACTGGCACTCCCTAAGGGGGTGAAACGGGAAAATGTTATTTGCGCGTTTATGCCATCATGCAGCTATCAGCTGGCTGTACACTTGTTTGCTACTGAAGGGGTAGAGCATGCTCTACACGCTGTCCTGGACACCGGCAGTGGGCCCTCCCTGATTCGAAGCTCATTGCTCCCTAAGAGATTGAGGCTCCAGCCCCTAGGGGAGCTGGAGAACATATTATACTTTGACCTGAATGGGGGGTGGCTCCCCATTCGAGGAACTGTGCGCTTAGGCGTACAAGTGGGAGACCAAGTTTCCTACGTCTGCTTTGGAGTGATCGATAATCTGGCGGTACCCGTCATATTAGGTAACTCCTTCGGAGATACCGAAGTGAAAACCATCTACTGTGAGGACCAAACGGTCACCCTAAAGACAGGGATGGTCGTCCCCATCCTTCGGTATATGGAGGACGTGGAGTCCGGCCCCACTAGGTGGAGCTCTGTGTGCGCTTGTCCTAAGGCCAAGACCGCTAAGCTCAGGTTGTGTTACAAGCTGAAGCTGAAGCCTGGGGTTATCTCCCACGTGAAGGTGAAAGGGCAGTTCCAGGGCCACGGGATTATTTTCGGGCAGCCCCGGATCGCCTCCAGGTATGGGGTTTGCGTGGCCAACGGCCCTGCGGAGCTCAACCGGGACGCCCCGTACGCCGTGCAAATGATGAATCCTACGCCAAGGATTGTCCGCCTCCCCGTTGGGGCGGTGGTGGCGTCAATCTCCTCCTATCAAGGACCCATACTGAGTGTTTCTCAAGAACAGATGCAAAATCCGAGCGAAGGTCCCGCGGCGAAGCCGGAGGGCGCCCATTCCGAGGTGGACCTGAGAGAGGTCCCCGAAGCCCTACGTGGCCAGCTCTTGGAGCTGGTGGAGAAATACAAATCCCTATGGGATGGTACTCTTGGGCTCATCAAGAATACCGCACATCGTATCGGCTTAAAACCCGCGGCAACCCCGGTAAGGCAACATCCCTACAAGGCAGGGCACTAGCACCGCCAGCTGGAAGGGGAACAAGTGGAACAGATGCGAAAACTGGAAGTTATTGAACCCGTCAAAGGCGAGTGGGCTAGTCCCGTGGTGATCGTCCCGAGGCAGGACGGCATGCCCCGGTTTTGTATTGACTACCGGCGGCTCAACCTCGTCACGGTGAAGGACGCGTATCCCATCCCAAGGATGGATGAATGCTTGGACTCACTCGGGGAGGCCTGGGTGTTTAGCACCCTAGATTGCAACGCCGGATATTGGCAAATCCCAATTTCCCCAGAGGATAGGCACCTTACGGCCTTCACGTGCCATAAGGGCACGTGGCAATGTACGCAGTTGCCTTTTGGGCTCTGCAATGCTCCAGCGACTTTTCAACGAGCCATGGATATTATCCTGGCCGGCGTGAAGTGGCAGACGTGCCTAGTATATCTAGACGATGTTATTGTCTTCTCTCGCTCGGACGAGGAGCATCTGCACCACCTGGAGCACGTATTGAGCCTTCTAAAGGAGAACGGCGTATCGCTGAAGGCGTCCAAGTGTCACCTCCTCAGAGGGAGGTCGAATATCTGGGACATGTAATCCGCCCAGGGCGGGTGGCCGTGAATGAGAGGAACACCAAGGCCCTGAAGGGGCTACATTATCCGCGTACGCAGACGCAGCTGAAGAGATTTTTGGGCATGTGCGGGGTATACCGAAGGTTTGTCCCCAATTTCGCCCGTATCGCTCGGCCGCTGAACATGCTGTTTAGTACGCATCTGGCCAAGGAACTATCTTCTCCTACGGAGGAGACTCAAGCGGCGTTCGAGGAGCTCCGCGACTGTCTTCTGAAGCCTTCTATTTTGGAAATCCCTCGGGAGGGAGCTCATTATATTGTGGAGGTGCATGCCAGCTATGAGCAGCTGGGCTGTGCCTTGCTGCAGCAGCAAGAGGACGGGGAGTATCTCCCCGTTGGGTATTTTAGTCGGGGTTTTTCCCCGGCGGAGCGGAACTAGTGTGCCACAGGAATTGAGGTCCTAGGGGTCGTATGGTCTGTAACTTACCTGCGATTCTTCTTGGAAGGGACCGAATTTCTTATACGTTGTGACCACTGCGCCCTCACTTCGGTGATGACGAGTACTAGTCCCAATCAACGCCTTACGGGCTGGAGACTCCGCTTGGCGGAATATTCGTACCAGATTAAGCACAAGCCGGGTAAGGACCACAAGGTGGCTGACGCCCTATCGCGCCTTCCTACGGACGGCTTGGATAAGACGCCTCTGAATGATCAAATCCCCGTTCTAGCGGTGACGAGGTCAGCAAAGGCCCTTACGGACCGGAGCCCTAAGGGCCTCGGCAAGATTACGCTCCGAGAGCTCATTGAGGCCCAGGCTTCGGATGAGTTTTGCAAGCAGCGTCGCTTGGAGGGGCCTATGGTCTCTCCGAAGGATGCCCGTTGGCAACGCAATGCCTTCTTCTTCGAAGATGACGATGGTGTACTGTGTCGCCATTCCCTCCTCAGGGGGAACAACCAATGGGTAGTTCCAGAGTCGCTTCAAAAGCGTGTTCTGGAAATGTACCATGACGCGCCCACGGCGGGTCACTCGGGGTCTCGGAAGATGTATCGTACGTTGCGGCAGTACTTTTACTGGCCAGCCCTAGTGGCGGACGTAGACGGGTATGTTTATAACTGCCCAGGATGCACTCGGAATCGCATAACGGACAAGAGGCACACGTCTCCTATGAAGCTGTTCCCCGCGCGGGAGCCATTCCAAGCCGTGGCGATGGACTTTTTGGGCCCGCTCTCGAAGACGGAGAATGGTCACACCATGCTCCTGGTAATGTGTGATCGCTTCACCTAATTGGTGAGGGCCGTCCCACTGTCGGACACCACTGCCCGTGGGGTAGCTTCGGCATTCTTTGACTATTGGGTGGCTGCCTACGGCATCCCGGATTCTACGCTCACGGACAACGGACCTCAGTTCGCGGCCGTGTACTTCCAACGAGTCATGGGGCTCCTGGGGATCGCCACCAACTTCACGACCCCATATCACCCCCATACCAGTGGTCAGGTGGAACGGTATAACAAGACGATTATGCGACAGCTACGGACGTACTCGTCCGAGCACCCACGGGAATGGGATCGCTATGTGTCCCTACTGCCGACTGCATATAATATGCAGATACATTCGAGGACTGGGGTTGCCCCACTGACCTTCGTGAGCCCTCGGCGATTGGAGGCCTCGAATATTGAACGTTTACCTAAGGTACGCTCAGTGGACGCGGAGGAACCCGACGCCGATTCGGCGGCGGTTCAATACGTGATAGAGTTGCGCAACCTAATCCCAAGGATTAGGACGAACTTGGATAAGGCCCAACTGGCCAACAAGCGTGTCTATGACGCGGGTATTCGAGAAGACAATGAGGCCATGTCTCAAGGGGATTGGGTTTATGTGGAATCCTATACTAAGGCGCGGACCAAGATGTCGTCTAAGGCGAAGGGGCCATATATGGTGCTACGCACCGACGGTCAACGGTTTCTCATCGAAACCCCTACGGGAGAACAGACCCAGAGTAGTGACAATGTCACACGCGCTCCCCCGCCTAAGGCAGGGGATCCTGTGTGGAAGCGGGCGCGGAAAGCCCGAGACGCATTCAATGAGTGCCCCGAGGAAACCTCGGGGAAGGATGTGTTCGAGCAGATTGTCGGCCACCAATGGGTGGAAGACGACAACGGGAAACCCGACTTGGACTTCCGGGTCCGTTGGTTTGGCCACGGATCCAAAGGGGATACTTGGCACCCCAAGAAGGGGGTGCCACGAGCAGCTCTCCTGAAGTATGCCCGGAAGCACAAGCTCCCCATCAAGGGACGGGACCAAGTGTCCCGACTATTCCCCCAAGGGGGGATCGAAGAAGAAGGATAACAAACTATCTCCCTCAGGGAAATCGGTAAAAGAAACAGACTACTACGTGAGACGCCTCTACGAGGCGCCCTACAATGCATCAGTAACCCCGGTGCCCATAGGGCTGGGACCCATCATGGTATCGAGGGCCATGTCCTCCACCTTCGTATGCGGCTTCGGCTGCGCCCCGGAGGAACAAACTCGGGATCTGCAACATGGTATCCATGTTAGCTCTCCCGAGTTCTTGGTCCAGGCGCTCGGAGAGCGCCGACTGAGATAGTAGTGGCAACGCCACCGGCGGAATATCCCGCCAGTCCCGACGTGTGATGACAATCGCCGCCATGTCGTTAGCCAGGCTCGTGTGGGCCCGACATAGCCCCATGACGAAAGAGTCTTCGACGGCATCCCCAAGGGATGGGGGGGGTGAGTCAAAGACCCGCCCCAATGCCGCTACGGTAGTACCCGGGATAGGCCGGGGCATCGCCAAAGGCGGAACGCCCCAACGGAAGGAAGCCACTGGCTCAGGGACCGTTGCCCGCCGTCCGCTGGGCGACCGAGCCTCCTCACCGGAGGGATAGTTCCCCCGAGGGGGCGCTCCAAAGGAGCGCCCAGAAAATGACGCGCCTTGAGCACGACTCCCCCTCGGGGAGTTCGGCCGCATAGACGGGCCATACCGCTCCTGGCCAAACCCTGGGAGACAAGGCCCCGCCTCCTCCATGCGGGGTTCCGGGTTGGGCACCCGCGTGGTGGCCATCAACCCCGGAGGGTAGGGTAGCACCTCGTGACCCAACCCCTCTTCCAAGAAGAGAACACCGTCCGCGGACAAAGACTTCGCGCATCGTACCAATGCACGAGCTCGAAGAGGAAGACCCAGGAAGGAAGGCAAGGCCTTTTGATGGACCTTCTCGATGAGATGGAGGAGTGCACGCAGGTACGCCGCGGAGTCAGGGTAACCCTGACACATCACGTCATTGGGGCTCTCTTGGAGAGCCCGCAGAAGGGGGATCGGAACAAGCCAAGCATGTCCGTAGTACAACCCCGAAGACAGCAAGACGTCGGCTACCTCCACCAGCCAGCAGGCGTTCAGAGCTGCTCTGGCCGCCGAGTCTGGGCCGTCGGCCATCAGCCGACTCCCCCGCACGGCAACTAAGTTGCCAATACGCGCGGCCATGCTGCGTGGAACCTCGTAGTCGCTCCACCAAGAGGGGATGAACGGGTACAACTTGAGGCGCTCTCCGTGGGAGAAGCACTCTACCTCCCGCTGCTCTGCGCAGGCGAAGATGCCATGGCGCCGACGGTGCCGATGCTCCGTTAACGCTTGGCGTAGGAAGTAACCGCGAGGGCGTCGCCCAATGACCGGTAACGGACCCGGGTAATACGCCAGGTCCAAGACCGGCATTGTCCCCGATGGTAACGGGGGGCGCAAGCACGCATCATCCAGCTGCTGAGCGAGCTTCCAATCCTCCGCAAAGCGGAGCACGGGGTAGTCCGTCGGCGTCCCAATCGGGACCTCGTAGAGGTCCATGTAGAGATGGCGGAATGTTGTCCACACCCTTGTCATGCGGCGTGGATCCACCTGAACTCACCGATCGGTGACCGCGCCGGGATGCGGATGAGAGTAGGGCCACTCCTTGTGAATGGGGATGACTTCCCCGAAGGGGCCCGGCCCCCGTGAGTCCGCCGACGGCGGAATAGGTACCTCGGCCGGCGAAGCCGGACCGGCATCACCCCGGCCACTCCTGGCGTCGTCCATCCGGACGTCGTCGGGAGAGGCGGGTGGCAACCCCGTGTCCGAAGGGCCACGGGGGGAGGAAGGAGCCGGAGGAGAAGCGGACCCGCCACCCTCAACCATGGCAGCGGGGTTGCCCAACTGTCCCGACGGGGTAGCCATGACTGACCGCTCTCCAATGGGGACGGGGGGGGGGAAGAGTGTGGGTGCCACCCCCACCCTTAGGGTGAGGGCGAGGGAGACGCACGCAGACCGGTGGCAGCGAGGAGGAGTAGCGGGAGTGGTGGGGACGGAGGCCGTCCTCGCGGCGAGCACCCGTTGCCCCCCCCCTCGCTACGATCCACCCCTCTCGGGTGGTCAGGCGGCCCTCTTCTACCCCTCAGCCCCCTGACAAGGGGCCGAGGGGGGGGTGCACAAGAGGCCCCTAAACCACCTCGCTCCCGGCTACGCCAGGAGAGCCAGTCCTCTCACGGCCCCACCCTGTGCGGGCAGGGCCGTGGGAGGCGACAGGCCCTACCCTTGCTGCGTCCCCCACCCCTCAGGTGGTGGTCTTCAGGGGGGTCTCTCCACACATTCCCCCCCCGGTCGTTCAACGGGGGCGGACACGATTGTCTCCCCAGGGGAGAAAACCATGAGACCGAGCTGACCCAGTGTCATCCACTCCCCCCGTGGGGATGGGTACACTCGGCGGTGGGGACGGCATGATGCCAAGTGGCATTGCCTCCACCGCCCGTTTGGCGCTTGGGGGGGGAGTTTCCCTCAGTGTCTGGGTCGCAGGTCGCAACCCCCTGGAGGTGTGGAAAGTGTAGGGACCCTATGGGCCCTCCACGTGGGGGGACCTCGTAGAGATCGCGTGGTACCCCTGCGTCCACCTTCCTAATGAGGAGGACGGGGCCGACTTGGCCCCCCGGGATTTTACTGGCTTCCGATTGGTCCACTCCTATGGAGGCGGGACCGGGTCGTCATTGATTCTGGGGCCCATTTTGGGATTCCCAGTGTATGGGATTTTTCCCCGACCGGAATTGGCCTTTGGCCAATAATCCGGGACGGGATGCATTTGGGGTTTGGATTTTGATTGTGTATTTTGCGTGATTGTGAGATTGGGGAGATCTCGAGTGTTGGCACTGATGTCCGGCGCGGCTCTTCTCCCCCGTATCCTGGAGATTCCTGCCCCGCTGGCAGGGATGATCCGTGGGGGAGGGGGCCCTCCGGACATGTTGGAGGGTTCTGATTGGCCCGCACGTGGCCCGGTGTGGAGGGTTGCTGGGTGCGGGTGAGAGAGGGTAATAGTGTGCGTGGGGGTGCGCGTTGCTTCCCCCTTCGAAAAAAAACAGACTTGCGTGTGCTTGAACACTGTCGTCCTGGTCGCGGATCCCCGCGTGAACCAGCCAGGCGGTCGGCGGTTCTGTATCTCTCCGGTCTCCCCGCATTCTTGGTGGGTCGTTTCTCTGTGTGTTCTGGGTGCTAGGCGCCTAAGGTACGTAAAACCACTACATGAAGTGCCTCCACCACCGCCTTCAAGCTCTCCAACTTGAAGGTAGTGACATCCTCCGAGTCAGGGTTGGGGGGGGTAGCATCGGGTGCCGGACGGCGGCTTGTTCCGCTCCCTCCGCCTGGTGGCGTGTAACCCGAAGGCAGGGCATTCCCCTTACCCTTCGAGCGCCGAGCGCCATCAGGGTCTCCCAAAGCCATATCGCAACCCGGCGTACTCGCGTCGGCGCGCCCTGCGTCGCCGACCAAGAGGTCCTCGTGGCACGACGCCCGGCGTCGTCCAGCCTTCACCGATCGGTGATGTCGCCCGGCAACACCCAATCAAGCAATCGGCAACACAGCTGCCACAAGGCACCAAGGAACACGTACGAGTGTACGGCATCGCCGCACACGAGCAGTATCCCATGCTGCTCCACTTATGTGGAATATGTGTTACCCAATAAAAGGATATGGGACCGACCGGCGCCCGGAAGGCAAAGAGGGAGCTATTACCGTAAAGGCAAAGAAGACAGACCTTTAGCTCCAGGACGTTCGATGGGGAGCAAGCCGGCCAAACGGCAGCGGCAAGCCCCCACGTCGCCTGTACCAGGCGAAACAATATGCCGGTCGAGCAACCGAGCGAAGGCCGGACGGCCGATCGCTACGAGCATAGCAAACAATATAAAAGATCTCTCCAAAGCAAGGACAGGTAAACAATGCAAAACAAAAGTAGTCCCCCAAAGGGCGAGCCACAAGCGAACCCAGACCAACAAGGCTGGGACCACCAGTCAAGGGGGCTACTTGCCCGTAAATACCGGAAATCGGTACGGTGGGCGGATATGCTACATTCATCGCGTGCTTTCTCGCCGAAGCCAGATATAGCAGCCACGAGAGTCACTCACGAGGATCCGGTCTTGAGCAACAGAGCACGATCCAGACCATCCACAAACTTGCTCACGGCATCTAGCGCACGCGGCTCCTTCGTAATTTGCAACAGGAGGTAACCAACCCGCTCCGCTACCGACGATGCTCGCGCTCGTGATGCCTGGAAAGCAGGAACCACCACAGACTGCTTACCTGTCAATGGGCGATGCTTGCCGTCCCTGAGAGCAGCAAGCTCATTAGGAACGAACATTTGACGAGCCCATACATTGCGGGACTCCGGACGCCGAGGCCACCATGGTGGCGACAGGCGGGCTCGCCATGTCGACAGGTCCTGGGCGATCTCCTGGGACGCCACAGTTTATGCAGCCCGCAAGTGCGTGCAGGGACACTTCGACTTTTTGAACAGCGCTTGTGCGACTGCTGATGCTTCAGGAGAGGAAGAAACAGCTTCAGGCGGTTGCTCGCTCACAGGACAGACGCGTGCAGTCCGCGTGCCCACCTGAGCAGCCTGGCTCCAACGAGCCTTACAAGTCGGTCGTGCACACATACGATGTGTGCAGCCGGGGCGTGGCGGCTGCGGTGCGGCTGCCGCCGGCGGGCCACCTGTCCCTTGCGGGCGGACTGGACGGGGGGATTAGCGTGTGGGAGGCGGCGGGGGCGCGCCGGTGGGTACAGTCGTACGCGCGATACACGGCGGGCGTGCGGGGGCTGGCCGTTGAGGCAGACGGCGAGGGGGCGCCGCTTTCTGTCGGTCGCGTTTGACAGCTAGCCCTGGAGGCGGTGGAGGCTGGTCGCAGCACCCTCGTTCAGCTATGCACCGAGGTAGTTCGGGTGATTGACCGTCGTGAGATTGCCGACCGGTGAAGCATGGAGGTGTACGCGCTTACGCGTGAGTGGCCTCCCTCGCGCAGTGGGTCTACCCACTGAGGAGTGCTCTTGTTTGTGAGGGAGAGGGACCCGGCGACCCTTATGGTGGCCGGGTAGTAGTGAGTATAAACTCATCCCCCGCTGGGGCGTTTGCATGGTACCAATGCCTGGCTTTGGGGAGTACCCCGTCTGACTTAGTCGTGGCATGCCTCGGTTCTTTCCCGCATCCCCCAACCCATCCTGGTTGGTTGATACTTATGAAGGTCAACCTTCCATGGTCCGTCACTTGCCTCCTTGCTGAAGGTCTACCTTGGTGTACGCCTCAGGTTACCTTCAAAATCTCGGAGTTGTTCCCCTTCTTCAAGTAAACTTGTTCAGGTCAGTAGCCCACTTAGTTTGCGCAAGCTCGCTCCGACTTAGTGAACTTAAGTCTTGCCGAATCGATGTCATACCCTACTTAGTAGGTATAAGCCTCACCCCCCGACAGCCGAAGTCGGTGTCGGATGGGTTGGTACTGTAGGCGATGTCGCCCCATGTAACGCATGAGGAGTTGGCGGGGTATATTCGCCGCCTGCTCCCAGGTCGGTGAGTCGTATCCGACCCACATTACCTTGACGTACCAGGGATCTTGTAGGTCCGGGTCGGTATGCTCGACGATACTCTCTACCTGGTATGGGATTCCATCCGGCTCCCCCGGGTCATCCGACCGGTGCGCGGTAAGAGCTTCATGTAGCAACCCAGCCGGTACCGGTTGAGGATGTTCCGGCCTCGGCGCCGGTGTGACATCATTCAAACTGATGCATTGTACATCCGTATCGGAGTGGAGGATAACAGAGTGGTCATCTCTGTGGAGTATCTGGTATGGTCCCTTGACCGGTTGCATCAGCTTGTTCCCTCGGAAGTTGTGGAGTCTGATATAGACCCAGTCACCTGTCATCAGGGCAGCGTTGCGCACCCGCAGTCGGGCGTCGAAGTTCTTGCTGTATCGAAGTGGAGTTCGGTCAAGGGCACCCTTGAGCTGAGGGATCATCCACGATAGCTTGGCCAACCAAGCCGGGTGGATCCGTTCGGCCGGACGGCCCTTCGGTATATCATTCCGAGTGGATCTGCCCGGTGGCAACGTCAGGTTACCGACGCCCATTGGCATGACCCACTCCAGTGCGGCAATGTTCGTGCTTCGGTGCGGCCTGGCATTGTTTGCCAGTGTGAGTACGGACAGGAGCCTGTCCCACGTATTCTTGTGCTCAGCAACGTAGCATTGGAGCATCTTGACGATGGTGCGGTTGAACTGCTCCACTTGCCCGTTGGTTTGCGGGTGGTAGTCGGACGCCCGACGTGGCTCGATCGCGAACATGCCCATGACCTTAGTGCAGAATACTGAAGTCAGGCTTGCTCCGTTGTCGGATAGGGGGTGCTTCATCACTCCGTAAGCCCTGATCCAGTGGTCAACCACTGCGTTCATGATGGTGTATGCCGTATCATCTGGGATGGCTGCCGATCGTGACAACTTGGTGAAGCGGTCAGACATGAACAGGATGTACCTGTTCCCTTCTATCTTTATCGGAAGAGGCTCCAGTATGTCGATAGCGACTTGCTCGTTGGGCCCATCGGGTGGGATTTGTTTCATAGCAGATGCCCGCCTATGAAGACTCATACGATTCCGTGCACACGGGACGCACCCCCGCACGTGGTCGATTCCGTCGACGGCCATTGCTGGCCAGTAGAAGAACCTTCGCATTGCTGCGAACATGCGTGAACCCCCCGGGTGTCCGGCTCTAGGAGTGTCAAGTTCTCGATCCATGACGGCTTGTCGTAAGGACACGGGAACCACGACCTAATGCCGACCATCGGCGGGTGCCCGCCGGTATATGAGTCCGTCTTCATTCTCGGAAAAGATGCCGGCCGTGGCGGCCAGGAGGGTAGCGCGATGGCGTCTACAGTAATCTTCATTGGCCTGTCCCTCGCGGAAGTCCGCGGGGGTCAGTGGGCACGCGCGGTGAGCCATGGTATGGTCCACCATACCTTGGCTCGCGTTACCCACCATGCAAGCTGTGGCAAAAACTACTCACACACGCGACACCCAAGTTGGGGCGGTGTACAAGGGCTGCCTCCCGTGTCGGCGGAACCGGAAGAAGTGCAAGTCGCACACACTCTGCTCCTGCTGTGGGGCAGTCCCCCCACTGACAAACAACAAGATGGTGTGTGGGCCAACAGTTTCTTGGTCGCGACGGGCAAGCAAGGCCAAGCCCCGCTGTCCCTCCCCTTATCCCCCCAGGGTCCCCTCAGAATCTCGCCACTCAGAATCTCCCACCCCAGCACCTGCCCACCGGGCCACACGAAAATTCAAGACGATAAATGCAGAAAACCCTCAAATCCACGTTGGATTTACAACTAAGCTAACTATCCCAAACTTAGGGAATATGGACCCAAATGCAGGAGGAGGAACGGGTCAGGCTAGTGGCCTGCCGCCCCTTGCATGGCACGTGTTGCCCCCCTACCTGGGGGTCAATAGTGCCACACTCCCCTCTCCTCAGTTCCGACTGACCCGGTCGGCCCTGCGAGGGGGCGTAGAAACGCAAGTCTCGGCGTTGGGGGCGCGACTTGCTGTCCCCCTGGTGCGTCACGTGGACGTGGAGGCGGTCACGTTGACCGTTCCACTTCTCAAGCTTTCCCACTCGGCAGCTTGCTCTCCTCGATTCTCACCTCACCACGACCAACACATCCCCTTCACCTTACCCTGGGCCGCCCCTCGCTGGGGAGGCAACCCATCTACCCGCGATCCGAGCCCCCCCTCAACTCGAGGCGAGTTTCGTGCAGCTGCAACCGTCCTGCCTCTCCCTAACTTGTAGAGAGCCATGGTGACCCAGGGGTTGGAGTCTGACTCCATGGACGAGCGCATGGAGGACACCTCTTGAGGTGTAGCGCCCGCCGGGACATCCGGCGGGGGCTTCGCCATCGCTCCGGGGGACAAGACTCCCGCGTCACCCGGCTTTGGGTTGGCGGCGGCATCTCCCCCGGGGACGGGCCGCGTCATCCCACGGGAGGCCTTCGGGCAATGGTTTTACCCCGCTTGGCCTCTGTATGAGAAGAGGTTGACTGTTCTCCGCTGTGGCCGGCTTGGCAGAGCGATGAGTCGTGTATAGGACCGCCTACGGGAGAGTTCCTCCGTAGGGTCGGGTTTCCTCCCGACTTCAGGACGGACCAGTTTGCCTTCCTGGATGAGGACGAGGTCGATGACGTGCAGCGGGCTAAGGCCATGGTGCACCGCGGGGGAACTATCCCGGGCATCGGCGACGTGCCGACCTTTACTTGGGACGCGGTTGCAACTCTCCCCCCGTACCTTCGCGACGTCGATCCGCACACTCATCGCTTTGATGTGCGGATGGAGAAGGACTTCCGGCGAGGCCCCTACATGGTGACCTCGGCTCAGCTAGAGTCTCCGCAGCAGTCCCCTTCTAGCAAGGAGCAGTACTATCCTAAGAAGCCCGAGTGGTGGCCTCAAGTTGAGGTCCCCTACGGGTTTCCTGGATTAGTACGCCGGTTGCTGGACCACTTCGGCTCCGTCATGTTGACGGCTAGCCCGGACCTCGTGGTGTTTGCCATGTTGGCAACCCAGTTGCTCCCCGAGGTCATGTCGACCTGGCTGTCTTTCGTTCAGCGGCGGGGGATGCTCTGGCATTTCGCCCCTCGGCTTATTCAAGGTTTGGAACAGGTCACCCCTCCGCTAGTTGCGGAGGGGTGCCTATCGGGACTGCTCACTCTACTTGAGGAGATGCTGCGTCTTCATAAGCTCATCGAGTGGGAGAGCATTGAGCACAAATTGCGCCGCTCCTCTCGCGGGCCCAAGGACGATGGCACACTTCGCCAGTTCGTCTGGGTCGGTCGTGAACTTCACGACCGCCGTGTGGTACTTCGAGAGGGGTTGAGCATCGGGGAGGACCACCCGTACGCCCCGGGGGTGGAACGCCACACTGCGCCTCCCCCGGACAAGGCAATCGTGGTGGCCGTGCCCTCTCACGATGACTACATGACTCAACCCACTGCGGCGGCCCCGAGTAGCTGTCGCAGTTTCTTTCTGGCTCCACCAACTCGGAGAGCCCCTCCGCTTCCTCCTGTCCCTTTCCAGCCGCACGGGGACATCCCGATAAGCGTTACCGTTGAGTCGTCCACCCCGGTGTCCCCCAACTTGGGGGCCACCCTCTTGACGGTCTATCCCAAGTTGGTACTGCCGGCCGCGCCTTTAACTTCCGAGATGATTATCACCACGTTGGTGCGCACCGTTTCTTGGTTGGCCGCGTAGGCTGCAACACTCCAAGTATCCGAGACTCCTGAACTTGAGAAGCGCGTACGTACTGTTGTGGCGACCGCGAGTTGCGAGTCGGTAGCGGAGTTCATGACGACCGAGTTGGCTCGTATCGGGTCGATTGTGCCCCAGCCAGTCCCACTTCGGCGTGGCAAGCGTCGGTCGAGCCGGGCACACTCGCCTCCTCGCCGTCGTCGCCGTCACTCGCGGCGGTCTCCCTCCGTGTCGGAAGACGAGTTGTCTCATTCCGTCTCGGAGTCCTCTACCCAGTCGGAGACAGAGTCTGTCCGGCGTCTGCGTCGCCAACTCGCGCGCAAGATGAAGCAAAAGGGTAGCCGCGGTCGTCGCCACTCGCGCGACCGTGAGGTGCGCGACGGTTCCGACTCGGAGCCGCCGCCCCCGCCGACGGGTGCGGAACGTTATCGGCGTGGGTCTCGCCGCTCGCCTCCACTTGAGGGCGAGGGCCGTGGTGTTGGAGAGTCTAGTATGCATTCCTAGTTGGCATCTGCCTTTGTTGTGAGAGTGTGCGGGTTAGGGCTGTAGTTTAAAGCCACTCTGCGTACCACTTCGACTTGAAGCACTTTCTTGGCACTGTCACTTGGCCTTCCCTCACGTTGAGGGAGGGCAGTTAGGGTCGACATCATTCCGAGCGCAGTACGCCCGGACCATCTCAGCGGGAAGTTCCTCCACGTATTCCCACGTATCATCCTTGGCCTTATCGCGAAACCAACGCACCCTCAACATGAGGCGGTTAGTGTCCTAATCCCACCCGTGGTCGATGAACTTATCGAACACGTACTCCTGCGGACCCTGTTTGGCCGCAGGTAAGGAAGGCAGGCGCCACGCCTTCAGCGCACGCGCCCAAGCCGGGTCGCCTGCAGGAGGCGGTGCAACTTTTAACACATCCTGTTCGTTTACTGTGCGGACCCCATTGTCACATTCGATTGTGAACCGCCGTCCATCTGTACGAAGGACCTGGTATGGCCCCTTCGTCTGAACCACCACCTTACCCCCAGATGGGGTGTGTGAGTGAGCCAGTACCCAGTCACCCTGCTCGGGGACGTGCTTAGCGTTACGCACCATTTTGTCAACAGTACGCTTGTAGCGCTTTTGCGCTTTGTCCATCTCAGCCCTGACTTTAGGGATGAGGTTTTCAAGCCTAGCAGCCAACTCCGCCTTACTCTCAGTGGGAGTAGGCGTACTGCTGGAGCAATATGGTTGACCGTAGTGTGCCCCAATATTGGGGGGGCTACTTCTAACCCTTAATTTTCAATTTGGGAGTCCGTACTGGGCACGGTATCTATAAGTTTCGTGTCACCAGAGGGACTTACATCATGGGGTGGAGGGTAGTTAGTAGTGGCTCCGAGGGTTTATAACGAGGGGGCCGGCGGCGAATCCACCACCGGCCATGGTAGAACAACAAACCCCTCCCAATTGGGCTCCCATCTTGGTCCCGTGGCTTGTGCTCCAAGGACAGTAACCATGGCCTCCCGGTGACGTAGGTGCCGATCCCCCTTGGTGAGTGTTCCCGGAGAGTGGACGTGCAGCGAAAACCTATTGTGCTACAACTGCCACCGGCCTCCCTAAGTGGCAGCGGCCGTTGTACGGCAGTGGACCGCACGCGACGGGGGGTCACAAAGGCGAGGGATACTTCCCCGGTAGACGAGTAAACTTGCGAATTGTAGGCAGTGGTAAGCATAGAAATGTATTGGTCCCAAGTTCTCACATGCTTACTCACATAGTGGCGAAGCTGTCTAACAATAGTTTCAGTGAAGCGCTCTACCTGCCCATTAGTTTGTGGGTGGCAGGGGGTGGCATAGTTTGCCTAAGCCCCCAACATATCCAGCAGTCCCTGAAACAATACAGACGCAAACTGCGGTCCGTTGTCAGACAATTTACTGTCCGGGATGCCATACGCGGCAACCCAGTGATCTAGGAAGGCTGACACGACCGACATGGCCGTGATCTCTGCCAGGGGGATCGCTCGCGTAAGTTTCGTGAAGCGATCACAGATGACCAGGAGGTACTGGTGGCCCTCCGCGGTCACTGGCAGGGGCCCAAGGATTGCGGCAGTATTGACCCCTAGGTACGGGGGCAACACGTGCTATGCAAGGGGCGGCAGGCCACTAGCCTGACCCGTTCCTCCCCCTGCATTTGGGTCCGTATTCCCTAAGTTTGGGATAGTTAGCTTAGTAGTAAATCCAACTTGGATTTGAGGGTTTTCTGCATTTATCGTCTTGAATTTTCGTGTGGCCCGGTGGGCAGGTGCTGGGGTGGGAGATTCTGAGTGGCGAGATTCTGAGGGGACCCTGGGGGGATAAGGGGAGGGACAACGGGGCTTTGCCCTGTGTCCCCGTCCCGACCAAGAAACTGTTGGACCACACACCATCCTCTTCTTTGTCAGTGGGGGTTTTGCCCCACAACAGGTACAGAGTGTGTGCGACTTGCACTTCTCCCGGTTCCCCCGACACGGGAGGCAGCCCTTGTACACCGCCCCAACTTGGGTGTCGTGTGTGCAAGTGGTTTTTGCCACATTTGGTGGAGCAGCAGTGGACAGAGGGAAACTTTACCTCCGGGTGCACCCGGGTGTAGGGGGCCCTCTGTCTCAGAGGAACGGTGGACTTGGACCATGTCATACGGATCGTCAGCCAACATTGCTAGCTCGGACCCCCCGTCGTCCGGGGAGTACACGGGTGACGCATGTACTTCAGTGCATTTGAATACTGGTGAGACACAGGTGGGTTTAGTTGGGGTCGCAGAGGGACTAGAGGTCCCTCAAACCAGCAGGACTGGAAGTGCGGGCGGGCAACAGGCCACCCCGACTCAGTCGGGAGTTCACTCGGGTGACATTTCTGATGTGGGTGGGCCGGAGTCTGGCCACCGTGTGGTATACTCAACGGGAACGTCCCAAGGGGTGAGGACTGTCCCCGCGGGTTCCACTCGGGTTGGAGCCAACTTTGGCTTGGAGCCGTCGCCAAATAGGCTTTCGGAGGACGGCGGACCTCCGTTGGTCGGCGATGGGCTCGCGCCCATGCCCCCGGTTGAGACCCCTGAGGAACGTGGTTACCCCTCAGGTGGACTCCCGGAGGCGGACCGAGACTCAACTGGAGTCGTCAATCCACTCCTTGCGGAAACTGTCCGTCGGGAGGCGACCCATGTGTTGCGGCAGACTTTGCCGGACCTGGTGGTCACGATGACGAATACTATTCTGAATCAGATTGTGGCGAGTTTGCCAGATGGCCTTAATGTCCAGACCGGATCGGGGCTTTCGAGCCCGCAGGCGCAGGGGGAATCCCTCCTCACGCCTATCTCGGGTCGCCCCGAACAGGGGGCGACACCTGTGACTCTTAACGAGGGAGCCACACCATACTCGGTGGGGCGTACGCCCTTCATGGGGGAGTTTCCCCCGGAAACGCCGGCGGCTACACCAAGCGCGCCGCGCCAGACTATGGGCACTGAGGGTGAATTTACCCCAGTGCCACAGCGGCTGTTCCCTCAACGTGAGGCGCCGCCCAAGATCCAGGTAGCCAACCCGGTCTACCAGCGGATCTTTGATTGTGAGACCTACGCCCTCCACAACAAGTCGGTGGCGTATGGTCCTGTCCAGGCCCGAGCCATGGGCCGTGCCAAGAAGAATGCACTTCACTCTTTTGGGCACAAAGCGGAGTGGGATGGAACTCCCCCCCTCCGTGTCTTTGAGTTCCTACGTCGTTTCACAAAAGCCTGTGACGACAATGCCATAAGTGAAGGCATGGCTTTTGACATGCTACAGGAGTTTACGAAGGGAGACCTGCGGACAGAACTTATGTCCGTCATGCCCAGCTCCTCAAGTGGAGGCGCTGGGGAGGTGACGTTCTATTTGGAGCTCGTCAACTGGTTGTTGAGGGCCATGGTTGATGAAGCGGCGTTGGCTTCTCAAGTCGAGGAGTTTACGCAAGCCCATCAGGAAGAGGCGGAGGACGAGTTGTCGTTTGCGGAGCGAGTCCGTAAGCTCAACAATCTTTGTGGGCTTCTTCATCCAAAGGCTGTGGTGAAGAGTCGGTTTGTGGAGGGACTCCATTGGTCAGTCCGGATGAAGACCCGGGAGCATGACACTGCCCGGGCGACCCTGGCCGAGTTGGCTAGGTTCGCTTACCGCAGAGGTGAGGCCTACCGCAAGTTGCGGGAGGAAAAACGCCAGGAGCGTCAGGCCGAGTTGGCCAAGGAACGTGAGGAGGCGCGCCAGGCCAGAGAGTTGAGAGAGGCACGCCGAATCCGCAAGGAGAGGGTGGTAGCTGCCGTGGGAACTTCCCAGGGTATCTCTTCGTCTTCCCCAGTCGGGAAGACCCCTCCCGGAACAGACAATCGGTGTTGGAACTGCAACTCCGATGGACACTGGGCATATGATTGCCCCAAGTTGAGTAAACGCATCCAACAACTTGTTAGGAATGCAAGTAAGAAGTCGGCTACGAACGAAGTACGTTCACGCCGCGAGGGTGGGTCTCGACCGGTCGTCGCGGTCGCCACACCCTCGGCGGAGGAGGCGGACACGTCGTCCTCGGACTCGTCGTCTTCCTCCCCGCCCTCAGATTCGGACGCCAAGTCGGCGGGAAACGAATGACCGTTGCAGCTGGCCGTCCTAAGCTCACAGCGGCAGCCTCGGCCAAGTGGGCTAAGAGGACGAACCGACCGTGCCGGATACTGCGGCGACCTAAGGGAGTCCGCCCACCTCGGGTAGGACTCCCCAAGAACGTAAACCCACGTCGGGTCATCGCGGTGCTGACGGGTGAGAACTTCCAGGTGGCTGGCCGGGTGCAACTTGCCCCCGGCCGCGCCTATTGTGCCCGTATCGTACTTGATACCGGGTCAGGAGCCTCCTTGATACACAAGTCGCTGTTACCAAAGGAGATAAAGCTCCAACGCTGGAAGTCTAAAGCTGACCATCTGATCGATATCAATGGCGGGGTACTTCCCATCGTTGGTGCCGAGACCCTACAAACTAGGTTGGGGACCCATGAGGACGACGTGAACTATGGTGTAGCTGAGAATTTATCGGTACCCCTGCTTCTGGGTACCCCTTATGTTGTTACACAAGTGCCTTTGATTTGTGGCCCTGAGTATTGGGTCAAGTTGATGAATGGGGAAACCATCCCCATCCTTGGTAAGGGAAAGTCTGTGGCTCCTGTGACAATCTCACAGTTGAAGCCTGTCTGCTGTGTGAGAGAAGGGTTTACTGCTACCCTGTGTTTAGCCCGTAAGGTCACGTTGCCTCCCAACTCGGTGGCGCACGTTGACGTTGTAACTGATTATACGGGGAACGGGTTGGTGCACCCTTATCCCCGTCTTGCTCGTAAGTATCAAGTGCATGTTGCCCTTGGCACGATGGACTCCAAAGCCGGAGTCCCGTGGAGGATCCAGGTGATGAACCTGAGCTCGTCGCCCAAGTAGTTCAAGTCGGGAGCCAAGTTCGGCTATATCGACCAACACGAGGGACCGGTAGAGGCGGTCACTCTCAACGCGGGCGCGAGATGCGACCCGAAGTCCGGAAAGGAGAAGCATCAAGCCAAGTCCGCCGCCTCTCCTCGGCCCCATGTGAACATGGAGGGTGTTCCACCCAGGTTGAGGGCTCAAGTTGAACGCCTCTTAGACCAATATCACAAGTTGTGGGATGGTCAATTGGGACTCATGAGAGCTACCCAACACCGGATCGAGTTGAAGCCCGGTGCACCCCCTATACGCCAACAACCGTATAGGGGAGGACCCCGTTCAAGAGCCCTCGTCAAGGAACAAGTTGCTCGCATGGAGACCCTCGATGTGATTGAGGCCAGCAACGCCGAGTGGGCGAGTCCGGTGGTCATTGTCCCAAAAGTTGATGGGACTCCATGGTCCTGCATCGACTACCGTAAGCTCAACGAGAGCACGGTGAAGGACAGTTATCCCCTACCTAGGATGGACGACTGTCTGCACTCTCTGGGGGAAGTAAACATGTTCTCTACCCTAGACTGTAACGCCGGGTATTGGCAAATACCCATTGCCCCGGAAGACAGGCATAAAGCTACCTTTACCTGTCACTGTGGTACCTACCAGTGCAAGCGTCTACCGTTTGGACTGTGTAACGCGCCGGCAACTTTCCAGCGCGCTATGGACATGATTCTGGCCGGAGTACGGTGGCAGATCGGTCTCGCGTACCTAGACGATATCATTGTGTTCTCCCCAAGTCCGGAGGAGCACATTGGCCATCTTGGCCAGGTGTTCAAGCTACTTGCTGACGCCGGTGTGTCACTGAAGGTGAGCACGTGCCACCTCTTCACTCAAGAGGTGGAATACTTGGGACATGTTGTCCGTCCGGGGCGTCTCAGTGTCAACGAGAAAAACTTGAGGGCCATCCGTAAGGCTCAGTACCCCCGGACCCAGACCCAGATGAGGAGCTTCCTCGGGATGTGTAACGTGTACCGACGTTTCACCAAGGGCTTCGCCAAGGTGGCCAAACCGTTGAATGCGTGAGTGAGCTCGACGCTACCGAAGAACCTGCGTCCCCCCAGTCGGGTGGAGCAGGAATCCTGTGATGTTTTTCGGGACCTACTGCTGAAGCCCCCTATCTTGGCTATTCCCAGGTTGGAAGGCCACTACATCTTAGGCGTGGTTGCTAGCTACGACCAACTTGGTTGTGTGTTGCTTCAGCGGCAGCCGGACAAGGAGTACTTGCCGGTGGGATACTTCAGCAAGGGGCTGAACTCGGCCGAGAAGAACTACGGAGTCACCGAGTTGGAAGGACTCGCAGTGGTGTGGGCGGTGACGTCACTTCGTCACTACCTGGAGGGTGAGAAGTTCCTCATCCGCTGTGACAACCGCGCGTTGCAGTTCATCTTCAAGACGGATTGTACCGGACACCCGCCTCAACAGGTGGAGGGTGCGACTGGCACCCTTCAACTTTGATATTGAGTACCGACCTGGAAGGCAACATGCCCATGCCGACGGCCTCTCTCGGGTACCTACCGAGGGGCTGGACACTAACCCAGTCGATGAGGACATGCCCGTCGTGAGGGCAGTCACGCGCTCGGGTCAGGCGTTGAACCCCAAGGCGCCAGGGAACAAGAAGTACTTGCCCCTGTCCCTGGACGTGGTTGTCAAGGCCAAAGCCGAAGACTCCTTCTGCAAGTCGCAGAGGGATACTCTTGATACGGTGGTGGAGACGCGGTTCTTCGTCGGAGACGATGGCCTCCTCTTGAGGAGGGGGGTATTCCAGGGGACCGAACAACTTGTCGTCCCCGCATCCCTCAAGGACAGTATTCTTGAGAGGGAGCATAACGCTCCCACAGGTGGACACCTGGGGTCTAGTAAACTATACCAGACCCTGAGGACCAGGTACTACAGGCCATCCATGGTGGTGGACATCTACAGTTGGGTGGCTGCCTGCACCAGTTGTGCACAGAACCGTCTGATGGAACGGCGGCCTACTACGGCTATGTTGCTGTTCCCGGCCCAGGAGCTCTTTGCCGCGTTGGCAAGGGACATCCTGGGGCCACTGCCAGTGACCGAGGAGGGCAACCAGTACCTCCTGGTCATCTGTGATCGCTTCACGAAACTTACGCGAGCGATCCCCCTGGCAGAGATCACGGCCATGTCGGTCGTGTCAGCCTTCCTAGATCACTGGGTTGCCGCTTATGGCATCCCGGACAGTAAATTGTCTGACAACGGACCGCAGTTTGCGTCCGTACTTTTTCAGGGACAGCTGGATATGTTGGGGGCTTAGGCAAACTATGCCACCCCCTGCAGCCCACAAACTAATGGGCAGGTAGAGCGCTTCAACAAAACTATTGTTAGACAGCTACGCCACTTTGTGAGTGAGCATGTGAAAACGTGGGACCAATTTATTTCTATTCTTACAACCGCCTACAATTCGCAGGTTTACTCATCTACCGGGGAAGTACCCCTCGCCTTTGTGACCCTTCGTCGCGTGCGGTCTATTGCCATATGGCGGCCGCTCCCGATTATGGAGGCCGATGGCAGTACACCTACTCCCACTGAGAGTAAGGTGGAGTTCGCCGCTAGGCTCTTTAAACTCATCCCTAAAGTCAGGGCTGACATGGACGAAGAGTAAAAGCGCTACAAACGTACTTTTGACGAGGTGCGTAATGCCAAGCACGTCCCCGAGCAGGGTGACTGGGTGCTGGAACACTCACATACCCCAACCGGGGGTAAGTTGGTGCTCCGAACGAAGGGGCCATACCAAGTCCCTCGTACGGACGGGCGAGGGTTTACCATCGAAAAAGACGATGGCGTCCGCACAGTAAACGGACAGGATGTGGTAAAAGTTGCGCCACCTCCGGCCGGCGACGCGGCTTGGGCGCGCATGCTGAAGGCGTGGCGCCTGCTTTCGCTACCTGCGGCCAAACAGGGCCCTCGGGAGTACGTGCTTGATAAGTTCATCGACCACGGGTGGGATTAGGACACTAACCGCCTCATGTTGAGGGTGCGTTGGTTTCGCGATAAGGCCAAGGATGATACGTGGGAATACGTGGAGGAACTTCCCGCTGAGATGGTCCGGGCGTACTGCGCTCGGAATGATGTCGACCCTAACTGCCCTCCCTCAACGTGAGGGAAGGCCAAGTGACAGTGCCAAGAAAGTGCTTCAAGTCGAAGTGGTACGCAGAGTGGCTTTAAACTACAGCCCTAACCCTCACACTCTCACAACAAAGGCAGATGCCAACTAGGAATGCATACTAGACTCTCCAACACCACGGCCCTCGCCCTCAAGTGGAGGCGAGCGGCGAGACCCACGCCGATAACGTTCCGCACCCGTCTGCGGGGGCGGCGGCTCCGAGTCGGAATCGTCGCGCACCTCACGGTCGCGCGAGTGGCGACGACCGCGGCTACCCTTTTGCTTCATCTTGCGCGCGAGTTGGCGACGCAGACGCCGGACAGACTCTGTCTCCGACTGGGTAGAGGACTCCGAGACGGAATGAGACAACTCGTCTTCCGACACGGAGGGAGACCGCCGCGAGTGACGGCGACGACGGCGAGGAGGCGAGTGTGCCCGGCGTGCTCGACGCTTGCCACGCCAAAGTGGGACTGGCTGGGGCACAATCGACCCGATACGAGCCAACTCGGTCGTCATGAACTCCGCTACCGACTCGCAACTCGCGGTCGCCACAACAGTACGTACGCGGTCCTCAAGTTCAGGAGTCTCGTATACTTGGAGTGTTGCAGCCGACGCGGCCAACCAAGAAATGGTGCGCACCAACGTGGTGATAATCATCTCGGAAGTTGAGGGCGCGGCCGGCAGTACCAACTTGGGATAGACCGTGAGTAGGGTGGCCCCCAAGTTGGGGGACACCGGAGTGGACGACTCAACGGTAACGCTTATCGGGATGTCCCCGTGCGGCTGGAAAGGGACAGGAGAGAGCGGAGGGCTTCGCCGAGTAGGCGGAGCCCGAGAGCAACTGCGAACCCTACTCGGGGCCGCCGCAGTGGGATGGGTCATGTAGTCATCGTGAGAGGCCACGGCCACCACGATTGCCTTGTCCGGGGGAGGCGCAGTGTGGCGTTCCACCCCCGGGGCATACGGGAGGTCCCCGATGCCCAACTCCTCCTTGATTACCACGCGGCCGTCGTGAATTTCACGGCCAACCCAGACGAACTGGCGCAGTGTGCCATCGTCCTTGGGCCCGCGGGAAGATCGGCGCAAATTGTCCTCGATGCTCTCCCGTTCGATGAGCTTGTGGAGACGCAGCATCTCCTCGAGTAGAGTGAGCTGTCCCGATGGGCACCCCTCAGCAACTAGCTGAGGGGTGAGCTGCTCCAAACATTGAATAAGCCGAGGGGGTAGATGCCGGAACATCCCCCGCCGCTGTACACAAGACACCCAGGTCGACATTGCCTCAAGGAGCCACTGGGTTGCCAACATGGCGAACACCGGGTGGTCCGGGGCTAGCCGTCAACATGACGGAGCCGAAGTGGTCGACCAACCGTGGTAGTTGCGCCGGTGGCCCATAAAGGACCTCGACTTGAGGCCACCACTCGGGCTTCTTGGGGTAGTATTGCTCCTTGCTAGCAGGTGACTGCTGCGGGAACTCGATTTGAGACGAGGTCATCAAGTAGGGACCTCGCCGGTAGTCCTTTTTCATCCGCACGTTGAAGTGATGACTGTGCGGATCGAGGCCGCATAGGTACGAGGGGCGAGTTGCCACCGCATCCCAAGTGAAGGTCGGCACGTCGCCGGTACCCGCGATGGCACCCCCGCGGGCCAACAAGTTCTTGGCGCGCTGCACGTCTTCGACCTCATCCTCATCCAGGAAGGCAAACTGGTCCGTCTTGAAGTCGGCAGGAAACCCGACCCTACGGGAGAACTTCTCCCGTAGGCGGTTCCAAAAGCGACTCTTCGTGTGGCGTTCTGAGCCCCTGGGACCGTTGGAACCCGAGAGCCTGACTTGGGACCCGGCTGGCAGCGTTACGTGGAACCACGCGCTGGCCGAGGATCCTTGCATCGGTGGCCCGGGGCAGTGGCGACACGCCCGGTGCCCTGATTGGTCACCCGGAGCGGTGGACTTGCCGGGTTGGGGCATACTGACCTTCGGGTTATTTGTTTGATTTTTCGCATTTGTATTCCTTGCGTGATTTCGTGTCTTTCCCCTTTTTCCCACTGGGTTTTTTTTGGGGATTGACATTTGTGTGTGGTGGGATTTTCGCTTGCTTTTTGTGTGTTGGCCCGGTGAGCGGCCGGTGCCTTGCTGGCACTTGGCCCGCTGGGGGCGCCCTCTGGGGGCCTCGCTCAGGGCCCCTGGAGGGGCCAGGGGGGGGAGGTTCTTGAGGGGTGCTCCGGGGTTCTCCCCGGGGCCATCTTGTAAAATCAACAGTACTTTGGGTTCCTTCTCCCTCGGGCTTTTGTCCTGTTTACCTTTGCCTCGTATCGTGGCGGGCGAGTGGATCAGCAAGGGCTCTTACCTGTTCCTTCCTGGGCTTCGGACTGTGGTCTCTGTGTGTGTGGTTGTGGTTTCTGGGTCCGGGAATCTGGGTCCCATTACGCTACATTCATGGTGGAGCAGCAGGGGAGGGCTTTACTCTTCTCCCGTATCGGGACAGCCCTCTTCTTTCTCTGTGGCGTTTGGTTCCTTGGATCCCGTTTCTGGTAACGAGATCGTTTGGTTCAGGTCGAGTGCCGCACGGCCAACATGACGGACCCTGTCCCTTCGGGCGGTCGGGGCCGTGGTGCGCCGTCGGACGTTTCCGTGGTTACTCCCGCTGGCTGTGGCCGCGGCGGTCCCTCGGGTCCGTCGAACCGTGGTGCAGGCGGGCCGGCAGGGATTCCTCGTCGGGGGATAGCGCCCCCGGGTTGGATCCGGGTTACAATGGGTCAGGATTTACGTGGGAACGCGGGTTCCGAGTCAGCGACCCGAGTTCCACCTTTGGCTACTGTTGCTGGGTCCCCGGACATTGTGTCCACACTGGAAACGTTTCGAGATGAGATTATGGCCACTGTTTCCCAGGCCCTGAGCCAGAGTCCTGCTGGCCAGGGTGGGTCCCGTGATACCAGTCGTTCCGATCGTTCTCGTTCCCGCCGTCACCGGCGTCGTCATCATTCGAGTGGCTCCTCTTCCTCTTCTTCCTCTGGTACCACATTTTCATCCGTCTTTGACGAGGAGGACCTGGAACCCATTCAGAACCCACGATCCGAGCCCCAGGTAATCAAGTGTTCCGACGATCGTTTTGCTCGGGTCCTGGACTATCGTACGTATCGCCTACGGAACAAGAAATCGACCTATGGAACGCGAGAAGCACGTAAGATGGGACGGGTTGCTCGTAACATGAAACACTCTTTTGCTGGGCACCCTACTTTCTCTGGGAAAGAGGCCCTCAAGGTGTTCACGTGGCTCCGCAAACTGGTTAAGGCATGTAACGATAACGGGGTTTCCGAGGGCATGGCCCTGTACGCGATCCCTCATTTCCTGTCTGGGGACGCGGAACTGCGGTACACTCGGGCCCTTCCGGACTCCTCAAGCGCGTCAGGTGGCGCTTCGATCACGAGTGACCCTGAGGCTATTAACTGGTTCCTTGAATTGTACGCTGAACCCCATGCGTTGGCACTGGCGCAGGACAAGTTCAGTCGGGCCGCTAAGGAACCAGATGAGGGTATCGAGGCCTTTGCGGTACGCTTACGGGGTCTGACGGAACTATGTGGGAACATCCACACCGAAGGTACCATGAAACAGCAGCTGATTCAAGGGCTCCCTGAGTACCTACGTACGGACGCATTTGTTTACAATATCCCTGACCGTACGTACCAGCAGCTGGTAACGTTTTCTGCGGGCAAGAACAAGGCGGCTACCGAGGTTACCAAGATGGCCCGAGGGTCCTCTGTGACCAAGGCTGGCCCCTCTGGAACCGTCCGCAGACCCACTGAACCGAGGCCCAATCGTTCGTTGGACTCGTCCCCGTTGATGGCTGTTAATCCTATGGGCCCCTCTACAATCCTTAAGGGCCCCCTCGAGAAGGAAACTGAGAAGAACGGGTCGGGTCAAGTGTTTGGGTTCAAGGGACCCACGCCCCAGCTCGTGGGAGTACGTACCATGGACAGTCGACGCCCGTACCGTTGTTACCTTTGTTGGGAACCGGGCCACATGGCCCATCAATGTTCCATGTTGTCTGAGGTCCAACGGAAAGCAGTTCTCCAGGCCCGGGACTCGTTCCTTGCGGCCACTCGTGGACGGAGTCAGAGTACCGATGTAAAGCCGAACGCGGACCGCAAGTTCCATCGTCAGATCCGGGTTGCTATGGTTCACGCCCTTTGTGAAGGGATAAACCTCTCGGATGACGAGGCGGACCAAGGGTACCAAGTGAACGACGGTTCCCAGGAGCCGGGACCCTCGGTAAAAGAGTAGCGGGGGGCGGATCGAAACGGTCCCCTCCCCATCGTCGGGATAGTACCTGCTCATTTGCAACTGCGTTGGGGTTCTCCAAGATCTTTAAGGGCACCGTTATACCTGTACGTTCTGAGTCTCCTATTACTTTAAAAACCCCTTGTTCCTGTTTTCCCTCTCTGGCACGACTGTAGCGTAATGGGACCCAGATTCCCGGACCCAGAAACCACAACCACACACACAGAGACCACAGTCCGAAGCCCAGGAAGGAACAGGTAAGAGCCCTTGCTGATCCACTCGCCCGCCACGATACGAGGCAAAGGTAAACAGGACAAAAGCCCGAGGGAGAAGGAACCCAAAGTACTGTTGATTTTACAAGATGGCCCCGGGGAGAACCCCGGAGCACCCCTCAAGAACCTCCCCCCCCTGGCCCCTCCAGGGGCCCTGAGCGAGGCCCCCAGAGGGCGCCCCCAGCGGGCCAAGTGCCAGCAAGGCACCGGCCGCTCACCGGGCCAACACACAAAAAGCAAGCGAAAATCCCACCACACACAAATGTCAATCCCCAAAAAAAACCCAGTGGGAAAAAGGGGAAAGACACGAAATCACGCAAGGAATACAAATGCGAAAAATCAAACAAATAACCCGAAGGTCAGTATGCCCCAACCCGGCAAGTCCACCGCTCCGGGTGACCAATCAGGGCACCGGGCGTGTCGCCACTGCCCCGGGCCACCGATGCAGGGATCCTCGGCCAGCGCGTGGTTCCACGTAACGCTGCCAGCCGGGTCCCAAGTCAGGCTCCCGGGTTCCAACGGTCCCAGGGGCTCAGAACGCCACAACGACGATCCAAGTCTGGGCTCCGACGTCGGATGGGGATGAAGAAGCCCTGTGGGTTCAAGGGTACCTTGCTTGTACTGCGTAAGAGAAACTTTGCTTTGAATGCTTTGGTTCGACTGGACAAGGAGGAACCGAAGGACACCACGGCTATCCTGGACACTGGTGCTGGGCCAAGCGTGGTACGTGAGGATGTCCTCCCTGAAGGGTGGCGACGACTGGCGTCAAGGGCTCCCAAGTCGACGCATGTGTGTGACGCCTCGGGTCAGTTGTTACGGGCCCGTGGGATCGTGGAACTATCGGTAATCGTGAACGGGAAGACGATAGAGTTCGAGTTCCTCGTGGTCAGGGCCCTCTCGGTACCATTGATCCTCGGGATGGACTTTCGGAAGGAACACGATAAGGCGATCTACCCTAGAACAGAGTCTGTGCTTTGGAACCTGGGTTTCCTGACCTACGCCAAGAGAACGTGGGACGGAAAGACCCAGAACGCTTTTCCCGTGAAGGGTAACCCCGTACGCCAAGATCCTTCTGCCCTGTACCTCTCCAAGGGTGTAACTTTAGCACCCCGATCCCTCCAAGCGGTCTACGTCAAGTGCGGAACGAATGGACGTTGTTTACTATATGAACGACCGCACAAGATGTCCAAGAAAGGGCTCCGTCTGCATAACGCCCTGGCTAACGTACGGACCCGGCGGGACTTCCGGATCCATATCATGAACATCTCAAACCGGGCGGTCAACTTGCCCAAGAACTTTGCCGTAGGCCTCGCTATCCCGTACGACGGACCCGTGCTCGAGGTCCCCACTGGTTACTTGCCGGCCCCTAGTGAGAGCGCCGACCCTATTGTTACGCTGGGAACCGAGCAAGGGAACACGTCGGGTCAAGCGTCGTCAAGGGAGGGCGAGACCCCTGAGGGATCCGATGGAACCACGGTACCCGAGCCGGATATAAAGGGGAAGACGTCAGACGGAACCCCGGTCAAGATGCCCAAGGTGGCGTACGAGCTGATCCCGCCTGAACTTCACCAGGCTGTACGTGAACTTTTGGAACGCTACAAGGGTCTGTGGGACGGACAACTGGGACGTATTGACGTAACACCCCACCGGACCACTTTGAAGGACGGGGCCAAGCCTATTCGTTCCGAACCGTACCGTACCGGGCTCCATCATCGGGACCTGATCAAGGAACAAGTGGAAAAGCAGACCCAGCTCGGGGTCATTGAGCCGTCTCAGGCTGAGTGGCCGTTCCCGGTCGTCTTGGTCCCCAAGCCCGATGGTACCCCGCGGTTCTGTGTTGACTACCGCAGACTGAACGATGTGACGGTTAAGGACACGTACCCGTTACCAAGGATGGACGACTGTATCGACTTTCTGGGAGAGGCTACCGTGTTTTCGATGTTGGACGCGAACTGTGGTTACTGGCAGATCCCTGTTGCTGCCGAGGACCAGGATAAAACGACGTTCACGTGTCACGAAGGAACCTTCCGGTACATCAGGCTCCACTTTGGTCTAACAAATGCTCCGGCTACTTTTCAACGGGCCATCGATATGATCCTGTCCGGGGTTAAGTGGAAGACGTGCCTCGTGTACCTGGACGACATTATTGTCTTCTCTAAGAACCCTACGGAACACCTGGAACACCTGGAAGAGATCTATGGGCTACTTGCCAAGGCCGATGTTTCCCTGAAGGCCAGCAAGTGCTTTTTGTTCCATGACGAGGATGAGTACCTTGGCCATATCGTCGGCAAGGGCCAGCTCCGCGTGAACGAGAAGAACCTGGTCGGGCTACGGGAAGCCAAGACACCGAGAACCAAGAAGGACCTACGCAGTTTCCTGGGAATGTGTAACGTTTACCGTCGCTTTGTTAAGGACTATGCTCAGGTGGCCCGCCCTCTGTTGGCTATGACAAGTACCGAGATACCCGACCCTCTGCCTCCTTTTACTCCGGCTCAGACGGACGCGTTTAAGGAACTGAAGCACCGTCTGACCCACACACCGATCCTGGCGCTTCCGCGACGCTCGGGCCAGTTTACTGTGGATACCAATGCGAGCGCTGCCCAGATTGGTTGCGTTTTGCTACAGGAACAAGAGGACGGGGCCTACAAGCCCGTGGGTTACTGGAGCAGGGGCCTGACACAAGCGGAACGGAACTATAGTACCACGGAACGCGAGTGCCTCGCTGCTGTCTGGGCTCTCTTTTTGTTACGACCGTACCTAGAGGGGACACGCTTCGTTGTACGTACGGACCACACCGCTTTGAAGTGGATGTTACACATGGACGGAGCCCATGGACGTTTGGCTCGTTGGCGACTCCGGTTAGCTGAGTACCATTATACCGTTGAGTCCCGTCCTGGTCAACACCACCATGCTGCAGACTTTATGTCAAGGCTAGAAACTACGGGACAACGACCGAGGACCTATACCTGATGAGAAACCTTCCCTGTTAACCATGGCCAACTTTGTTACCGGATGGGTCCGCCCGAACTTCAGGACACACAAGAGGTACCCACCGCTGTCGGTTGACAGGATCCTCAAGGCTCAGGGGAATGATAAGCGTTGCAAGGAACTTCAGGAAGAGATGAACCGGAACGCTAACTCACGGTACGGAGAAACACCTGAAGGGTTACTCGTACGACTGGCTCCTCTGGACCGAGCCGTTCAGATTGTGGTTCCCAAGGAACTACAGCAGGAGGTACTGACTTTGGAACATGAACCAGGCCACGCGGGACACCCAGGGATCAATAAGATGAATACCTCTATGAGGCGAACGTTCTACTGGGCAACTATGGTGGCCGACGTGCACGCTTTTGTTACCAACTGTACCGCTTGTTCCAAGGGCAAGGTTCAAGGAAGGCGACGTACCAATCCGTTGAAGTTGTTCCCCGCCACGGATCCCTTTAAGGACGTATGCCTTGACCTGTTGGGACCCTTGCCCGAGACAGTGAACGGAAACAAGTACCTTTTGGTTATCGTGGACAGGTTTACCAAGCTTACCAGAGTGGTACCCATCAGCAGTCAGGACGCGGAAGTGGTGGCCTCGGCCTTTTTGGATACATTGGTCGCTTCTTACGGGCCCCCGGAAACGTTACTGACTGACAACGGGCCCCAGCTGGCGTCCACGCACTTCCGTGGCGTCTGCAGTATGCTTGGGATCAAACACGTAACGTCTACCACGTACCATCCGCAGACCCAGGGACAAGTGGAACGCTTTAACCGTACTATCGTGGCCCAGTTAAGTACGTACATTGAGGACCATCAGGACCAGTGGGACGAATTGTTTTCCGTGCTTACCGTGGCGTACAATACCAGGCCACAACAGAGTACCGGCGTGGCCCCGTTTGAGTTCGTTATCCCTGAACGCGTGCGTACCTTTGCACTGGACCGGCTCCCAGGGTCCCCGTATCCCAAGGAGTTCAGTGGCAACGCACGCCAGGTACGCGAGATAAGACGGGCCCACCTCAGGAACCTAGCCTTCACGGTACGCAAGAACCTTGACCTGGCCCAGCGTCGGTACAAGAGGGGTTACGATCAGCGGGTTACGCCTGTGAACGAGACCCTTCACGTGGGAGACTGGGTGTACGTGGATACCAACGACGACAGTCGGAAGAAACTGGATCAGAGGGTCAAGGGTCCCTATCGGATCGTGGACCGGGATGGGCACACGTTCACGGTACTTGTTGAAGGGATCCGTGACCGGGTCAGTAGTGACCATGTGGCCCGTGCACCCACACCCTCTGGCCAGACGGACTCCACGTCCATGTTGCATGGTCCGCAAGAACCGGTTGTACCCCTGGACCACGAGGACTCTGCCACCCCTTTTGTTTGGGAACGTTTCATGGGGCACGACAGGGACCAGGAAGGGAACCTTTGGCTCTTGGTACGCTGGTGGGGTTACGCCCAGTCCGAGAATACCTGGGAACCTTACCACAAGTTCGACAGGGCCAAGGTTATCCAGTACTGTGAACGCGTTGGGACCGAACCTCCACTGCGGGAGGAGGAGGCCATCGTACTACTGGAACCGTTCAAGGCTATCTATGCTGTGTAGCCCTGGAACCTTGAACCGGGTGCAGACATGTGGCCCCGTTGCTGACCCTGGACCACGCACCCTTGACCTGGTCAGCCGGTTCCCCGAGACTAAGTGCTGGTTGAAACACCCGAGTGGGTGGGCAGGTTGGTGGTTCGACTCGGGACACCAAGGGCAACATTTAGTTCCTGCAAAGATTGTTTTCCTTTGAAAGGAGGGCTACTTGGAAATCTGTTTCTGGTTAATCTTGGGTTGACTCTTTCCCCCTTTTCCCCATTACTCTCACCTCCCATCCAGGGATTACAAGAAGGGTGATTACTGGAAGGGAGCAGGATGTAAGGATTTCCCCCCTAATCCCATGCCTAATACTTAAGGGATAATATCTGGGACCTCTCCTTACAGATCCTGCCGAATCAGCTCCTGGCAACATGGATCAACTCCTTGTATTGTGGGGCATGACGCGGTGTACCTTCCAGACGCAAGATGAGTCAGCCGCTGTCTCACGGTGTCTGCCGGCCGCACGACAGCAGCCATCGACAGCCCATCATGGCCTGTCGAAAGGCGCCACCGTCAGCACCCATGACGAGCCACATCTGCCACAGCTGGCGAGTCCGTTAAAATGTCCTCGCTGCAGCATTGCAGCGATGTGACTGGCTAGCCGGCTGGCCGATTCGGCCGACTCGATCGAATCGTGCTTACACGCCTCTCGGACATTCGGGCCGACTGGCGTCTGGAGCCGGCTGGGGCGGCGCCCTAGGCGCCGCACGCCGGACCCCTTCGTTTGGGGCAAACTGGGGCTGCACTCCTTTAGTGCGCACGCCCGCCCATGCTTTGTTCTGAGAGCCATGCTTTGTTTTTGGGCCGTTTTGTGCCTACCGGTGGAGCGACGGGGAAACGCATGCTTTGGGGCACGTCGGGTGCTTCGACGCGAGTATATAGTGCGTGAGTGTCGGCGCCACCGGGGGAGACCGGAAGGGAACCACAGACACAGACCAAAGACGACCTTCACCCTTTGAACCCTCTCGATCACCACCGACGTCGCGCCGTCCTCTTCCCCAGACCCACCACCGTCACCACCTCCATCCTCTTCCCCGCACCCTGTCGCCCTATTGGCTGGCACGGGTCGCTGACACCATCACGAGTACGTTGAGGGCTGCCCAAGTGTGGGTGGTTCCTCACATGTGGTAGCTTCAGATAGTTTGGCTTTTCTACCTGGCGGTGACTTGCGATTCCGTTTTTGATTTGGCTCTCCCTGCGATTGTGCAGTCGTGTTGCCCCCTACGTTCGGCTTGCCACGGGCATTGTAATACGAACGTAGCGGGTTCCACGAATCACACCGAACGAACAATTTCCTGACACAACCCTCGTGGTTTTTTTTTCACGGAATTTTTCTTTTGGTCAACCGATTGTTGAATCCCAGTGAGATCCACATCAGGTTCGGAATACTCTTCCTCAGCACTGGCGGCCGGCCCGACATCCTCGGCGGCCTCGGCGCGCGATACCGGGTCCACGTCCCGTGGCACCCCCCCGGTACGCACACCCTCCACGATCCGCGCACCCCCGACGATCCGCGCACCCCCGACGGTCCGCGCACCCCCGACGACCCGTGGCGCCTTCAGGGCCCACGGTCCGTCGGCACGCGGCCCCCCGTCGGCACGCGGCCCCCCGTCGGCACGCGGCTCCCCGCAGGCACACGCCCGCCCGAGGGCACACAACCCCCCGGCGGGCGCCCACTCGATTCCTACCCCGGCGGTCCCAGTCCGCCTCGCCTCGGGGGGCCTGGCCGCACCCAAGCCCCCCCTCTCGGGCAAGGGCAAGGGCCCTGCCATCAAGGACACGGCAGCCCGCGTCAACCGTCGCCTGTTACTGCCCCCCCAAGAATCGGGGCGCCGTTACACCGCCCCGCCGCCACCGGTGATTGGTCCCATCAAGCCAACCACCGCGCGCGCGGTTGAGCAGCGTGAGCAACGCCGAATTGCCAAGAGCCACCGTGGGGCGCAACGGAAATTCCTTTGCAATCCGTGCGGTGTGCGGTGCAACAGCCTCACTGTGCTGCGTGATCACCGCGGATCCCGTCGCCACCGATACGTAATTAACCGCCCGGACACCCTTCCCCGTTGCGAACCCTGCGGTCGCGAATTTGAGTCGGTGGAACATTTCGAGCGGCACACACGTGGCAAGGATCATCACCGCACGCTGGCGCGCCGCACCGATTGACACCTGTTGACACGCCCCTGGATCTGGCCTAGGAGCCCGATTTTCCCCCATTGATCCCCCCGCTTGGAAATCCGACACGACCCGACTCGGGCCTGTGCACGGACGCTTCTGAATAATCCGTTTGTGTGATTTCAACCGAATTTCTTGTGCTTCTCGAAGTAGTGCTGTACATCATTTGGAACGTTGCAGCAACTAGCGCAGCACGTATCCAAATCGTGTACACCACTACTGCTGCAGACAAACTCCTATCCCACATCTCCGAGATCTTCCTTGGGGTCCTCCCCAAGCAAGTCTTGTGAAATCTGGGTTGTAAGTTTGTTTGCCTCGGACTTGAACCCAAGACACCATGGATGCACCAATCCCAGGGGGTGTCAACCCGGCCAATCCGGGCTCGGGCTCAAACGCACCGACCATGGAAGCCTGGACCAAGCTTACAGCGTCTGTCGCGCAAATGAGCGGACAACTCGAGGCTCATAAGATGGAACTAGCCGACGCTAAGCAGCAACTGTCCGAAGCCAAGGCCAGGGCCACTACTAGTGGCATGAAATCCGCGAGGCCGAACAAACCCGTGGCTTTCTCCGGTAAACCTGGGACGGTTGAAGCGTGGTGCTCGCATATGGATTTCTATGTGCGACTGAGTGACCCCGACGATGCGTGCAGTATTGCTTGCACCTTCCTCGACGGCGAAGCGTTCGACTGGTGGAAGGTCTACAGTCAGACTACAGCTGTCCCGAACTGGGAATCCTTCCGTTCTGCTCTAATTCGCTGCTTCAGTCCACTGAACAAGACACAAGCGGCACGAGACAAGCTGCACTGGTGGCGCCAAATCAAAGACGTCGGAACGTTCAACAGGACGTTTCTGAGCGTCCTCTTGGACATCCCTGACATCACGGAAGCCGAGAAGATTGACCGCTACACCCGAGGCTTGAAGCGGGACATCTGGCAGGCTCTTTGTCTCAAGACCTACTCGGATCTTGAATCTGTCATGACTGACGCTCTGCGCGTGGAGGCTGCCAAGGCTGGTGCCTCGACGCACCTCGGCGGCACATCTGCGAGGCCATCCACGACGGGTGTCATTCCCATGGAAATCTCCAGCATCAAAGTCGAGAAACTCACGCCTGAAGAGCGTCAGCGCTGCATGCGTGAAGGCCTCTGCCTCCGCTGCCGTGAGAAAGGACATATGGCCAAGGACTGCCCAAAAGGCCAGCGGAACTGAAGCAGCAACCGTCATCAAAACCGGTGCCAGACGCTTCTTCGGTTCCTGAAAACATGTCGTCACCATTTGAAGGCCCGCGTCTCGGGCTTCTGCTTTCTACTGCCTCTGTCAATGGACATCTTGATAAGGTGCTGTTTGACGACGGATCTCCCATTAACGTCGTATCAAGGCGCCTCGTGAATACCCTGAATGTGACCACGAAAGAAACGGACTTCGCGGCTAACATGCCCGATGGTCGCTCCCACGTCCTCGCAGAGACCATTGAACCCTTAGAGACTCACATCGGCCCATACCAAGAACGTCTTCGGTTTGCTGTATGCGACCTAAGTGCGTACGACATCATCCTCGGAAAGAAATGGCGTGACGAGAAGGACGCCAAAATCAACAACAAGAAGAACAAGATCTCCTTCAAGTTTAACCAAAAGAACATCTCCATCACTGCCTCCCTCAAGAAACCCCATGGCCTGATTAGTAGGCAACGCCTCGCCAAGGACCTTATTCAAAAAGTTCCTGTCTTCGCCATTTACCTGCAATCCGAAGATTCTTCCAGCACCTTTGACATCAATGCGATCAAAATGGGAGAAGCTGAAGACAAGAATGACGTCCAAGAGATTCTCAACGAGTACGCCGACGTCTTCCCGGAAGAGCTTCCCGATGGACTTCCTCCTGAACGCAGTCACAAGCTTAGCGTCAAGCTTACGGAGGACGCTCAACCACGTCGCAGTGGCATTTATCGCCTATCTGAATGGGAACTCGATGAACTCAAGACACAACTTGCAACCCTCATACGAAAGGGGTTCATCCAACCAAGTACCTCACCGTGGGGCTCTTCTGTACTCTTTGCCGCAAAGAAGGACGGTGGCTGGCGAATGTGCATCGATTGTCGAGCATTGAACGAAGCCACTATCAAGAACGCATATCCCTTACCAAGAATTGACGACATCTTCGACCAACTGCGAAAGGCCAAGTACTTCACGAAGATCGACCTCCGATCAGGTTACCACCAGATCCGGCTTGACCCTGATACTATCCCACTGACGGCGTTCCGAACAAAATACAGGTTCTACGAATTTACCGTGCTACCCTTTGGGCTAACAAATGCCCCCGCGGTCTTCATGAACCTAATGAATGACGTCTTCCGACCCTATCTCTACGAGTTTATCTGCGTCTACCTCGACGACATCCTGGTCTACAGTGAAGCTTACGAAGATCATCTAAAGCACCTAAGGCAAGCCCTGGACAAGCTGCGAGAGCATAAGCTCTACGCCAAACTCAGCAAATGCCAATTTGCGCGAACAACTGTGGACTACCTCGGCCATGTCATTTCCAACGAAGGCTTCTCTATGGAGGACTACAAGGTCCAAGCCATTCGATCATGGGCAACGCCACAGAGCAAAAAAGATGTGCAATCTTTCCTCGGCATGGTCAACTTCTATCGTCGATTTATTAAGGGAATGGCATCCGTGGCTGCACCCCTCACAAGGCTTACTGGAAACGTCGACTTCGAATGGAACTCTGACGCCCAGAAGGCTTTTGACCAACTACAAACCCTGACGACAAGTGCACCAGTACTGAGGCCATTCGACAAGAGGTACCCAATCTTCGTCTCCACAGATGCCAGTGGGTATGCTGCTGGCGCTGTCCTTGAACAAGATGACGGAAAAGGACGACGCCCAGTGGCCTACTTCTCATTGACGCTGAACATCCACGAACAGCGCTACAGTATCCGTGAGCGCGAACTGCTCGCAGTTGTACAAGCCATTCGACACTGGCGCTCCTACCTCCATGGAAGGTCGTTCGAGGTGCACACCGACCATGAGTCCCTAAGGTACTTGAAAACCCAAGAGAAGCTCAACGACCGCCAAGTCAAGTGGCTAGAGCTGTTGGAGCAATTCGATTTCAAGATCATCCCCATCAAGGGCACTTCCAACCCCGTAGCTGATGCTCTTTCAAGGCAACCACAAGACGCCCCCGATAAGCACGCTCCCAATCAAGATCTCCTTAGTCGCGTGCTAACCAAGACCATCGAAAGCCTACCCAAGAAAACTGAAATCAACAACCTCATGACCATAAGCCAAAGTGATCAAGACCTTGCCACCCTAGACCAAGAGTACAACGCGGATCCCGAGTTTGCCGACCTAGTCAAAGACCCGGTATCTCCCTACCGGCTTCACATGAGGTTGTTGAAACGAGGTGACCGTACGTGCATCCCCGTTGGTACTCTACGCCAAAGACTACTCCATGACTACCACGACATCCCAAGCCAAGGACATATGGGAGTTAAGAAAACCACCAACGCTATTGCTTCCAAATACTACTGGAAGACAATGCGGAAGGACATCCAAAGATACGTACGATCATGTGATTTGTGCCAGCGGAACAAAGCTGGCACCCATTCACCTCTGGGTCACCTCAAACCACTAGACCCACCGAACCAACGATGGGCAAGTGTCTCCATGGACTTTATCACCCCTCTTCCACTGACCCAAAGGGGCCACAATGGCATTTACGTCATTGTGGACAGACTGTCGAAGATGATTCGACTAGCACCAATGAAGCCCGACTGTACTGCACCAGTCGTAGCGCAACTCTACCATGATCACGTCTGCCGTCATCACGGTCCACCATCCGACGTCGTCTGCGACCGAAACCGTATCTTCCTCTCCAACTTCTGGCAGTCGCTCACCGAAATTCTCAAGGTCAAGATCAAGGCATCTTCAGCCTATCATCCCCAGACGGACGGACAAACCGAGATCATGAACAAGAAGATTGAAGAAATCCTGCGAAACTTCGTGAACCATCATCAGGGTGATTGGGACCTCTTCCTTGTTGCTGCAGAAGTAGCTTACAACCGGTCACCCAATGCGGTCACGACGTACTCCCCATTCTTTCTGAACTTCGGCTTTGAACCAAGGACAGCACCTGTCGACATCGTCGAGAGCAAGGAATCGAAACTACCAGCAGTCTCAGATTGGCTAAGCAGTCTGCAAAAAGCTCAGGAGACTGCCATTACCGCTATCAAGAAGGCCAATGAGACGCGCTCGGCGTACGCTAACCGTCGACGCCGACCATGTACGATCGCTGTCGACGACCTCGTGCTCCTGAGCACCAGGAACCTTATGCCGGACGCCTTCCAGGGCGCTCGCAAGTTGATGCCCAAGGTTTCGGGACCATACCGAGTCACTGAAAACATCAATGATGTTACGTTCCGTCTGGATCTGCCTCAAGCAGTCCTTGATCGAAAGGTGCACAACGCCTTTCACGCCAGTCTACTCAAGCCGTACAACGCTGATCCGTATGGTCGACTTCCTCCCGCTCCAGCTCCGGTAGCATTTCCGGACGGATCGGTTGAGTACGAAGTGGACTCCATTATTCGGTCACGAAAACGCCGTGGACGACTGCAGTACCTGGTCAAGTGGAAAGGCTGCGATGTCAGTGAGAACACCTGGCTAACCACGCAAGACCTCGACAACGCACCTGAGGTTCTCGACGCCTTCCTTCGACGCACGTCCTAAGGGGGGGAGGTGTAAGGATTTCCCCCCTAATCCCATGCCTTATACTTAAAGGATAATATCTGGGACCTCTCCTTACAGATCCTGTCGAATCAACTCCTGGCAACATGGATCAACTCCTTGTATTGTGGGGCATGACGCGGTGTACCTTCCAGACGCAAGATGAGTCAGCCGCTGTCTCACGGTGTCTGCCGGCCGCACGACAGCAGCCATCGACAGCCCATCATGGCCTGTCGAAAGGCGCCACCGTCAGCACCCATGACGAGCCACATCTGCCACAGCTGGCGAGTCCGTTAAAATGTCCTCGCTGCAGCATTGCAGCGATGTGACTGGCTAGCCGGCTGGCCGATTCGGCCGACTCGATCGAATCGTGCTTACACGCCTCTCGGACATTCGGGCCGACTGGCGTCTGGAGCCGGCTGGGGCGGCGCCCTAGGCGCCGCACGCCGGACCCCTTCGTTTGGGGCAAACTGGGGCTGCACTCCTTTAGTGCGCACGCCCGCCCATGCTTTGTTCTGAGAGCCATGCTTTGTTTTTGGGCCGTTTTGTGCCTACCGGTGGAGCGACGGGGAAACGCATGCTTTGGGGCACGTCGGGTGCTTCGACGCGAGTATATAGTGCGTGAGTGTCGGCGCCACCGGGGGAGACCGGAAGGGAACCACAGACACAGACCAAAGACGACCTTCACCCTTTGAACTCTCTCGATCACCACCGACGTCGCGCCGTCCCCTTCCCCAGACCCACCACCGTCACCACCTCCATCCTCTTCCCCGCACCCTGTCGCCCTATTGGCTGGCACGGGTCGCTGACACCATCACGAGTACGTTGAGGGCTGCCCAAGTGTGGGTGGTTCCTCACACAGGACTACCAAGAGGATGACAAGAAGCAGTGGAAATTTGATGACTCTCCAAGCAACAAGACGCAGGGTCAACACATGGAACACGCACACAGAACCCTCATACCCTCGCTAACCTAGTACCTACGGAAACGACTGTCGGGACGAGAAGACTCTTCCTCGTCCATGTCGTCTCGACCACGGACACGAGAACCTTCCTGGGTCCCCGTCCAGGCACGTCGCGCGGTCGCCTCGGCGTTACCCAACTCGGTACCAAGGTCCCCACGGATCCCGTTACGGTCTACCAGGTTCAGTAGCCCTTTGTAGTCTGGGTTACTGGAGCCCCCTTGAGCACGGGTCCACTCGGCTACACGGGCCCCAAGGTTAACCGTCGCGTGAAGGGAAGATGACAACAGGGGCCCGACATGAGCGTTCGCAAGGACGTCCGCGGAACCCCCAAAGAAACTGCGTAGCCCAAGAACCGCCGTGGTAGTCAGGTTTCCCTCCAGGTCCATAAGTTCCGCGTCGGGCACGTCCCCATGGTACAGAAGGTTAGCCACGTACACGGTACGACCCCCGGGAGGGTTGGAACGATGACCAGCTGACCCCGATGACCGAGCGCCCGGAAACCCAGAGGGACCTGCGGGAACCACCTCGTCCGACTGATCAGCGTTCTCGTCCTGGGCCCCGAGGATCTCACGCCCTTCCAGTACGTCCGATGAGTACGGTAGGTCCAGTGGGGCCAGGTCCTCGTCTACCAGGGCCGCCCATACCCCGTCCCGACTCTCGAACCGAACTCGAACGAAGGAACCGCGATCCTTGCGACGTTTCCCAGAAGCGAGGAGACGCGCACGGAGCCCCGCGACGGAAATCACTTGGTCACTAAGGGTCAGAAGGGCGTCCAGGTCCCGCACGGCGGCCTCGTCCACGCCACCGGGACCCTGACAGATGGTACGGGTACCGACACGCTGGATCCACGTACGCAGGGGCCGAGAGAAGAGGCACAGGTAACCTTCCCGACGGGCGAACTCAAGCAGGTACACAGCACAGTTGGTCGCCCATTCCGTTCGAAACACGTACCAGGCAAACGCGTCCGACGAACGAAGAAGTTCCGTGAAGTAACACTGGACCGCAGGAAGTTCCACAACGGCCCCGTATGGTAGTTCCACGTTCTCGAACCAGTGTGGAACCCGAACGTAATGGAGCTCACGGGTAGTCGCGGAACAACTGGGGAACTCTTGTTGATGCCACCCGACCAGGAACCGACTCTTGTCACGATGGTGCCGACTGAACACCAGGCTAGGTAGGGTCACTTGGTACCCGGGACGGTTCAGGTACGGGGGAGACCCGATCAGGTAACAGGGTGAAGGTGCGGCAGGTAGGGGTCCTTGGAGGAGTTCCGTGCGGACCATCTTGAACCGTTCGACGTACCCGACCTCGTCCGCGTGCCGTACCACCATAATCGACAGGGAACGGTCCGCAAGGACAGGGATCCGAGCATCCGGCATTACCGCCATCTGCTTGCGAAACGAGTTACCCGGACAGCTCCCGTCCACGGCTCGAAGGATCCCATGGGCCCGGGTACCAGTAACCCAACCTCGTGCCTCCTCCCGACGCCACGCCGTAACCGTCTCGGATCCGAAGTCCTCAGGAACCACGCCAACTATGGCCGCGTACGCCTGGCCCGCCCCGGTTTCCTCTTGATCCATTGGGAGAACGTCTGGCCCAGTAATGGGGCCACCTTGAGCATCGCGTACGCCTTGCCCAGCTGGTACCCCGGACCCAGGAGCGGGTACACCTTGCCCAGCTCGGTCACCTTGACGCACAGGGGCCCCAGGGCCCGCGCCAGCAGGCGAACCCGCCGCGGCGCTGCCGGTAACCATAGGGGCCAGGGTGGAGGGGAACGTGGTGGTACGGGTGATTGGGTACGTGGGCACGGAGACGGAGAAGGGGAACGAGGAAACGGGGGAGAACGAGGTGGCCACGGGAAGCGCCGCGGGGACGATGGTACAATGGGACCCGGGTGCTGGGGACGAGGGAACCCGTGAGGGTGCTCTTATCCACTGGCCCCCTGCGTTCCAAATGGTACCAGGGCTGCGCCCACGTTCCGCTGGCCCCCGCCTGTGCCCCTACACCGCGTCACCCCCCCCTGGCGTACGGCGCCACATGGGGAGGGCGACGGGGAGGAGGAATGCAGGTGGGCGGCCGGCGCGGGCTGCGCCACACCCCCTTTGGTTCCCCTGCGCGTGGCCCACACCTCTCCTGTACCCGCCCCTGGCCAGTCTGAACGGGTTCCCCTGGCACGAGACACTTGTCGGGGGGCCCCTGTTGACAGACACTGGCCCCACAACCCGTTCGTTGTGGCCCTGTTGTAACCCTGTCAGACGTTCCCCAGTCCCTTTCCTCTGTTTCCTTGTTGGCCGGCGGGACGCTCGGCCCTAGTGAGGGGGCCATGTGGCGTTCTGAGCCCCTGGGACCGTTGGAACCCGGGAGCCTGACTTGGGACCCGGCTGGCAGCGTTACGTGGAACCACGCGCTGGCCGAGGATCCCTGCATCGGTGGCCCGGGGCAGTGGCGACACGCCCGGTGCCCTGATTGGTCACCCGGAGCGGTGGACTTGCCGGGTTGGGGCATACTGACCTTCGGGTTATTTGTTTGATTTTTCGCATTTGTTTTCCTTGCGTGATTTCGTGTCTTTCCCCTTTTTCCCACTGGGTTTTTTTTGGGGATTGACATTTGTGTGTGGGGGGATTTCGCTTGCTTTTTGTGTGTTGGCCCGGTGAGCGGCCGGTGCCTTGCTGGCACTTGGCCCGCTGGGGGCGCCCTCTGGGGGCCTCGCTCTGGGCCCCTGGAGGGGCCAGGGGGGGGAGGTTCTTGAGGGGTGCTCCGGGGTTCTCCCCGGGGCCATCTCGTAAAATCAACAGTACTTTGGGTTCCTTCTCCCTCGGGCTTTTGTCCTGTTTACCTTTGCCTCGTATCGTGGCGGGCGAGTGGATCAGCAAGGGCTCTTACCTGTTCCTTCCTGGGCTTCGGACTGTGGTCTCTGTGTGTGTGGTTGTGGTTTCTGGGTCCGGGAATCTGGGTCCCATTACGCTACACTTCGCTGTGCCAAGTCGGCCACAGTGGATAGCCGTCAACCCCTCCTCGTACAGGGGCCAAGGGGGGTACAACCACCTCCCCAAGGCCTCCCGTGGAACAACGGGGCCTTCCTCCGGGGGAGATTCCGCCGCCAACCCAAAGCCGGGTGACGCGGGCATCCCATCCCCCGGAGCGACTGCAGAGCCCCCGCCGGAAGTCCCGGCGAGCGCTACATCGCAAGACGTATCCTCCATCCGTTCGTCCAGGGAGTCAGTCTCCACCCCCGGGGTCACCATGGCTCTCCCCAAGTTAGGGAGAGACGACTGGGTTGCAGCTGCACGAGACCTGCCTCGAGTTGAGGGGGGCTTGGATCGCGGGTAGACGGGTGGCTTCCCCAGCGTGGGGCGGCCCAGGGTAAGGTGAAGGGGATGCGATGGTCGTGGTAAGGTGACAGCATGTCGCGCCCCCAATGCCGCGATGTGCGTTTCTACACCCCCTTGCAGGGCCGACCGGGTCGGTCGGAACTGAGGAGAGGGGAGTGTGGCAGTATTGACCCCCAAGTAGGGGGGCAACACGTGCCATGCAAGGGGCGGCAGGCAGCTAGCCTGACCCGTTTCTCCCCATGCTTTTGGGTCCATATTCCCTAAGATAGGGATAGTTAGTTTAGTAGTAAATCCAACTTGGATTTGAGGGTTTTCTGCATTTTATCGTCTTCAATTTTCGTGTGGCCCGGTGGGCAGGTGCTGGGGTGGGAGATTCTGAGTGGCGAGATTCTGAGGGGACCCTGGGGGGATAAGGGGAGGGACAGCGGGGCTTGGCCTCGCTTCCCCGTCCCGACCAAGAAACTGTTGGCCCACACACCATCTTCTTGTTTACTGGTGGGGGGATTGCCCCGCAACAGGGACAGCGTGTGTGCGACTTGCACTTCTTCTGGTTCCCCCGACACGGGAGGCAGCCCTTGCGCACCGCGCCAACTTGGGTGCCGTGTGTGTGAGTGGTTTTTGCCACAGTAAGATAACACTGCATGTCGTCGCTAACGCGCCTAATTAGGTGACTGTCCGGCGAGCCGACGCCTGCGTGTATGTACTGTACGAGGCCAATAATACTTCCACCCCCGCCAAATTGGTCTCGACCGCCCCCTTCTTGCGTCTCATACTCGGCTATAAAGCAACGCCTCAGGGGTCTCTTGGGCTCACTGTGCTCCTGAGGACGTCTTCTTTCTTTCTGAGTCAACACATTGCCACCTCCTCTGAACTTGCGGAGTAGAGCTGGCCTCAGGTTGGAGAGAGTCGAGCACAGTAAAATCTGGACAGTGCCACTCCTGCAGCCTTGTAGCAGTGCTGTTCTGAGCATACGACTTCTTCATCAAGACACAGATGGTGTGCTCATATTGCATGAGTGCCGTATGTACCTCTCGCGCAGCATCTGTGGCAGATGCACAGGATGTTCTCCCATTGTCATGGCCGACTCATGTACGGGCCGGGGGTCGCAACCGTGTAAGGCTTCGGTACTGGTAACTATAGAGGCGATAGAGGCTTCACCTGCACGGAACGCAGTTTGCTGGTGACATGGGTACCTCTCAAGAGCAATTCCATCAGTTTCGTTCCGCAGCACGAGGCGATGAAAGAACAGGAGCTCCGGCTGTCTCAGTCCTCAAGGGAGAAAATGATGTGCATCTGCCACAGACTCTGCGGGAAAGATACATACGGCACTCGTACAATACGGGCACACCATCTGTGTCTTGATGAAGAAGTCGTATGCTCAGAACAGCACTGCTACAAGGCTGCAGGAGTGGCACTGTCCAGATTTTACTGTGCTCGACTCTCTCCAACCCGAGGCCAGCTCTACTCCGTGAGTTCAGAGGAGGTGGCAATGTGTTGACTCAGAAAGATAGAAGATGTCCTCAGGAGCACAGTGAGCCCAAGAAATCCCTGGGGCGTTGCTTTATCCCAAGAAACCCCTGAGGCGTTGCTTTATAGCCGAGTATGAGACGCAAGAAGGGGGCGGTCGAGACTAAATTTGGGGGGGTGGAAATATCATTGGCCTCGTACTGTACAGTACATTGTACAAGCCATCAATATTTTTTTCGTCTTGACAAAATTCGAACCAGCCTGGCGCCCAGCTGGGCAGTCAGCGCGGACGAGCGTCGTGGCCACGCGAGTGGGCGGGCGGTGCCGTGCCCGGCTGCCTTTGGCGGCGCCTCCCGGTGTCCCCCCGTCCCTGTGCCGGCCGTGGCGACGGAATACGTTTGCCCCTGCCGAGAAGACGTGAACGTGGACGTCGTCGACGAAGACGACGACGACGGTGGCGGCGACGGCAGCGGCGACCGCGTTCGCGTCGGCGCTGCACCCCGCTGTCCTTGGCGGGGCGGACGCCGCCTCACGTCGGCCCACGCGCCATTCAACCGACCGATTCCCTCCCCCCTCTCTTCTCGTGCAGGCGGCCGCGCCGACCGTCTCCCCGCTGTCGTGCTCCTCCCGGGGGTGAGGGACCCCCACCACCGCTGCCATGGACCTTGATGATGAGCCGCCGCCGCTGCTGAGTGATAGTGACGACTCGGCCGACGCTGGGCCAGTGCCGCCGTGGGCGTCACCGCCGCAGGCAGCGGCGGCGGCGGTGACGGCGCTGCATGTGGCGGGCGGGGCGCGTCGGCCGCCACCGCCGCTGCGAACGGGCGCCCCCTCCGCGGCTGCCGACCCGCGGTCGTCGTCCATCTCGGACGGTGACGAGCGGTCTTCCCCAGATGCGGCGGGGGGGCGTCGCCCTGTGGAGGCGTGGCGGCCATCACAGCGGTGGGCACCATCGCCGTCATCGAGTGACAACGACGGCGCCGGTGGCGGACGCGGGGCCGACAGCGACGATGGCGGCCCGCCGTCGCTGCTGAGTGAGACCGACTCGGACGCGGCGCCTGGCGGATGGACGCTGGGGCGGCTCACTGAGAGCAAGGGCAACCGCGGCGGCAGCGCGGGGGGAGGCGGGGGGGCGGGGGGGGCGACGGTCGGCCCCCGCCGGAACGACCGTGGCGATCGAGGTGGCGACAGCGGCGGCCGCGGCGGCGGCGGGGGTGGTGGCGGTAATTGTGGTGGCGGTGGCGGTGGGCGGCAACCGCCGCCTGCAGCTGACGACGACAGCGGCGATAGCACGCCGCCGCCACTCTGTACCGACAGCGAAGCGTCTGAAGCGGAGGAGGGCGCGGGTGGCGGCCATGATGCCACCGCTGGATTGCCGCTGCGGAGCAGTGGCAGGGCTCCAGACGCTGGCCGCCGCGGCGCGCCCGCCCCAGCGGTGGCCGCGGCCGACGCGGACGATAGTGACGGTGGCCCGCCGCCCCTGATGAGCGACAGCGACTCGGACGGGGTGATGGCGTCAGTGGCGGCACCCGCGGCTCCCCCGCAAACGCGCGCTGCGACGGCCGCTGCCGTGGCCGCCACCTCACCAAGGGGGGCGCGTGTTCATGCACGCAGTAACGGTGGCGGCGGCGGCAGCAGCAGCGAAGACAGTGGCAGCAGCGACAGCTGTAGCACTGGTGGCCCACCTCCACTGCTGAGCGACAGCGAGTCGGATGGGGAAGTCGGCGCGGCGGCCCGTCGGGGCGGCAGCTGCCCCCACGCTGGACCGACGCGCACTAGCGGCGCCCCACGCGGGGGACGGCCTGGTAACGCTGATAGCGACGGCATGGCTCCCCTGTTGAGCGGCGGTGAAGCAAGCGCCCCCCGCAGCGCGCCATGCCCGCATCGCGCAGAGACAGAGCGCGCGTCCAACACTGCCGCTGCCACTGCTGCCACCGCTGCCTCGGCCGCCGCCTCTTCGTCGAGTGACGGGGACGACAGCCCGCCACCGTTGATGAGCGATGATGATGCTTGTGGTTGTCGTGTTGACCACTGTCAGGATCGAGCGACGATGGCCGCGGGTCTGCCTGTCACTTGGAGCTCGGTGGACGTAGACAATGCAAGCAATGGCATGCCAGCGTTGGTGTCAGACTCGGACGAGGACAGAGGTGACGGCGCGGCGCGTCGTGGTACTGTCGGCCGTGGGCAGACTGGCGGCGCGGCTGCCCGCTCATGCCCTGGGCGCTCCCGGGAGGGGCACCCAGGCCAGCTGACGTCGTCTCGACGGCCAACCGCCGCTAGCGGGCCCCCGCCCACCGCGTCGACGGCCGCACGTAGCCCCTCTGATTCGGACGACGAGCCTCCGCCTCTGCTGAGCGACAGTGACACTTCGGACGGCGCGGCCCGCGGGCCACGGTCGGCACCCGCCGCAGCGCGGACGGGCTCAGCGCCGCCGTCAGCGCTGAATCGGCGCTCCGTAGGGTCCCGGCGTCGCATCCTGACCACCCGTCGCCGGCGCGTCGGTGGCGGCCGCCGTGCCCCGCGGTTGGCCAACACGGGGTGCACGTGCGGGCGGAACCTGGCGGTAGTTGGCAATCGCTCTGTCGCGGCGGCGGCCGACGCGGCAGTGGCGGCCCAGGTGGCTGACGCGGCCGCTGCGGAGCGGGTGGCCCCTCTGACCGGTGCCGACGGCGGCAGTGGTGGCGGCGGCGGCGGCGGCCTCCCTTCGCTCCGGTCGTTTGGGCAGCGCGGCGCTGGCGATGGCGGCCGCGAGGGAGTTACCACCCCTGGTCCGATGGACCCTGTCGCGGCCGTTGCGATGGCGGCGGCGGCAGCCCTCGCTGCCGACGCGGACGCTGCCACTGCTGGCCAGTCGACGCGGCCGCTGTGTCGCTCGTGCCGTGCTGCCCAGATGTCGGCTGTGACTCGTGCGGCTGAGGCCGTCGCGGCGGAGCTGCCGACGGAGCTGCCGCCGCTGTGTGCATGTGGCGTTCGACACCCCGTCGTTCCGGACAACCACTCCTCTGGCGATGGGGACGGCGAAGATGCAGACGAGGATTCCGAGGCGGATTACGAGAATGACGAGGCGGATGATGACGACGAGGAGGTTGTGGATGTCGACGATGACGAGGATGGCGATCTGCCCCCCCTGTGCTCCTGCGGCATGCGCCACGCCGACGAAGATGAGGAAGAGGAGGACCTGCCGCCGCTGTGCTCGTGTGGCCTCCGGCACGACCCCGAGGAGATGCCGATAGCCATCCCAGAGCGGTGCGCTTGTGGACTGCGGCACGGCTATGACGACGTGGACGACGAATCGCACGGCGACGGTGACGGCGGCGGCGGTGGCGGTGGTGGCGGCTACGGCTTTCTCCCGTGGAACTCGCACCTCGCGGGCCTCTCTGCCGATGAAGCAATGGCCGCCGTGCAGAGCTCCCTCGCCGCCCTGCCCGGCGGTGCTGCGGCGCTTGCCGAGGCAGCTGCCTCGGGCGACGCTGCCGGCCTTCCGCCCTTTGTCATGCCCTTTGGGCCGGTCATGTTGGACGGCAACGGCATGGCCTTTCTCCGCCACGGCGGCGACGAGCCGCCGTCGCCCCCACCGCGGGCGGGCCTGTCGACGGCGACGATTGAGCGGCTTGCGCCGGCCGTGGCGTGGCCACCGCCGTCGCCGACGGCGCCCGCCACCGCAACGGTCCCCACGGCCGTCGACTCGGCCGCCACTGCCGCAACCGACGGCACTCTCCCCCTCGCTCCCACGGTGGCGGCGGTGACCAACTTTGCTGAAGAGGACTGTGTGGTGTGCCAAGAGAGCCTCTGTGGGCCCGCCCGCGTGCGCGTCCTCCCGTGCCGCCACGTCCTGCACGCGTCGTGTGCGGACCGGTGGCTGACGGGCAACGCCACGTGCCCGTCATGCCGCTACGACCTGGCCGACGGCGCCGCCACCGTCTGACCGCCGTGCGCCGGCCGGCGGCGGCAGCGGCGGTCGTGGCAGCCGCCGTGGCGGGCGGGTGCGGGCGGCAGCGGCGGTGGTGGTGAGCGACGGCAATGGGGGCGATGGTGGCGGCGGCCGCGGCGGCGGCTGCGGCATCGGGGGGCGACAGGGACCGCCGCTGCCGCCTTTGCCGGTTCCTCATGTCGCGCCCGTTGACCTGCCCCCTCATTGTTTTCCCGACCCAGCCTGCTCCACACGCTTGCCGTATGGCTCGTCCCGGTGGGCAGCGCAGGGAGGGGAGGGAGGATCATCTGCAGCCGGCTGGCTGCTCCCCCCCCCCCCCCCCCCTTCCCCTCCCGCGTCGTCCTCGCCGCTCCAGCTCCACGCACCCCCTTGGCGCTTCGCCTCCCCGCCCCCCTTCCCATCCCCCCTCTTTTCTCTCTCTTTCACCTTCTTGCATGCACCTCGTTTGACTTTTCTCCTTCTTCTTTTTCGTTCGCCACCGCGTCCACAGTGCGTGCGCCCCCACTCGCCTTGCTCCACCCGACAGCCGGCAGGTCCTCTCTGTTTGGCCGGCCGCCAGGCTGCCGGGTAGGCCCGCGGCTGCCGCCCCGGGCGCCCGTCGTCAAGCACGTGGCGGCGGCGGCAGCGGCGACGGCCCCGCCCCTCACTCGCACGCAGCCGTCGGCGGCCTGCCCGGCGTTGACGCGCCCAGACGGCGGGGAGCGGCGCGCCAGGCGCGCGACGGTCATGGCTTACAGGAGGGGGTAGCGGTGAGCGGGAAGGGGTGGAGCGGGTGTCGCAGGGATGCGCCCTTCATGGGGGGGAGCGGGGGAGCGTGGGGGGGTGGTGCGCGGGCACGCGCAGGCACGCGCATGCGCCCCCGCAGCTGCCCCATCGCCGCCACCGCCGCCACCGGTGCTGCCACCGCTGCCGCCGCCACCGCTGCCACCGCCGCCGCCACGCGCGCGGCGGGGTCGCGGCAGGTGGCACGCCGTGCTGCGGCCGCGCGGTGGTGCAGCGGAGCAAGACGCAGCGGCCGCTGCCCCCCCCCCACGGGTCCAACGGTGGCTGGCGCCCACCCCACCCCACCCCGCCCCCACACCCCCCCCGCCCGCCCCGGCAACGACCTTGCACCCGCCCGCCGCCCCTGACCCTCTGCTCTCCCCGCCTCCATCCCCACTGCTCCGACCGCCGCCCACCCGCCCCCTCGCCCCCCCATCCCCCCTTCAGAGCGTGCCCGGCAGCCGCGCGCGCCCTCCGCCCCCAACGGGCGGGGGCGGCAGGGGGAGCCCCCCCCCCAGCCCCCCGCCCAACCCCCCCGCCGCCACCCCCCCCTCCACCAACAGCGGCGGCGGGGCCGCGCCGCGGGACGCGCCGGTCACGCACAGCCCACACCGCGGCTCGTCCCGCTTGCCCGGGTACACCCAAAAGGTGCCCGTAATCGGGCGCGCACACAGCGCGCACGTCAGGCAGCGGCCGTGCCACGGGCGGTCCAGGGCGGTCACCACCGTGTCCACCACCGGGTCCCCGCAGCGCGCGCAGCGGGGCGCCACGGCGGCGGCGTAGCAGGGCGCGCAGTGGGGGCGGCCCGCGCCGTCGGTGCGGAACGGCGCGCCGGGCTGCAGCGCCGCCCGGCAGCGGCGGCACGCAAAGCAGGGCGGGTGGTACCGGCCGCCCTGCGCAACCGTGTAGCGGCCCACCAGCGGGCGCCCGCACGCAGTGCAGGCGCCGGCCGAGCCACCCGCCGCGGCGGGGGTGCCCGCCGTGGCGGCCGCGGTGGAGCCGTCCGCGTCGCCGCCGCCGGGCGCCCCGGCAGCGCCGCCGTTGCCAGCGTCGCTGCTGCCGCCAGCGCCGTCGGGGGGGGGCGGGCCACTACCGCCACCGCTGCCGCCGCCGCCGCCACCGCCCCCCGCTGATACCACCCGCGACGTGCCGCCCGCCTGGGCGCCGCCGCCGCCTTGCCGTCGGCCGCGCCCCTTTTTGCGCTGGCTCCGCCGGTCGGCCGCCGACAAGGGCGCCGACGCGGCGACGCCGTCGCCGCCGCCGCCCCGGCCGCTGCCACTCCCACCACCCGCCGTGGCCGCCGCGGCGGCGGGCGCGCCAATCCCACCGAGCGCGGCGGCGTGATTAAAGCCACTCCCCCGCGACCGCCCCCCCCCCCCCTCGGCGCCAGCCCCACCCGCCGCCCCCGTTGCCGGTCGTGCCGCCGCAACGGCCGCCGCCACCGCCGCGTGGCGGCGTGCCCGGTCGACCTCGGCGGCGGCGGCATAGTCAGCGGGCACCACCGCCTCAGCGGCGGCGGCGGCGACCGACTGCTCCGCCACCTGGACCGACCACCGCTCCCACCGGCGGGCGGTGGAGCGCACTTCCAGCCGCCCCCGCGGGCCGGCCATGACGTACGGGCCCGCCGCCGTACCCCCTGCCGCTGCACACCCGGCCGCCGAGCTCTCTCCAGCCGCCGCCGCCGCATCCCCGCCGCGCCCCGGGGACAGAGCAACCCGGCCGACCCCCGCCGGGGAGAGAACCACCCCCACCCGGGCGGGCACCAGCGCCAGGGGCGACACCTCCTCACCTCCCGCCGCCGTCACGCCCGCGCCTTCGTCCACCGACAGGTACCGCCCGCTTGCCGCGTCGCGGAGGGCGTAGCGGCGGCCTTCGGGGCGGCCGAGGGGAAAAACGTCCAGCGCCAGCTCTGCGGCCGACCCGTCGGACGCCCCCGCCGACCCTGCTTCAGCGGCATCCCCCTCGCCGCCCCCGGCGCCGGCGGTGGCGGCGACGGCGGCTGCCGGGGGAAGGTCCACACGCCGTGCGCGGCAGGCAGTCAAGACGGGCCACGGGGTGTCTGCCGCGCCCCCCCCCCCCCCGGCGCCACCCCCCTTGGCGGGTGCCACCGCCACCAGCCCCTGCCCATTCCACGCCCGCAGCCGCACGCGGGTGCACGACGCAAGGAGCGCCGCCGTGGTCGCGTCCCGCACCGACGGGGCGGTGGCCGCCGCCGCCGCCGTCGCCGACAGGGACGCAACGGCGGCAGGGCCTTCGCCAATGGTGTCAACCAGCACCTCCACCGCCCAGTCACCGGTCGTGCCCCTCCCGCCCTGCGCGGCGGGCGCGTCGAGCAGCGCCACTCCACCGCCGTCGGCAGCGACACCCAGCCGCCGCCGCGGCGGGGCGGGCTCGGTGAGCGTCGCCGCCCCGCCTGGCGCCCACACCAGCCGCAGCAGCGTCGGCGTCTGCTGCAGGCGGCACCCGCCGGCGTCGCCGCCCAGCGCCAGGTAGCCCCGTGGACGGGCCGCCGCCGCACCGGGTGAGGGCGAGGGCGCCGCCGCCGTCGCCGCCCCGGCCGCCCCCGCCGCCGCCGCTCGTCGCGCCGCGGTAGCTGCCTTTTTCCTTGCCCGCCTACCCCCCCCGGCAGGTGCCCCCGCCGCTGCTGCTTCCGCCACGGGCGGCACGCCCGCGACAGCTACCAGGGCGCGGTCCGCGTTGACGGTCGGGGCGATCAGGTGCCAGTGGCCCGCGGTCGCGAGGGGGTGCAGGCCCAGCGGAGCGGGCAGCTGCTCGGGCCACCTGCTGCCGCCGCCGCCGTCACCACCACCGCCGCCACCGCCACCGCCACCGCCACCGCCACCGCCACCGCCACCGCCGCCGCCACCGCCACCGCCACCGCCACCGCCACCGCCACTGTCAACGTCGGTGCCAGCGGCGGCACCCCAGCCCAGGTACCGACCGCTGGGGGCGTGGCGGAGGCGGCACGTAAAGCCGAGCCGCACCAACGGCCGCGCGTCATAGTCGGCGGCGTCGACGTAGCGCGCCATTGGGGTGAGGGGACGCGTCGACAGCCGCGCCGGCGGTAGGGGTGGGGGACGGGGGGCAAGGGGGGGGGAAGCGGGGGCGCACGTGGTGCGGGAGGAAGATGAGGGGGAATGCCGGGGGGGGGGGGGGGGGGGGGGAGGGGGAGAGGGGGGGACGGCTGGCACAGTGGGCAGGCGTGGTCGGTCGGGGGGGGGGGGACGGGCTTCCTCTTGAGGGTCGCCCCGGCACACGGTGATGGCGAGGTCGCGGCGCGGCGCCGGGACGCCAGCGCCCTTTACGTCCGAGGGCAAATCCCCCAGATCCGCCTGATCCATCTCCGCGATTGCCGTCCATTCCAAACATCGGTCAATCTCTCGATGCGACGGCTCAGGAGGGCGTCTCTGAACATCTGAACAGTAGGTACTGCACTGTACATCTTGGCATACAGTACCGTGCAACAGTACTGACCCGTACACCGACGCCCTTGGCGCTGCTTGTGCCGCACAGCCGCCGTCTGCGAGGTCGTTGCGTCCGTGTCCCTCGTCCTTTCCCTTGACTTGTCCGCTCGGTGGTGTCTGTCGTGTCGGGGGCCCCCTCCCCTCCGCAGCCTCCTTTTTTGTCCGCCATGCGGCACCCGGGTGCCCCACGCTGCCGCCGCCGTATGGCTTCGGCCCCAGTGGTGGGGGTTGCCGTGCGCAGTGGCCCGCGCCGTTCAATCCCCCCCCCCCCCCCCCCCCCCCCCCCCCCCAGACCCCGCCTCCCGCCCGTTGGCGCCGCCAAGTGGGGGCGCCAGGGCGCGGGGGGAGGATGGCCGCCTCTCCGGGGCGACGCTGTCGGCGGAGGGGGGAGGCACCCAACGGCGACGACGGGGGGGGGGGGGGGGGGGGGGGGGGGGGGGGGCGTGGGGAGGGTGGCTGGGCTCCGACTGCTGGCGGCATCCACCTTGCTACCTCCCCCGCCCCCCCGCCCCCCTCCCCGCTGCCGCGGAAGGGAAAAAAAGCTGGCAGCGACCGACTGTGCGGCGCGCACCAGCGCCCGGCCTCCCCTCCTGGGTGCGTGCAGGGTGCTTGCAGGCGCGCTGCCCGGCCGGGGACGGTGGGCGGGGGGGGGTGCCCTCGCGCGTGTCGCCCCGCGCCGTGGGCGACCGCCGCGGGCGTCCGAGGCGGGGGGGAGGCCCCCCGCCTCGTGCACCCCCTGGCGTCCCCCCCGGCGGCAGGCGGCGGGGGGTCCTGCGGACCGCTGCCGCCGCGGCCGCCGGTGCCGCCACCTCCCCTTCCTCGATCCACGGGGAGCGCGGTGGGGCGCGCCACCGCCGCCGACGGGGCGCCGCCGCCGGGCTCTTGCCAGCGGTGGCAGCCATGCTGGCGGCGGCGGCGGCGGCGGGAGCGGCGGTACCGTCCGCGGCTCTATGGGTAGGCACCACGACGGCGGTGGCAGTGGCGATGCGCACGGCGGGCAGCGGCACGCGGGGACGGGTGGGGTGTCCATGCTTTTGCCAATCTACTGGTAACGACAAGGGCGGCAGCAGCCTGCTCGCGCTATGGAGGCCTGTCGCGGCGGCTGTGACGGTGGCCACGGCTGGGGGCGGCGACGCACCGGTGGCGGTGGTGCGTTCCTTGATGCCGTGGGTAGGGGATGTACCCAGCAAGGGGGAGGAAAAAAAGGCAACCGCCCCCTCTTACTGAGCGGACGGCTGCGGTCGCGCGGGGGGTAAAGGGACGGCGTCTTTCCTGGTGCGTCTGCTCTCTGGCGATGGTGAGCAGGTGCAGCGGCTGACCGCCACTCCCACCGCGGGACTGGTTTGGCGGCGGCACGACGGGCGGGTCCCGTTGCTACCCGCCTTGCCAGCAATGCTCCCTCGCCTCCATGCCGGTGGCCGTAGCGTCGGGTGGAGCGGCCGTGCTGCCACTGTCTCTGTGCCTGGTATGTACCTGTGTTGGGGAGGCGCGGGGGGTGACGGCCGCGGCCACCCGTGCCGGCGACGCGGCGGGCGGTAGCGAGTGGGCGGGAACGAGACACGGGATACCGGCAGCAAACGGGGCGACAGCGGCGCCGCCCCTCCCCCCCCCCGCCGTCCACATTGGGCATTCTCGGCACCCCCGCTCAGGGGGGCCGTGTTCAGGTCAGCTCGGCCCATGCGGACCACATCATACCCTCCCGCCTCTCTTGTTCGCGTCTTTTGTGGTGGCGGCCGTGGCGGTGCCAAGGACATCTTCTCTTTTTGACCGCGTCCGCGGGCCGGCCCGGGCGCCGTCTCGCGTGCCACGCCGCCCGCCGCCGCCGTCGCGAAACTCCCCCAATGCCGTCCCTGCCTGGACAGCGTCGCGCCCGCGCCCCCAGGCGGCTGTGTTCAAGCAGACGTTTTAGGCCCCGCGGTGGCGCTGGCCGCGGCTGGAGAAGCGCTGGAGGACACACCTCCCGGCCGGCTCATGCGCGTGCATGCAGGGGCACGCTGGCCGTCCTGCACACGGCGGCGGTGGCGGTGATGGTGGTGCGGCTGCCGCCGCGGCCGGCGGCGGTGGGCGGGCAGCAAAGTTCAAGAGGTGATGTGCACGACGCGGCGGCGGCGGCAGCGGGGGCGGGGGGCGGCGGCAGCGGCCCCGCCCAAGTCAAGGGGGACTGCCCCCCGGGCCGGCGGGCCGGGGCGGCCCGTGGTGGCCGCCGCCGGTGCGGCGGGTGGCGGCTGACCCCCTCCCCGCCACCGGCCCGCTGCGCGGCCTCTTGCTCGTGCCGCGTGCCGCGGGTGCCAGGGGCGGCTGAGGGGCACCCTCAACGGCGGGCTGTGGCAGCCGCCAACCGGGTTGCGGTGGCCCAGCGCAGCACGCACCGGCGGCCAGGCGCGTTGTACCATCTCGGTGGCCACGGACGGGGGGCTGGCCCAGGGTGGTGGGGTGGAGGCGCCGGTGATCTCCCCGCCCTCCACCCGCTCCTCGCCTTGATGCAGATTAATCATTGCATGATGGTTCCACCCCCTAGCTACGCCTCACCCCGCACGAGCCACAGGACGGACCCACCACGGCCGCCCTGCCCGTCGAGGGTCTTTGAAAATGGGGTCACGGCCGCCGCACCCCCACCCCCCCCCCCTCCCCCCCCCCCCCCCACGGTGACTCCGCTACGCCCTGTTTCTGCTCCCGCGTCTGTCCTCACCGCGTTCCAACAACCCCCACTTCCCGGCGCCCCGGTCCGCGTACAGTACACACGGAACAGACAGGCTGGACAGGCACTGCGGCGTACTGTGCACTCGTGCGGTCGGCCCTCGTTCCGGTGCTCTACCTATGAACCTATCCCTTGGCAACGCGCCCTGAGTGGCCAGCCGGGTGGGACAGCGCGCCGGTGGGGCCCGACGGCCGCCACCCAGACCAACGGGCTGGCGGGCGCCAGCGCACCGTCCCCGCCAGCGCACGGCCGCCAAGCTGTCGCCGGATTTCCGAGGCGGGCCAGCCAGCCACACGACCCCGCCCGCAGGCCCCCCGCCGCCCCGCCGGGCAGAGCGAGGCAGGGCACGTGCGTTCCACCCCGCCCCCCGCCCCCCCACGCCCACTCCCTCTCCCCCCCCCCCCCGCCCTTCCCCGGCTCCCCCCCCACTTCCCCCCCCACCCCCTCTCTGGGCGCGCGCGGGCGCGCTCCCGTCTGTCGCGACGCCGCAGCCCCCTTCGGCCGCGTGGGCGTGTGACTGACAGAGATCCCCCACGACCCCGCCGACGGCGGATCCTTGACCAGCTCCCGCGCCTGGACACCGCCTCTCCCCCCAAAGGCGGCCGCCCCGCCCCCGCCTCGCCCGTCCCCAGCCCCGCCTCCGCCCCCCCTTTCTCGCCAGCACATAAGAGTACGGCCGTGTCGTCTGCGCGCACCCCCGCACGCGCGCCGCCGCGCCGGGGGTGCGCCGCGCGGCCGCGGCGGGCACCGGCCGGGTGCGCCGCGGCGCACCGGGCCCCCGCCGAGACGGGGCGGGGTGGGGGGGTGGGTGAGTGCTGGAGCGCCGCGCCCCGCCGGCGCGGCGGCGTCCCCCCAGCGGGGGGGGGGCTGCAGCGCCCACCCGCGGATCGTCGGGTCGGGTGGTTTGGTGGGAGCGGGTGTAATTGGGATGCCATGGCGCCATCGGCCGCTGTGGGGCCGTCAAACAGAGCAGGGTGGGGGGGTGGGGGGGGGTGGGAACCTCCCACCACAGGTCGCGGCAGGAAACGCGGCGCTGCTCGTGCACTCCCCCGCCCCCCCCCCCCCGGCCCGGTCTGTGGGTTGGCCCGAAGAACAGCCGCTTTCGGCGCGCAACGCCATCCCCTGCCCTCTGTGGGAGGAGAATGCCCAGCGTCGTCTTCCTGTATGCGCCGCCGGGGGGGAGGCGTGCGCACGTGGACATGTCGGCTGGTGGCAAGAACATTGCCAGAGGTCCTCTGGGGGACCCGCTTGGGCATGGCCCTGCAGCGGCGAGCGCGGGGGAGGTCTTGCCACTGCACCGCCGCCGCGGGGGTGGGGCGGGTATAAATAAAGAGGTGGCCGGCTGCCGCCCCCCGCCATCCAGGTCACCATCGCGGCCTGCACACCCTCATCGAACAACAGGGACCTCCCCCTCCCTCGCGCCGCCCGTCGATTCCGCCCCCCTTCCCTCCCTTTCCCGCTGTGCAGCGTTGGCGCCGTTGGGTTTGGCAGACGCCCATCTCCTTAGCTCCCGTCGGTGGTGACGCACCCCCCCCGGCTTCCCTATCCTCTTTGGTTGTCTTCTCAACGCCCAGCGATGGCGCGCGTTGTCGCCCTGCGGGTGATCCTGGTGGTGGCGGCCACGGTGGCGGCGGTGGTGGCTGCTGCCGACGCCCGCGAGTCGGACCGCGACCGCATCGCGCGGGAGCGGCTGGTGTGGCAGGTAGTCGCCGAGCACACGGACGCGCTCAACCGGTGTGACTTGCGCCGCCTGATGGCCCAGCACCCGTAAGTTAGTGGGGGGGGGTGTGCGGGGTGGGACGAGGGAAACGGGGAAAGGGGTCCAGAGGGGGAAGGGAAGATGGTGGAGAGTATTGGGATTGTCTGGATACTGGCGTTGACAGCGCTATCTCTGAGGAGCGTGCATCTGCGAGCAGGGCAGGCCCTGACTCGATGGATGCGCCGGCCGGAGCCGTCCGTCCCTATTCTTTTGTTGCTGTTTTTGCACCCTCGCCTTCCTTTCTCAACGCCCTCCGTGCGCTTGCCCTCCGCCCTCGCCCCTTCCCTCCCTCCCCCCCCGGCCCCTGCCGTATTCGGATACCGGACTGGGCACCCCCCCTGACCCCGTCCGCCACGCAGGCCGTCGGTGCACTTTTTCTTTCCCAATGGCGACGAGGCCCGCGGCCGCGACGAAGTCGAGGCTGTGTACAAGGGCCTCTGCGACCGGCGGGGCCCGCGGGCGGTGGCGCCCTTCCACTTTTCGACCCTCTCCGCCCACCGCCTCGGCTCGACACTGTTTGTGCGCTGGCGCTTCACGTCCCGCGCGCTGACCAAGCCGTACGAAGGGGCGTCCGCGTTTGGCACGGCCGGCCGCCACCTGGTGCGGGAGGTGGCCACCTTTGACGAGAAGGATCTGCCGTTCAAGCGCGACTGAGCTGGGAAGAGAGGGCGTGGGGGGGGGGGCGGGGGCGGAAGAAGAGAAGGGGGCGCGGCTGGAGTGTGAGGGGGGGGGGGGAGGGGCAGCTCTAATTACGCGTTGCCACCAGCAGACGGGGGCGACGGCGGTGTGGTGTTGGGGGCAGCGAAGGTGTGTTGAAGAACGGCTGGGCGCTGGCCACTGCCACTTTCATTGGGAGGTCCGCTCGCCCACGGGCGTGTCTACCGGGGTACCGTTCGCTGTCACTGCAGTGCGCGACCCGACACAGTCACACTCCCCCCGCCCATCATTTCATTGTGTTGCGTTCACCGACATAAGCGCTTTCTCGCCGTCCTTCAAATGAAGGCGACCCCTAGGGTCGCCTTTGCGGTGGGGGGCAGCTTGTTGAAGGAAGCCGCTGTCGCCGTCCGGGGTCCAAGTTGTGCGGTCACGTGGTGCACAGGCCGCCGGACCGCACATGGGCTGGGGAGGACGGGGAGGGACGGCGCTGTTGCCGCCGCCACCATCGTCAACGCCGTCGCCGCCGCCCCCGCCCGCCGCGCCGCTGCAGCCGCCCGTCCTCTTTGGGCGCACCCGCGAGCACGCGCCCCCAGTAGACGCCCGCAGAGGGTGGCCCGTCCGTGATGACCATCCAGACGTGGTCCGCATCGGTGGTCGAGACAAGCAGAGGCGAGTGGCCCGCAGCCTCGCGGGGGTCGAGGGGACAAGCATGGAGAGCAGCCACTTGGGCGACTTGGGCAACCACCCGCTGCAGCCGCCGCTGCCGCTGCCGCTGCCGCCGCCAACTCCGCCGCCACCTGTCACCGTGGCTGTCAAAGGCAGTGGCAGCGGCCGCGCCGCACCCCAGGTGCACCGCCCGCAGGGCGCGTGACGGACGCCGGGCTGGCGGAGATTGCAGGGGGTGGAGGGCAAGGGGGCGAAGCTTGGGAGAGCGGTTTCCGGCCGCCCGCTGAGTGGCTGGTGGGGATGGCCGCAAGCTGGGGAGCCCACCCAGCCGGTGGGTAGTGCGCGAGACGCCCGCTCGCTCACTGACAGGATGTGCCTTCCTTTCTAGCGCTGGTACCGCCCCGGCGGTGTGGGGCGGGAGGCAGCCAGGTACATACCACAGGCCCATCCTCATGACCAGGAAAGACTTTGAGGGGCAAAGCTGGGGCGCCGCGCTATGCTCCCTTCTCCCCGCTCCCAGCCAGGCACAGATGAATCGGATTCCCATGTACGGAGCGGTCTCGGCCTGGAGGTGACTGCTGAAGGGCAACGATGCGGGGTGTGCGTCCACGCGGAGCAGACTGCGGAGTCCATGCGGCAGCAACCCACAAGAACCGCGAAACAATGCCTTGGCCGACGCTGTTGGCTCACGCTCTTCTCTGACTCTGTCTCTTACCGACGCATGGTGTAAAAGGGCGCACTTGGAAGCGCTGCCCAGTGTTACAGCCAACGACTGATCAGGCTGGTGACACGGCCCTGCGGCCGCTGCCTCAGGGCTGCACCCCCGCGGCCGGTCATGGGGAGCGACCTGGCCTGGGTTGCTTTTCCCCCCATTCCCGGCATTGGAGACGACCCCTTCCGCCGTCTCCGACAACGACGTCTTTTGACGGCGTGTGTGCCACTACTGCCGTGTCTTTCTGGCCGTTGCTTCAAGATTGTTGTGCTTTTCCTACGCATTCTTTGTGTCAGTTTTCAAGCTTGGCTCAATCGATGTTGACAAATGAACGGCAAGTACATACGGCATCAGTCACCCACGTTAGCTGCGCGGCCGCGCTGCTTCGTGCGGGGGTCGGCTCTCCACAGCCAGGTGGCGGTGTGGTCGCGGACGTGGCGGTGTCGTCTTCGTGCTGGTTGCGGCTCTGCGTCCCAGAGTCTGGACGACGGCGACGCCTGCATCGACTGGTGGCGGTCCCGGCGGTGGTTGCTGCAATGATGATGGCGGTGGCGGTGGGAGTCGTGCGCTGACGCGCTTCGCTCGACGGGCTGGTGTGGTGAGCATCCAAGCCGCGGCGGCTGCGGCTGCCCCCCCCCCCCGTTGGCCACGGCGGCCTCCCTCCCCGACCGCCGTCGTGCTGCACCTGGTAGTCTTTCACCACCTTCTTATCCGCCCTACCCGCGCTGACTGGTCAAACGCGGAATTGCAGTCGGCGGCGGTGCTGTTGCTGGCGACGACACCGTCGAGGGTGGGAAAGGCCGACGCTCGCCTTTTCTGGCGTTAACGGGCCGAGCGACCGTGGCCGCCATGAACATGGCCGTGCGCTAGACGCGGTGGCCCCTGTCACCACCCCTGCGGGTGCACGCGGGGGCGTGGGACGCTGCCGGGTGCCACCGGCTAATGTCGCCTCGGGCTGGGCAATGCCATTGACGTGGCAGTACCTCGCGGGGCCGAGGCGCCGCTGTGGGAGCTTTTGGTTGACCATGCGGACGGTGCCTTAGCGGTCGGCTGGGGAGGCCTCCTCGCCAATGGGGCGGTGGTGGATGGCATGCCGTCTTGGGGCATCGCGGGCGCCCGCTCGCTGGCCACCCTCAATCCTGTCGCCATCACGCGGCCGTCGCGGGTGTGGCTGGCCCGCTGGGCGCGACTGGCGCAGTGGACGTGGAGTCGCAGCTGCTTGTAACCGCTGCGGCCGTCAGACGCCTACGTCGGGGCGCTGATGCGCGTCACCAGCCCGTCCATGCCGTCGCAGACCACGTGGACCTGCCCCTCTTTCCCGACCTCATCCTCGTTGCGCCTCTAGCATGGCAGTCAGCGGTTGCGCGGGCTCACTGAAGAACCCAGCCACTCTTAGCATCTTCTGCTCGTTGACGATTGCGGTGGTGACCGTCGCCGTCGGGCGCGCGGGTGCAGCCGCTGATGCCCTCCAAATCGGCGGCAGCGGCGGCCTTGCGATGCAATTCGCTGCCGCAGTCTCTACCGCCTCCACTCCCTCGTGGTGCGCGCTGCGCGTGGGAGGGGGGGGCTGTGGCTTCCGCGACGTTCGACCACGCCCCACGGCTAGCGGGGACTCGTACCGCACCCATCTTTCCCCTTGCCAGTTGTGCATGGCCTCTCATGCGCCGGGCGTATTCCGTACCTCTAAACTTGTGGCCCGGGTCGTCCCAGTCTGGGGTTTTTTTCTGGGCTCTGTCTGCTGCCGGTGGGCCCGGCGCCCCGTGCGGCACATGCATGTCGAGGTCTCGTCGGCCTCCTCTTCTGGCCATGGCTGCCTCTTCGACGGCTGCGTCAAATGACGAGCGGCGATGTACGGTCACAAGTTCTTGTGGTGATGATGGTTGGGTATCGTTTATCACCCTACCGACCGCGCGCTGTTGTTTTTGTCGACGTCGGCGCGTGCAAGAATGTTGCTTGCCCGGGTGGGCACGCTGCTGCCATGGATGGTAAGGAAAGGTATACCGTCGACTACATTCCAGCCTCTGTACGTGCCGGGCCTCTTCGGCAATGCCGTCGTTTTTGTACTGCAGGCTTGCAGGATTGGCTGCGCGTCGGTTGCCTCGGTGACGGGCGCGTCAGCGATGGCGGTGCGCGCCTTATTATCACCGCCCGCGGGGTGACCTCTCTGGCCGTCACCTCCTTGCGTTGGATGCGCGTCGTCCACCCACGCGACGGGAAGTTGTGTATGGTCCACTGCCGCCCGAGGTATTGACCTGCTGGTTGCCCTTCGGTGGCCCGGGGCGGTTTACGGTCGGGACGCTCTGTCGGACGGCATTGGTGGCGACGGCGGCGGCGGTGGTTGCGTCGGGGGCGGCGTTTGCGGCGGGGGCGCGGCGACCAATTCGGTTTCTCTCAAGTTTTGCCCTTGACGCGGTGGATGATGACGGCGAAGTCACCGATGGGTTGTCTGCTTGCCCTTGCGTTACTTGGGCTCTTCCGCCAGAGGCTCCCTTTCCGCCGCCGACGGTGCGGTGGCGGTTCATGGAAGAGGGGGGGGGGGATGAAGCGCTGCGCGGCGACCAGCAGCACTGCATGCTCGCCCGTCACGGTGGCGGCGGCGGCGGCAGCGGCGGCGCACTCCGCTTGTTGCCACCGCCCCCACCGCGGTCAGCATCCATCCGTGCGGCGCAGGCGGGCAGCGCCGCTGCCACTGTTGCCTATGTTCACCGCCCGCTTGCCGCCACTGCCGCTGTGGCCGCCACTGCTACCACCGCTGAGGGGGCCACCCCTCTCGCCCTCACTTCATTTTGTCTCTTGTCCTCGTACTTCTGGGCGCCGCGTCGGCGGCTGCTGCGGCAGGTGGTGGCGCTTCTTGGCGCGCTTTTGGCCGATGATCGCGCACGCCCTCTGTTCCGCCCCCTCGTTCTCTTCTCGACACCCTCTTTTTTCCATCAAGTGGTCTTCCTCTGTAAGGTGCGCGCACTTGCTGAGGGGGGCGGCGGATGTGGCCACCGTCACGGCCGCGCCTGTCAAGACGGCCATGAGGGCGGCCGGCGGATCCGCCTGTGGCACGACGAGGCCGTTGGCGTATGTGCTCGTCGCCATCCGGGCGGCTGTTGTGTGTGAGCGCGGCTGCGTTTCCTTTCTGGTCTGCCAGTGCCCCGTTTGGCGTGCCGCGGCCAGCGCCGCGCGCACCGCCCCGTTCGTATTGGCAAGGTCGGTTGGGTGACGTTGGGTGTCGCCGCCGCCAATGCGTGCGCACCACCGCCTCCCCGTCGCGCCCGACGCGGGCCTCCTCCTGCCGGCTGCTGGGTGTGGTGGGGAGCGTTTTCGGGGCGTGCGCGCCGGCCGTGCACGGCCGTCCTTGCGGGCGGGTGGTCGGACGGGGGCCGCCGCAGCGGTCACTTCGTGGCGTTACTGGCCCTCCTTCCGCCGTGCGGCGAGGCGGCTGGGCGCCGTTCCGCCCCACCCCTCAGGAGCACCCCCGCCTGCGCGGCACAGACGCTGCCACGGCCATCCTGGGCCTCTCTCTCGGAGCGCGAGCGGTGATGTACCACCGAGGGGCACCCACGCGTCCACGGCGGCCTCGGCCCACCGTCAAGGTCGCTCCCTTGGCTGCGCGAGGGTGGGTGAAGGCAAGGCGTGGGCAATGGGATGGGGCGGCGTGGCCACCCGGCCCGCCCGCCCGACCCTTTTTGGTTTTGACAGCAGCGGTGGGAGTGCCGGAGCGGGGGGAAGGCGGAGGGGCTAGCCATTGTCAACGGCTGTCTGCCAGCAGCAGTTGCGTTGGCGGCACACTGCGCGGTAGGTTGTCCTGCTTACGGTGGTCTGGCTACCGCAGCCGCTGCGTGTCGGGTATTTGGAGAGGGGCGATGCGGGGGGGGGGGGAGGGGGGGCGGCGAGTCATTTTTGGTAGGGGTGGTGACCGTGTTGACCGTGGTGGCTGCTGCTGCCGCCCGGACCAGTTCCACTGGACATGGGCGAGAGTCGAACCGCGGGACGGGCGGGGAATGTGGGGGCACGGGGGAGTTTGAGCGGTGGACGGCGCACCCAGCCGGCCAGTTTTGTTCGTGCAGGGGGATCGGTCGTGGGTACCGTGCCGCGTTGCGAGCGGCTGCCGTCAACAAAAAGAAAAAAAAACATTTTCGTGCCGGTCACGCACGTGGGGAACCCAACGGCCTGCGCCCCCTCAAGGAGCTCGGCCGGCGCGCAAACGCCGACGCCGCCCGCTCGGCCGCTCCTCATCGGCCGCCGCCCGCTCCACCCGCCCAGTGATGGCCAGGCGGGCAAACTGCCGCGGCCCAAACCCGTCCGCCCCCCGGATGATGCGCAGGCACAGCCGCCGCGCGCCCGTGTGGCGCAGCAGTCCGTTACCGCCCAGGCCGCGCACGTGCACGCCGGCAGTCAAGAAGCACAGGACCACCGCCCGAAAGTCCTCGAGCTTGCGGCACACCCGCTCCGGCACGCCCGGCAGGTCGATTGGCGTGCCCCGCTGCCCCTGCACCACCAGCTGGCCGGTCGCCGCGCCACGCAGGCGGCGGACAACGTCTTTGCGCACCGACGGCAGGGTGTTGTCGTTCTCGGCGTTTTGCAATTGGCGGTCCAGCCACGCCACCGCCCCGTCCAGGGGAGCGTCGCCGTCCTCGTTGCGCCGGTGCACGTCGGCCCCGAGGCGCACGAGTGCACTCACAGCGGCAGCGTCGACTACGCTGGCGGCCAGGTGCAGCGCCGTGTTGCCCGTCGCGTCCTCGTCCGACAAGAAAGGAAGCAGCTGCGGCTTGTCAAACAGTGCCACCCGCCCGTACTGGGCCGCGCCGTGGAGGGGCGTGCTCACCGCCTTTGCAGGCTGCTCAGGGCCCAGTTGGTCCACAATGGCCTCGTGGCCGAGTGAGGCAGCAATGTAGAGGGGCGTTAGGCCCAAAACGTTCACCGCCGCAGGGTGAGCTCCGTGGTGGAGAAGCAGGGTCACCACGTCTGTATGCCCCTTAAAGGCGGCGTAGTGAAGCGGCGTCTGCCCATCGTTGTCTACGGCATTCACACCAACGCCGGATGGCTGGGTCGCACAGTCCAGTGCCATAGCATGGGGCGCCTTGGCAGGACTGCCGCCATCGACGCCACTTGGTACGCAAGAAATGTACGAGACAAGAGCGGCGACGACCAACGTCTTGCCGACCTCAGCAGCCAAATGAAGCGGCGCCCGACCAAGGTCATCCCGAGCTTCACAGCTCGCGCCTGCTTCACACAGCGAAGCAAGCGCGCAAAGGCCCCAAGGAACCGACGCCGCTTCGTGCAGCGCTGTCCTCCCTTTGTTCGTGGCAGCCCCCACCATGGCGCCCGCGTCCAGCAGCGTCTGCACCGCGGCGGCGCTCCCACTGCCCCCCGCCTTGTGTAGCGCCGTGGGCCCGAGCTTGTCCGCAGTCCCCACCATGGCGCCCGCGTCCAGCAGCGTCTGCACCGCGGCGGCGCTGCCACTGCGCCCCGCCTCGTGCAGCGCCGTCCGCCCGTCCTCGTCCGCAGCCCCCACAATGGCGCCCGCGTCCAGCAGCGTGTGCACCGCGGCGTCGATGCCACTGCGCCCCGCCTCGTGCAGCGCCGTCCGCCCGTCCACGTCCGCATCCCCCACCATGGCGCCCGCGTCCAGCAGCGTCTGTACCGCGGCGGCGCTGCCACTGCACCCCGCCTCGTGCAGCGCCGTCCCACCGTTGCTGGTCGCAGTCCCCACCATGGCGCCCGCGTCCAGCAGCGTCTGCACCGCGGCGGCGCAGCCACTGTACCCCGCCGCGTGCAGCGCCGTCCGCCCGTTCTTGTCCGCAGTCCCCACAATGGCGCCCGCGTCCAGCAGCGTCTGTACCGCGGCGGCGCTGCCACTGCGCCCCGCCTCGTGCAGCGCCGTCCCACCGTTGCTGGTCGCAGCCCCCACCATGGCGCCCGCGTCCAGCAGCGTCTGCACCGCGGCGGCGCTGCCACTGCACCCAGCCTCGTGCAGCGCCGTCTGCCCGTCCTCGTCCGCAGCCCCCACAATGGCGCCCGCGTCCAGCAGCGTCTGCACCGCGGCGGCGCTCCCACTGCCCCCCGCCTTGTGCAGCGCCGTCTGCCCGTCCTCGTCCGCAGCCCCCACCATGGCGCCCGCGTCCAGCAGCGTCTGTACCGTGGCGGCGCTGCCACTGCGCCCCGCCTCGTGCAGCGCCGTCCGCCCGTCCTCGTCCGCAGCCCCCACCATGGCGCCCGCGTCCAGCAGCGTCTGTACCGTGGCGGCGCTGCCACTGCGCCCCGCCTCGTGCAGCGCCGTCTGCCCGTCCTCGTCCGCAGCCCCCACCATGGCGCCCGCGTCCAGCAGCGTCTGCACCGTGGCGGCGCTGCCACTGCGCCCCGCCTCGTGCAGCGCCGTCTGCCCGAGCTTGTCCGCAGTCCCCACCATGGCGCCCGCGTCCAGCAGCGTCTGCACCGCGGCGGCGCTGCCACTGCACCCAGCCTTGTGCAGCGCCGTTCGCCCGTTCTTGTCCGCAGTCCCCACAATGGCGCCCGCGTCCAGCAGAGTCTGCACTGCGGCGGCGCTGCCACTGCGCCCCGCCTCGTGCAGCGCCGTCCGCCCGTTCTTGTCCGCAGTCCCCACAATGGCGCCCGCGTCCAGCAGCGTCTGTACCGCGGCGGCGCTGCCACTGCACCCCGCCTCGTGCAGCGCCGTCCCACCGTTGCTGGTCGCAGCCCCCACCATGGCGCCCGCCTCTAGCAGCCTCTGTACAGCGGCGGTATTGCCACAGCCCGAGGCACAGTGGAGGGGCGTGATGCCAGAGACACATTTTGCACGGGTGTAAACCTGGTGGGCAGCGAGCATTGATTCCGTGTACGGAGAGTATAGAAAAGGCGTGAATCCGGTGGTTGTCGACTCCACGGAGGCTCCCGCGCCCAACAGAGCCCGAACAATCCCACCACTGTCACCCCTGCCCGCCATGTGCAGCGCGGTCAGCCCGTGTATGGTACACGCGCCCACATTCGCGCCGGCAGACAACAAAGCATGTACTGCTGCCACACTCCCGCTGTATGCCGCAAAGTGCAATGGCGCTTCCCCAATAGTGGTGCAGGCCGCGACGTCCGCCCCCGCATCGAGCATCGACTGGATGGCTGCCGCGTCGCCACCTACAGCTGCAAAGTGCAGGGCGGTGAACCCACTATCTGTGGAAGCGTCCGCAGGCGTGCCACCCTCCAAGAGTGCCACTATCGTCGGCACGTCTCCGCTGCTGGCCGCCCAGTGAAGAGCCAAGAAGCCACCATAGTGCGCTGGCCCAAAAAACTTTGGGTTAGACCACGTGGACGCGGCGGCCACGCTCGCGCCTGCCGCCACCAGCGCACGAACCGATGCAACGTCCCCAGCAGCCGCCGCCCAGTGCAGGGCCGTGTCGCCCTGCTCATTGGTCGCTTTCGGGTCCGCGCCTGCGTGCAGGAGCGCCCTCACGACCGCCACGCCGCCGCTCCAGGCAGCCTCGTGCAACAGCGGCAGCGGTCGCTCCGAAGGCGCGTACCAGGGCGGCGACCGGGGCTGCCTCCCCAGCGGCGCGTCCACCCCCGATGCGGGCACCGCCGCGGGATCGGACGCCGGCGGCCCCGTCGGCTCAGCCGGCGCAGCCGCCATCGGCTGCGGCTCCCCCCCACACGCCTGCACAGGCTCGCCGTGCCGCCGGTGGGGACCCCCGGGCCCAAACCACCACACGGTCCACACGGGAACCAAGCAGAGCGGCGGTCCACGAAAGCGCGGGTGGTGGACGTCACGACCGTCGGTGGCGGGCGGCGCCCGCCAGAGGCCGCCGCCGCCCCACACGCGTGGAGCGTCGACCGCGGGCAAGGCCCGCACCCACACTGACGTGAAGGGGGAGGAGGCGGAAGGTGCCTCACCACCACCACCACCACCAAAGCAGGAGTAGCCGGCAACGGCAGCACGGCGGGGGGGAATGGGGGCGGCAAGCACCCGTCGACACAAAAAAAGGTAGACGCCGTCGAGCCAGCCGGTGGGGTGGTATGGAGACGTCCTTGCGTTCGCACAAAAAGGGTGGGGAGGGAGCGGGGGGGGGGGGGGGGGGGGGGGAGGGGGGGGAACCGGTGAAACCGCGGCGGCAATGGGCGTGCGCGCGAGCCTGGCGCCTCGTCGCGGCAACCGCGCGCGCATGTGCACAGGCGCGGGGGCGGTGTCTGCGCGCATGGGTTAAGAAGGGAGCTCGTCGTCCGGGGGGGGGGGCACAGAAAACAACAGCTCTCCGGGACGTTCTGCTGGCGACGCGCCGCTGGCGCCGCCCGCACCCTATACCCAGCCGTCGGCACGCCGGGGGGGGGGGTTTCGCTGCGTGTCTCAAGCCGGCCGGCAGCGTAGGCCTTCAACGGACGCTGAATCATCTCGCGAGCTGGAACGGGGGTGTGAGCCGCTCGGCCCTAGGGGGGAAGCCCAACGGGCCATCAACACCACCACACCAACCGAGACCGCGGGGGCAAGAGACGGAGGTGAGAGCCCGTCCGACTTCCCTACACCTGGTTTGAGCCCAGGTGCGTGTGTTGACAACAGGGCTTGAGCGGCCGCGGGCATCACACGATGATCTGTATGTCCTGTATTCTGTTCCTCTCTCCGAATGCTCCCCAACCACTGTGGACCCTCCGTTTGGGGGTTCCCCCCGCTAGCGAGATAGGCCGGCCTGCTGATTGGTCCAGGTGTCCCCATTCCCCACAGGACACGGGCGCAACTGACCAGCTGGCCTGCAGGACACGGGCGCAACTGGCCAGCTGGCAGGGAATCCACCCGCTGTCCGCCACAGACACGAGGAGGGTGGACAGACCTTGTCAAAAGGAAATCTCAGTCTCGATGGCGGGTGGATTCGAAAAAAAATAGGCGCGGTGGTGGGGTCGACGAGGGTGCGCCCCGTGCCCCAGCCGGTTGGCATCGCGCTCGCAGCACCAAGGGCGCGAGCCAGCGGGAGCGGAGGGACGGAGAGAGCGAGGGAGAGGGGGGTCTGCTTTGCCCGCGAGCGGGCCGCGCCCTCCCACCAGCAGAGACCGCCCGCTGGCCGCTGACGGCAACGTCCGACCCCCTCTGCCCGTGCGTGGGGGCGGCAACGGCCACGCGCCCGCAGACTCTTCTACTTTTTCCTCTTTTTTTTTCCCCAGTGCGGTTCTTCCTTCGGTTGCTCCGCCACCCGCGCACCTATTGCCGCTGGCCGCCCCCCTACCGCGGCTGGGTCCCTGCGTGGCGCGCCGGGGGTGCCTGCCGTACGCCGCCCGCGCCCCCCCCCCGCCGCAGTCGCAGGTGGACAATGCAGGTGGCATTGGCGACAAGCGTCCCCCCCTGCCCCCCCCCCCCCCCCCCTCCCGGCCGCCGCCTCCTCGGCCTGGTGGGCACGCCTTGTGGTCACGCCCGCGCGCCTGGAGGTGGTGCGCCTCGACGCGCGGCCCACGGTCGCCGCTGCCGCTGCCACTGCCGCCACCGCCGCCGCCGCCGCCGCCACCGCCGCTGCCGCCCCCACCGCCGCCGCCGTTGTGGCACCAAAGTCCATGGGAGGGTAGGCTCCCCCCCGACGGGCGCTCCCGCCAGGTCACCCCGCTCATCGGGCACCCCTTTTTTTTTTTTTTTTTCCCCGACACCCCCGCTGCTCCGTGTGCGCTGAGGAGGTGGGTGGATGGGATGGGCGCGTTGTGGATGTGGAGGCCAGGGGGGGGAGAGCAGGCGGGCGCGTCCGCAACGTTCCCCCGGGGGGGGGGGGGGGCACGGGCGTGCCGAGTGGGCGCGTCCGCCTAGAGAGGGCCTCGGTGGTGGCGGCGGCGGCAGCGGCGGCTGCTGACGACGCCCGCGGGGGCCGGCCCGCACCCGCATCGCGGCGGGTGAGGCGGGTGGGGCGGGGCACTCGTGGCGCGCAGCGCCGCGCGTCCGCCGTCGGCACTTTACCGTTGCGCCGCCCGATGGCCCAGCGCCCGTACTGGTTGTGGGGGCGCGCGGCGGGGGGGGGGAGGCGCGCGAGGTGGGGCGGCGGAAAAAGACGGGGGCCACCGTCCACAGCGCGGGAAGAAAGGGGCGATGGCGGGGGGGCACTGGGGCGTCGGACCCGCTTTGCGGGTGCGGGGGTCGACCCGACGAGTGGCCACCAGCGCCCTGCTCCGCGGGCGCGGCGCGCACCGGCGGGCACGACCGGGCCAAAACACTCCTCCCGCCGGCTGGAGCCGCCCCGCTCTCTTTTCCGCTGTTGTTGTCCTTGTTGTTGGGGGGGGGGGGGGGGGGGGGGGGGCGCACCCCCCCCCGCGCCGCGGCGGGCGGGGGGGGGGGCGGGGGGGGCGTGGCGTGTGGGGGGCGGGCGCACCGTGGGGGTGGTGGGCGCATGGCCGCGCGCCGTACGGCCGCGCGCGGGGCTCAGCCCCACCCCAACCCCATGCGGGGGTTGTTCACGCCCCAATGGACGTCGGCGCCGCCCCCCCCTGCCGGCGTGGGGGGGGACGCGGCGGCGTGGCCGCCGCCGGCGCTGCCGGCCACCACCCCCGCCGTTGGGGACAAAAAAAAAAAAAAACAAAAAAAAAAAATGACAAAAAAGGAAGAGCAGCAGCAGTGCCCTCTCCGCCGCCCCCCCCCCCCCCCCCCCCCCCCTCTCCGACGGCGGACCCCCCCCCCCGCACAGGCGCCGACGTGCGCGCGGCGGGCGGAAGCCGGGCACGGCGGCGCGCGGCGGGGGTCCCCCGACGGCGCTGCGGGGTCCCCGCCGGCCGGCCGGCCGGCCGGCCGGCCACAGCGGGTCGCCACCCGCCACGGCGGGGGTGGGGGGGGGGCGCACACGGGGGGGGGCCACCCGCCCGCCTGCCCGCCTGCCCGTCCGCCCGCCCACCTGCCCGCCCGCCGGCCAGGCGGCGCGCCGCGGTGCGCGCCGCGGCGGCCGGCAGGGGGGGGGGGCGGAGCAAGCAAGGCATGGCGGGCGGGCGGGCGGGGGTGGATCCGCCGCCGCCGCCGCCGCCGCCGCGCCACCGCCGCCGCAGCCCCAAGGGGGCGCACAGTGCGCCCACCGGGGGGGCGCAGCGGCGCCCGGCCGCCCCAGGGGACTGTCGTGGAGACCGGCGGGACAGCCGGGGCCGGTGCCCCGCCGCCGCCGCCGCCGCTGCCGCCGCCGCCGCTGCCGTCAAGCAGGGACTGGACCGCGCGGGGGGGGGGGGGGGGGGGGGGCGCCCTGTTGGCACACAGGTGGCGGCCAGCACTACCACCGCCCAGGTGCCGTGCAGTGGCCGCCACCCCCTTCCCTCCCCCCACCCCCCCCCCCCCCCCCCCCCCCGCGCGCGCGCGGCGTCAGCTCCATGCATCGCCGCCCCGTGGTCGCCGCCGCCGACGCAGGGCGCCGCCCGGTGACGGGACCCGGCGCCCTTGGACCGTGTCGTCCACCCGCCGCCGCGGCGGCGGCAGCGCGGGCAAACACCCGCGGCACCCCCCCCCCCGGACGCCGTCGCCGTGCAGGCTGCGCGTGGGTGCGGCCACCCGGTGGGCAGGCCACCGCAGCGCGCGAGGGGGGGGGGCGGTGGGGGTGGGAAGCCGCTGCCGCCACCACCGCCACCGTCGTCGCTGTCCTTGCCACCGTCGCCGCCGTCGCCGGCGCCCGCCGTCGCCGTTGCCGCCGACCCCTCTCTTTGTACGCACCCGCGCGCACCCTGCCCCCCCCCCCCCCCCCCCCCCAGCCGACGCCCACAGTGGGCAGCGCCCCGCCCGTGAGTAGCAACCACGGCGTGGTGCGCATCGACGACCGAGACAAGCAGAGGCGGCTGCCCCCTGGCCACGCGGGGGTAGAGAGGGCGAGCGTGGCGGCCAGCCGCTGGGACCACCAGCCGCCACCCCCGCGGACGATGCCGCCGCCCCCGCTGCCGCCACCCCCTGCCGTTGCGCCGCCGCTGCGGCTGTCGCCGCCGCCGGTGCCACCACCACCGCCGCCACCGCCACCGCGGTCACAGCGGCTCGCACAGGCGGTGGCAGCGGCGGTGCCGCACGTGATGTAGGTACCCCCCGCGGGTCGCGTGGCCAGCAGGGGCCACTGGAAGAGTACAGCCGCGCCACCGGCCGCGCGTCCCAGCCGGCGGCGGCGACGTGGCGCGGCGCTTGACGGGAGGGACACGGTCCCACGGCCATCCCAAGAGCGGGAGCCGCACCATGCGAACGAAATAGCGAGTACGAATGAAAAGTAGGATACCTGAAACGTAGTTTCGAATGTGGCAAGATGATAGAGTTTCCACTTTGAAACGTCACGTGACTGTTCTCGTCGTCAGCGTCAGTGTCAGTGTTTCCCCCAGACAGGAGGGACATCGCCCTACCAGCTGGTCGTGAGCGGTGCATCCACCTTGCAGCTTCATAGCCCTGCCCCGTTGCTGGCGGGGGGGGGGGAGGTGGGCGGCGAAGGTGGGGGCGATAGTTCCCGGCTGCCACCTCAGCGACATTGGGAGAGGGCCGCCCACCGGGCGGCCCACCAAAGCCTGTAACGATAGGCAGGGGGCGAGACGCCCCACTCGCGCATTCGCAGCATGCGCATTTATCATTATCGCTGGTGTAGCGCGGTCAGTGAGGGGCGGGGGGCGCGCTGGTCAACGGCGAAGATCCGACCGATCGGGGTGGAACAAATTCAAGGGTCGACGCTGGGGCGCCGCGCTTCGCAACCCCCCCCACCCGCTCCCAGCCAGCCACGATTGAATCGCGGCCCAGGTTGCTTGTGACCCTTTCAGTGAGGCGATCGCCGAAGCGTCAGCATGTAAAGCGCGCGCTCATGCAGAGACAGTAGCAGAGTCCTCGGCCGCGGCATCCCACAACAGGCGCGGACCAACGCTTTCGCCCACGCTTTTGGCCTTCGCTATCCCATCCCTGATGCACGATGAAGGGGCGAACTCAGCAGCGCTATGCAGATGGCCAGCGACGGTCGTACGCCCACGGTGGCTGGCTGGCGCCCGAGCAGATCAACGAGCGTCCCACGCGTGGGTAGCATGCCCCCCCGTCCCCGACCTGGTGGATGATCTCCGCCGCCTTCTTCAGCAGCTAGACTTGGACCGAGCATCTGTCGGCGAGTGGCGGCGCCCTCACCGGTGCCCTTGCATTCCGGCGCCTCTCGGACTGGCCCTGGCGTTTAGATGATGCTCTTTTGTCCGGCTTTTCGGTGACTTTTTTCAAGCTGTTGGCTTCCCTTTCGCTCGATGCTGGCAATTGAACTACAAGTATCTCACCTATCCTCACAGCTTGGCTACTTCGTGTTTGGTGCATAGGTCGGCTTTCGCTGCCTTCGCGAACGTGGCGGTCCTGTCGGTGCTGGTCGCGGCCGTGGGGGATGCCGGCGGCTGCACCGACTGGTGGTGGTCGCTGCGGTTGTTGCGGCGATGATGGTGGCGGTAGCGTTAATGTTGGCGACGCGTGGCGGGGGGGCTGCTGGGAAGGGGAGGGGGGGGAGGGGGGTGCCGGCTCCAGCCAATGGCGGGGGGGCTGCTGGGAAGGGGAGGGGGGGGAGGGGGGTGCCGGCTCCAGCCAATGGCGGGGAGGGGGGTGCCGGCTCCAGTGCCGGCTCCAGCCAATGGCGGGGGGGCTGCTGGGAACGGGAGGGGGGGGAGGGGGGTGCCGGCTCCAGCCAATGGCGGGGGGGCTGCTGGGAAGGGGAGGGGGCGGGGGGTGGCGGCTGCAACGACCTGAAGAGGGAGGGGGGGGGGCGGCTGGGCAAGACGGCGACGGGTACTCCCGCGACCTCTTTCCCCTTCATTGTGGGACCTCATCCAGCACCACGCGAACGTCAATGCTATGCGACATGGGGGTTTCACCAGCCTATATATGGCTGCGGACGTGGGTGCGAAAGACGTGGTCGATGCGCTGCTTGCGCTGGAGGGGGCGCCGACGCGTATCGTTCGGCAGGCTGGTGAGGTGAGCGGTCCAAGCGGCAGCGGCCGCGGTTGTCCCCTCCCCCGTTGGCGGCGACGGCCGCCCTCCCTTTCCGCCGTCGTGCTGCATCTGACGGTCTATGACGGCCCTCCTAACCTCCCTTCTCGAGTCTGCTGCTCAAACGCGGTAGTGTCGGCCGGGGCGGTGTCCTGCTGACGGTGACGGCATCGTTGGCGGTGGGGAAGCTGAAATTCCGCCTCGCCTGGCATTGACCGGACAGGCGGACGTGGTAGCTGCGGGCGTGGCTGCTGCGCGGGATGCAACGGCCGCTGCTGCCTCCCCTTCGGGCGAAGGAGGGGGCCTGGGCCGCTGGCTGGTGCCGCCTCTGCCTCGCGGGGTCCGCGGCGGCACCGGGTACGTCTGTGCCGACGGGCGACGGGGCCTCTGTCGCTGCGGTCGGCACGCTTTCTTCGTGGAGGTCGCCTCACGGCATGGAGGCGCTGCTGCGCCTGCTGGCGGTGGACCATGTCGACGGTGCCTGTGGTCGCCTGCGGGCGGGAGTCATCCCGGCCAGTGGGGTGGTGGTGGGTGGCGTGCCGTCGTGGACCCACGCGGGCGCCCGCGAGCGCGGCACCCCCATTCTCGCCGCCATTGAGGCGGCTATGTCAGATGTGGCCGCCCTAAAGGGCGCGACAGGCACGGCGGATATGGCGGTGAGGATGCTCCCCTGCGCCACGGTTGTACCGGAGGCTCTAACGGGTTGCTGGAACGGCATCAATGGTGATTTCAGGCCGGCGTGGGCCACCTGGTCTGCCCTCCGCCGTCAAATTCCTCCCCGTCATCACCACTCACGCGGGAGGCAGCCGTTGCGCGGGCGCGATGTAGAATCTGGCCGCTTTCAGCGCCTTCTTCTCATGACGAGTGCGGTGGTGACCGCCGCTACGGCAAGCGATGGTGACCGCCGCTAAGGCAAACGATGGTGATTGCAGCGACGGCTAGCGGTGGCGACTGCCGCAGCGGTGGGCGGGCTCGTGGTGCTGCTGATCCCCGCCCGGTCCGGTGTGGGGGCGGCCGCCCCGTCGTGCACACCGACGCGGCAGCGATGCCACCGCCGCCACCGCAGCTGTGCCTCTTCCGCTGCTGCGTGGTGCGCACGACGCGTGGGGCGCTGTTGAGCTGTGGGCGGCTGGCCTTGCGCCGCGTGGCCATTCCCCGTGGGAGAGGGTGCCCCACTCTTCCCCCACGTGCAAGTTGCGCACGTCTTTTCTCATGGACCGGGGCTGTTGTCATCGTCTGTCAGCGGGTGGACCGGGTTGTCGATATCTGGGAGGTTTCCCTCACTTTCTTTTTCGGGTACTGGCTCCCGGTGGGGATGGCGTCTGCCGCCTCGCTGCCGCGTGGCGACCGCGAGGTCACGTCGGTCACCGTTTTTGATTGCCACGGCCGACTCGTCGGTGGCGGCGCCGGCCGGCGAGTGACACTGGGCGGCCGCTAGCTTCGTATCGGCGACGACAGGACGTCCTCCATCACCTGACGGACCGTGGGTCTATATTTTTCTCACGGCGGTGTGTGCATTGTGTCGCGTTCCCAGATGGGCATGTTGCTGCCATGGATCGCAGCAAGAGCACGATCGCCATTATCAACCTGCTTATCTACCTGCCCGCCCTCTCCGGCGCTCACTTTCCGCCTGGTAATGATGCCGTTGGGGCGGGGCTGGTGGCGGGCATGCCCATGTCGTTTTGAGTCCGCAGCAGCTGGCCAGTCCGCGTCGTCGATGGCGGCGGTCGCCGCTCTCGCAGCGCCGCGTGCTGTAGTGTATGCGGCCGCTTGCCGCGCTTCATTGCAACGGCCAAAAGCTGGTCAAGGATTGAGCGGTGGAGGCAGTGGACGTGCCGATGCACGGGCACGCAGGCACGCTGTCTCGCGCGCTTCTTGGGTCTCTCTCTTTTACCACGCGGCCCTCGATGACGCCACGCCCTCTGCCTGACGGTGGCAGCGACGGCCATGGCTGTTGGCCGGTCCGAGTCTGTCCATCCGGAGCTGCCGGCTGACGCCGTCCCTCCTGCCGCGCGGTGTGCGCCGCGGGCGGTGCTTTTCTGGCACGCCCGACCCCAACGCCAACTCGGACAGCGTGTTGGACGAGCCCCTGCCAATGCGTGGCCGCTGCTGAGCGCAGCGGGGGATGCGTCGGTGGTGGCGATGGGTTGGCGTAAACGTGCAAGCGCACCCACTGCAAGGGCGTGGCCTTTATTTGGTGCGCGCCGCGGATACTTGCGGTCACGCGGGCCTCTCGTCACTGACTGCAGGGCGGCGGCGTTGTCGGCCCATCTAACTCCGTCAAATGACAGTGGTGGCGACGGCGGCAGCAGCGGCGACGGCGGTTGCGGCGGGGGCGGCGGTTGCGGCGGGGGCGGCGGTTGCGGTCGTGGCGGCGGCGCCGCGGTTGCCAACTCTTCAATCCCGTCATTGACGAGGCGGATGATGCGAGCGAGTCCACCAACGACTGCTCTGCTTGGTATCCCTTTGCCCGCGCGCTTCCCCGGGGTGTAGCTTCGGTCCGTAGGGGAGGGGAGGGGGGACGAATCGCTGCGCGGCGGCCAGCGACAGTGAGTGCTTCCCCGTCGCCGCGGCGGCAGCGGAGCCTGCTCGGCAAACCCCCTTTGCCGCCGCCCGCCTCGTGGTCATCACTCGCTCGTGGTGCACGGGAAGTGAGCGCCGCTGCCGCTGCCGCCGCTGGTCACGGCCCGCTGATTGCAGCCCACCGCACGTTGCCTGCTGCCGTTGCCGTCGCCGGCCGCCATGGCCGCCGTGACCGTCACTGCCACCACCGCCGTCGCACCCCCCGCCCTCCCTCCGCGTTTCCTCCCGCCTCTGCCCCCGCACCTGTGCGTGCCTCCTTTGCTGCTGCTGCCGCATGCGGCGACGCGATGTGATATGAGCTCGGCCGGCGATGACGCACGCCCTCCCTTCCGCCACCCTATTCTGTCTCCCCACCTTCTTCCATACATCCGGTGGCCTTCCCCTGTGAGGTGTGCACACTGTTGAGGAGGGCTGCGGGCGTGGTCCCCGAGGCGGCCGCGCCTGCCAAGACGGCCTGGAGGGCGGGCGGCGAATCCGTTTGTGCCACGTCGAGGCCGTTGGCGTGCGTGCGCGTCGCCGTCCGGGCAGCTTTTGTGCGCGGTCACGGCGGCGGTTTTTCCTTGGTCTTCAGTGTCCCGATGGGTGTGCCGCCCTCGCCGCCGCGCACCGCCCCGTTCGCGTCCGCCGGGCACGGTGGTGTGGCGTTGGGCGCCACCGCCGACGCCGCGTGCGTATCGCCGCCGTCCCGTCGTGCCCCGCGCGCGCGCCCTCCTGCCGGCTGCTGCGTGTGATGGGGAGCGCTATGAGGTGTGCGCCGCGACCGCGCACGGCCGTCCTTTCGGGCAGGTGGTTTGACGGCGCCACCGCGGCGGTCACTCCGTGGCGGAACTGACCCTACTTCCGCCGCGTGTGGCGAGGTGGCTTGGCGCCGTGCCGCGCCTTCCCTCAAGTCGAGTACCCCCGCCTACGCGGCGCAGATGCCACCACGGTCGTTAGGGGCCTCCTTCCCACCTCGCGGGCAGCGATGCACCACCGAGGGGCACCCACGCGTCCACGGCGGCCTCTGCCAGCCATCATGGTAGCACTCTTGGCAGCTGGAGGGCGGATGAAGAGGAGGCGGTGGCACTGAGTTGGGGTCGCATGACCGTCCGGCGCGCCCGCCCGACCCTTTTCATGGTTTGGACCGCAGCGGCGCGAGTGCCGGAGCGGGGGGAAGGCGGAGGGGTGGTAGCCATTGTCAACGGCTGTCTGCCTGCGGCAGTTGCGTTGGCGGCGCTCTACGCAGTCGGATTTCGTGTTGACGGTGGCTGGGCTACCGAAGCCGCTCGCTGCGGAGGGAGGCGACTTGGGGAAGGGGGGGGAGGCGGCGATTCTCTTTATGGTGGGGGTGGTGAACGCGTTGACAGTTGTGGCTGCTGCTGTCGCCCCGACCAGTTGTACTAGACGTGGGTGGGAGGCAGACAGTGGGTCGGGCGGGGTATGGGGGGGCATGGGGGGGTTTGATAGGTGGATGATGCACCCAGGCGGCGATTTTTCGTCTGTGCAGGGGGGCCAGCTGTGGGTACTGCACCCCGCGGCGCGAGCGGATGCCGTCAACAAAGAAATCTCAAGCACTTTCATGCAGGTCACGCGGCTCGGGAACCCGGCGACATGCGCCCCCTTAAGGAGCTCGGCCGCCGCGCCAACGCCGACGCCGCCCTCTCTGCTGTTCGTCCTCGGCCGCCGCCCGCTCTACCCGCCCAGTGATTGCCAGGTGGGCAAACTGCCGCGGCCCAAACCCGTCCGCCCCCCGGATGATGCGCAGGCACAGCTGCCGCGCGCCCGTGTGGCGCAGCAGACCGTTACCGCCCAGGCCGCGCACATGCACGCCGGCGGTCAAGAAGCACAGGACCACCGCCCGAAAGTCCTCGAGCTTGCGGCACACCCGCTCCGGCACGCCCGGCAGGTCGATTGGCGTGCCCCGCTGCCCCTGCACCACCAGCTGGCCGGTCGCCGCGCCCCGCAGGCGGCGGACAACGTCTTTGCGCACCGACGGCAGGGTGTTGTCGTTCTCGGCGTTTTGCAATTGGCGGTCCAGCCACGCCACCGCCCCGTCCAGGGGCGTGTCGCCGTCCTCGTTGCGCCGGTTCACGTCGGCCCCGAGGCGCACGAGTGCACTCACAGCGGCAGCGTCGACTGCGCTGGCGGCCAGGTGCAGCGCCGTGTTGCCCGTCGCGTCCTCGTCCAGCAAGAACGGACGCAGCTGCGGTTTGTCAAACAGTGCCACCCGCCCGTGCAAGGCGGCGCCATGAAGAGGCGTGCTCACCGCCTTTGCAGGCTGCTCAGGGCCCAGTTGGTCCACAATGGCCTCGTGGCCGAGTGAGGCAGCAATGTAGAGGGGCGTTAGGCCCAAAACGTTCACCGCCGCAGGGTGAGCTCCGTGGTGGAGAAGCAGGGACACCACGTCTGTGTACCCCTTAAAGGCGGCGTAGTGAAGCGGCGTCTGCCCATCGTTGTCTATGGCATTCACACCAACGCCGGATGGCTGGGTCGCACAGTCCAGTGCCATAGCATGGGGCGCTTTGGCAGGACTGCCGCCATCGTCGCCACTTGGTACGCAAGAAGTGTACGAGACAAGAGCGGCGACGACCAACGTCTCGCCGACCTCAGCAGCCAAATGAAGCGGCGCCCGACCAAGGACATCCCGAGCTTCACAGCTCGCGCCTGCTTCACACAGCGAAACAAGCGCGCAACGGCCCCAAGGAACCGACGCCGCTGCGTGCAGCGCTGTCCTCCCATTGTTCGTCGCAGCCCCCACCATGGCGCCCGCGTCCAGCAGCGTCTGCACCGCGGCGGCGCTCCCACTGCCCCCAGCCTCGTGCAGCGCCGTCTCACCGTAGCTGTTCGCAGCCCCCACCATGGCGCCCGCGTCCAGCAGCGTCTGCACCGTGGCAGCACAACCTTTGCGCCCCGCCTCGTGCAGCGCCGTCCGCCCGTCCTTGTCCGCAGCCCCCACCATTGCACCCGCCTCCAGCAGCATCTGCACCGCGGCGGCGCTCCCACTGCATCCCGCCTCTTGCAGCGCCGTCTGCCCGTCCTTGTTCTCAGCCCCCACCATGGCACCCGCGTCCAGCAGCGTCTGCACTGCGGCGGCGCTGCCAATGCGCCCCGCCTCGTGCAGCGCCGTCCACCCGTCCTCGTTCGCAGCCCCCACCATGGCGCCCGCGTCCAGCAGCGTCTGTATCGCGGCGGCGCAGCCACTGCGCCCCGCCTCGTGAAGCGCCGTCCCACCGTTGCTGGTCGCAGCCCCCACCATGGCGCCCGCCTCTAGCAGCCTCTGTACCGCGGCGGTATTGCCACAGCCCGAGGCACAGTGGAGGGGCGTGGTGCCATCAAAGTGCCCTGTACCTGTGTGAACCTGGTCGGCAGCGAGCATTGATTCCATGTACGGAGAGTATACAACAGGCGGGAATCCGGTGGTTGTCGACTCCACGGAGGCTCCCGCGCCCAACAGTGCCCGAACAACCGCATCACCGTCGCCCCTGCCCGCCATGTGCAGCGCGGTCAGCCCGTGCGTGGTACACGCGCCCACATTCGCGCCGGCAGACAACAAAGCATGTACTGCTGCCACACTCCCGCTGTATGCCGCAAAGTGCAATGGCGCTTCCCCAATAGTGGTGGAGGCCGCGACGTCCGCCCCCACATCGAGCAGCGAATGGATGGCTGCCGCGTCGCCACCTACAGCTGCAAAGTGCAGGGCGGTGAACCCACTATCCGTGGAAGCGCCCACGGGTGTGCCTGCCTCTATGAGTGCCACCAATGTCGGCACGTCCCCGCTGCTGGCCGCCCAGTGAAGAGCCAAGAAGCCGCTATAGTGCGCGCGGAAAAGACTCCTTCCTGTGAGCCACGTGGACGCAGCGGCCACGCTCGCGCCTGCCGCCACCAGCGCACGAACCGATGCAACGTCTCCAGCAGCCGCCGCCCAGTGCAGGGCCGTGTCGCCCTGCTCATTGGTCGCTTTCGGGTCCGCGCCTGCGTGCAGGAGCGCCCTCACGACCGCCACGCCTCCGCTCCAGGCAGCCTCGTGCAACGGGGGCAGCGGTCGCTCCGTGGTCGCGTACCAGGGCGGCGACCGGCGCTGCCTCCCTTGTGGCGCGTCCTCCCCGGATGCGGGCACCGTTGCGGGCTCGGACGCCGGCGGCCCCGTCGGCTCAGCCGGCGCAGCCGCCATCGGCTGCGGCTCCCCCCCACACGCCTGCACGGGCTCGCCGTGCCGCCGGTAGGCCCCCCCCCGCCCAACCCACCCCACGGTCCACATGGGACAGGCAGAGCGGTGCTCCACAAGTGGGGGACGTGCACGCCCGAACGTCGGTGGCCGGCCGTGCCTGCTGGGGGAAGCCGCAGCCTCACACGCGTGGAGTGTCGACAGCGGGGCAAGGCCCGCACCTGCACAGAAGTGAAGGGGGAGGAGGTGGACGGGCACCTCACCGCCCCCACCACCAAAGCGGGCGCTGCCGGCAACGGAAGTACGGCGGGGAGGAAGGCGGGCGGCTCGCACCCGTCGACACTAAAATAGCAGGGACCGGCGTGCCGAGGCATCAGCCGGTGCGGTGGTGTGGAGACGCGCCCGAGATCGCAGAAAAGGTTTGGGCAGGGGGGGGGGGTGGGGCGCTGGTGCGTCAACCCACGAAAATGGGCGTGCGTCCATGCGTGTGGCGCCTTGTCGCAGCCGCCGTGCGCGTGGGCGTGTACCCATTGGGCGGCAGGGGCGGGGGCTGCGCGCGAGGGATAGGAGGGGAGCTCGTCGTAGGGGTGGGGCCAGGAAGCAGGGGCCGGCCCGGGCGGTCTGCGGGCAACCCCGCGCAGCTGTCGCCACCGACACCCTGCGAAGCTGCCGTCGGCACCGCCATTGCAGCCGCAGGGGGGGACGTGTCCGGGTGCGCGTGTCTTGCCCCAGCCGGACCAGGGAGCTGCTGGCAGGCCGTTGACGTGCGCGGGATCATCCCGTGATGAGCCTGCGGTGCGCGGCTCGTCCCTACGCAACCGCCACCCACGGTGACTGTGGGCGCAACACAGAAAGGGGAGTGCACGAGAGAGGGTCCTACCCCGGTGAGTGTCTGGCAACAAGGATGTGCGGTGGTTTTTCGGGTACGCCTCGGGCATCCAAAAAACAGATCGTCGGTGACCGTCCACTGTGCACCCTCCGTTTGGGGTCACTCCAGCTTTAGAATTGCGGACCTGCTGATTGGTCCAGGTGTACCCATCCCGCAGGGGGCGCAAGCCCGGCCGGCCAGCTGGCAAGGAATCCACCGGTATGGCCCGCAGACATGTGAAGAGCGGACCGACCCTGTCCATCGAGATCTTAGACACGGGCGGGCGGGTGGCTTCGGAATCCACATACATACAGGCGGCCGTGCCCGGGGGCGGGTCGGCGATACATAGTGTGCCGGTGCCTAAACCCCTCGTTGGCACGGCGCGCACAGCATCACTGAACTGGCCTCGAGGGAGAGGGGAGGAATGCATTGCTCGCGGGCGGGCCGCCTCCATCGGTGGCATCATGCTGCTCATGCCGATGCCACCAGCGGCGACCGCCGCAGTCGAGACGGCAACGTCCGACCCTCTTTTGACCGGAAGTGAAACGGCAACACGACCACCTGGCCGCGGCTCTGTTTCTTTTTCTTTTTTACCACCATGGTTGTGGTCCTCTTTGCACTTTGACCCCCACCGCCGTTGCGCCCCGTCGCCCCTCTTCTGTGTTCCCCGGCACACCCCCGCTGCGACACTGAGGCGCGCCCACGTGCGGGACCTCGGTGTGGGCGCTCTACCTGCGCTGGGCGGGGAGGTGTGGCCTGGTCGGTACGCCCCTCCCGCTCGGAGGGGAGCGGCGCGGCGTGCGCCACGTCGACGCGTCGCGACTGTGGATAGGGCGCGCCGGCGTCCGCCAGCGTTGGGTGGGAAGACGGGGAGGGTGGCCCCCACACATGACAAGGATTTTGTCTCCAGCCTGTGTGTGCAGGGCGTGTGTGGCCAGGGCGTTTCCGCATCGATAGACGGCCATGCGTGCCCCTTCATGACAAGGGTCGTGCGGTGTGCCCGGGTCTCAGTCTCCCACCCGCGTGGCTCTCTCTCTGCCATGGCCATGGCCGCCCATTGGCCGCGTGGTCGTGCGCGGCGCCGGCTCACTCCCGGGAGCCCCCTGCGCCCGTCCTCACGAGCAGAGGGGCACGGACAGCCCCGTGGGCATGCCCCTCGCGCGCGCGGCCCGTACAGTGATGTGAACGGGACACCACGCCGGCCCAGCCAGCCGTTGCAACACCGGGGTTCCGGCAACGCGTGCAGCCCGCAGTGCGCCGGTGCGAAAGCTGTCAACGCCCGCCGTGACGGCAGGCCGTCGTCGTCGTCTCAAAGGCCGCCCTCGGAGGGTGGTCGGCTGGGGCGCAGCCACCCGGCCCTCCCCTCTTCCTCCCGCAGCTCTCCGCACGCCGGTCACCCGCCCCGCGTCTTCCACCCCGCCAAAGGCCGTCCGTCGCAACGGCGGCGTCGCGGCCGGGCGTTCGCAGCCGCCGGCACCCTCCCTGTCGCCGCCGCGGCGGCAGCGCCCACAGACGCCGCTGGGGCAGTCACTCCCGTGCGGCGGTCTTCCTCTGCCGGCGGCGGCACCTCCATGGAGGAGGGGGGCCCCAACTGGGAGGATGGGGGGGCTGGGGGTGAGGAGGTGGCGGGGACGGGAGTAGAGGAGAATTCCCCGCTGCCCCCGCTGCAGCGGCTGCCTGCCCCCGGGTAGCCCGGGCGTGTAGGGAGGACCGACGGCGGAGAGCCACAGGGGGAGGGCAACCACAGGCGAGAAAAAAAAAAAAAGGGGGCACTGCCGCAAACGCGGGGGAGCGGCGGCCAACGGCCAGGTCACCGCGGCGCAACGGCCACCACCTGAGCGGTTGCGGCACGTTGCGGGCAGCGGACTCTGGGTCGGTCGCCGCATGAGCTCTGGAGGGGGGAGCTCCCGTCACCCCTCACTGAGGTGCCGACCGTCGTCATCGTGACGCTCTGCACCCCAGCCTGAGGAAATCGCATGATCATCCCAACCCCCCCCCCCCCCCCCCCTATAAGTGTCGAACCACCACCTCCTCTGTGGTCAGAGAGTCCTGCTCCCCTCGCTGGCGGGGGGCGTGCGCCCCCTCCACGACGGCCAGGAGGTGGGAAAAAACACCAACGACGAAAAAGCACACGGGGGGGGAGGGCGCCCACCCGCCGCTAGGCGCTGCGCAACCGCCGGGCGGTGGCCACACGCCCCGGGTCCATCACACGACGTGGGCGTGTGGGCGGCCAAGCGCTTTGGCGCGCAAAAGACACACGCGCACAATCCCGCCACGGGCCGCGGCCGCGCGGGCGCGTGTCGAGATCACGTTGAGGCGGTCTGCATTTTCCGGGGAAAGGGGGTCCGTGGGGCCCACGCGAAGCGGGGCCCCGGGCGCGTGCCCCCTCAAGCCCCGCCGCCTAAGGTTTGGGGAACCCCCCCTTCAGAGCTCTGGCAAGAGGAAAGAGAGTCGGCGCGACTGCCGTCGCAACGCTGACAGGGACGAGAGCGTCTGCCCCCTCCCCGACCCCCCCCCGTCTGCCACCTCTCCGTCCCCCCCCCCCCCCCGCCCCCATAGCCTCCCCCCCCCCGCCCCTCCCAACAGCAACCGGCGGTCGACGCGCTGCGCGATGGAGACTGCCAAGCAGGGCGGCGTGGAGCTCCGCCGCCGCGGTGCCGGCGCCCACCCCCCCCCCCCAACCACCACCGACGCCACCGCCCCTGTGGCGACGGCGTTGGCGGCGGCGGACGCGCCGCCGTCGCCGCCGCCGCTGCTGCCGCCGCCCCCCCCCCCGCTGTCGTATGCCGCGTACGTGCAGCAGGTGTCATCAGAGGTGGCGCCGCTGCTGGCCGTCCACCACCTGATGGTGGCGGCCATTGCCAGCGCCGCCAACCCGGGCCTGACGCCCGCCGACGTGGCGCCGCTGCAGGCGTCGGCGGTGCTGGTGGCGGCCGCCCACCTGGCGCCGTGGACCGCTTGGCGGCCGGCGGTGGCGGCCAAGGCCGCCACCATCCCCGCGGCGGTCGCGGGGCTGTGCGTCGAGACGCTCGTCCGTGCGGACAGGACCGCGGCGGCGGCGGCGGCGGCTGCGGCGGCGTCGGCGGCGTCGGGGGGGGGGGGCGGGTGGGGCGGCGCCGCCCTGGCGGCGTGGCCGCCGCCGCCGCTGGTCGCTGCGCTTGCGTGGCGGGCGGGGGCCCCCTGGGGCGGCGCCCTCTGCCCCGCGGCGGTGGTGGGGTGGGTGGCCGCCGCCGCCGGCGGGGCGCTGCTGGTGTGGACGGTGGCGCTCTTCCACACCGTCGGCGACGGCACGCTGTCGCCCGAGGCGGCGACCGCCCCGCGGCGGCTCGTCACGGCCGGCCCTTATGGGGCGTGCCGCAACCCCATGATGGCGGCGGTGGTGGCGCTGCTGGTGGGCCAGGCGGGCGTGCGGGGCAGCGCCCGCACCGCCCTCTTTGCCGTTGCCTTTGTGGCGGTCATGCACGTGCACGTGGTGTTTGTGGAGGAGCCGACGCTCACCGCCCGGTTTGGGGACCCCTACGTCGCGTACGTGCGGTCGACGCCGCGGTGGGTGCCGTGGGTGGGGGGGTGGCGGCGGCGGCGGCGGGAGGCGGCGTGAGGGTGGCAAGAAGGGCGGTGGCGTGGGGGGCGAAACGCCCAGAGTGGCAGAGCGATGTTGAGTGGGGAGCACGCTGGGAGGCGGGGGGTGGCAGGAGGCGCCCCGTGCCCCCGTGGTGCTTGTTTTCAAACTCGTTGGCCCGTCGGTCGCCACCAGTCCCGAGGGGGGGCGGTGGGGGTGTGCCGACACGGCACGCACGCCCACCGTCGGCAGGCGTCCTGCCGCGCCGGGAGTGGCAGGGCGGTCTGCCACCCCTCCCCCCCCCGCCCCCTGTTCCGCTCGACGCCCGCCGGCCGCGTCGCTCTGCCGTCGCCCCCCCCGTCCCCCCCCCCCTCCCTTCTCCCCCCCCCCCCGTTTTCTCGCGCACCCGCGCGTCACCTCTAGGCAGCAACCGGCCGCGCACCGCCCGTCACCCAACCACCCGTTGTGCGGGTGGTAGGTACAGTACATACAGCCCGTCAGATGCACGCGATCGCCAGGCACACTTGACGGGGGGGGGGGGGGGGGGGGGCGTGCCCGGCGGCGGGGGGTGCGCCAGCAGAAGATCTGTGGGGGGGACCCGCGTGTATGGACATACAGTGTGTACCCCCCGATCTCTGGGTGACCCCCGCCTGTGCCGTAGCGAGGCGGGGGCGCGCGCGGCGGGGCGCAACCAAAGAGGCGCGGGGGGGGGGGGGGGGGAGGGTGTGGGCAAAGGACCAGCGACGAGGGGAACAACTACAGGGGCGGGGGAGCGGGGGGGGGGGTGGGCGAGGCCGAGCGGCGTGGAAAAATGAGGAGCGGGCGCTGCCGGCATCCAAAAAAAAAAAAAAAAAAAAAAAGCAAGATGCGCACGTGTGGGTGCGCGCGAGGAACGCGGGGGATGGGGGTTTGGGGGGGGGGGGACAGGCGGACAACCACCTGTCACGCGCACGGGCGCGGGGCGGCCAGAGGTCACGGGGGGCGGCGGCGTCGGAGGGCGCGAGCGCCGAGCGCCGTCTTCCTCCCCACGCCGCCACCCCCCGGCGCGCGCTCCTCCCCCCCCCCGGCGCGCGCTCCCTCGCCCCCACGCGCCCCCGTCACCACGCCTACCGACGGAAGTAGGTATGTACTGTACATATGGACAGTTCATGCACGGTATACGTACCCCCACGCGTCCACCCTAGCGTTCCCATCAGCCGGCGGCCACGCGGCCCTCCCCCCATGGCGGCAGTTGCGACGGTGGCGCACGGGGAGGGAGTTGACGCAGGGGGAAGACCGCGGGCCGCACGCACGGTAGGGGGGGGGGGGGGTATGGGCCGCCGCCACAGCGGCGGCGGCCACGGCGGCGGCGGCGCGCCGCCGCCGTACGTGCCCCGCCGTGGAGCCTGGGAGGGAAGGGCCAACCTTCCCCAGGGTGCGGGCGGGGGAAAGGGGGGTAGGGCGTGCCCGACGTGGAGGAGGCGGCCCAGAGACGGCTGCCCTGCCCCCTGCCCGCCTCCCCAGCCCGCCTCCCTGCTCACGGCCGGCTGCGCTCCGCTGTGGTCAGGCCCCGCCAACACCGTGTGCCCACCGCAAACAAAGAGGGGTTTGCGTAGACGTTCCGGCGACCGCCGCGTCACGATGACCCGTCGGGTCGCCCCGGGGGTGCGGGACGGCGGGTCGGCTCCCATCGCCGCAACAGACTGGGAACGGGAAGGGAGAGGGGCGGGGGGAACCGTTGGGGGGGGTCGGGGCACCGGCGGCGGGCCCTCCGCCCCGCCGCCGGCGCCCGAGGCAGCGTCCATCAGGTAGCAGCCCCGGCTCATGCAAGCCCGGGGGCGGCCGGCCGAGCGGCCGGCCAGGTGAGCGGGAGGGTCTGGGAGGAGGGAGGGCGGCCGGCGGGGCCGTCGCTGCCGGTGACTCCCACGGGCGGAGCGCCGTCCAGCGCCACCAAGGTGGGTGTCGGGAGGGCGCAGGAGGCAGGGCAGCCGTCCCTGGGCCGGTTGGCGCCACCGCCCGCCGCGGCGTGCGGCAGCGCGCGTGCCGGCCCCCCGCAGCGCGGGCTCCCAGCAAGGCGGACAGACCGCCACGCACCCCGCCGCGCGCGCGCGCGCACGCCGACAGTGCCCCACACCCACACGGCAATGCCCCACACGCCCACGGCAGGGGGCCGGGCAAGCCATCGATGTGGCCAGCCCCCCCCTCTCCCCGCTAGCCCCGCCCCCCTTCTCTCCGAGTCGACCCCTCCGTCAGTTGCACCCCCGCAGCGCGTCCAGCTGCCCCGACAGGAGCAGCGCCTGCTCCCGCACTGGGATGGCGCCGTCGTCGGCGGCCATCGCGGCGGCGACAGCGTCCAGGCCCAGCTCCCGGCGCGCGTACTGAAACGCCACCGTGTCGGGCGTCCACTGCCGCGCGTGCGCCAGGAGGATGCGGAGGAGGAGGAGGCGCACACGCGGGCCCCCGCCGCCGGCCCAGTCCGACCCGTCGCCCGGGGTGGGCGTCGCCGCCGCCGACGCTGTGGCCGCGGCAGCTGCTGAAGCGGGCGTCACCGTGACGCGCTGGTACGCACCACCCCCCATCAGCGACGGTGGTGTGGCGGCGGCCCAGCCGGGGGGGCTCAGCCACTGTGTGAACAGACGGATGAGGGTGCGTCGGCCGCCCAACGCCTTGTTGACCGTCCGCGACGTGGCCACCAGCGCGCGGTACGGCTCGAGCATCGCCTCAGCGTGGCGGAGCTGCAGCCGAGACATGCACACCACAACGTGGTTGACCGCGGCGGTCGACGACAGGCGCGCCTCCACGTGCGCTGCGTCCACGTCCAGCCACTCGGCAAGGGAGGAGAGGATGCGCGCCTGCCATCGCGCCAGGGTGGTAGACGACGAGAGCAGCTGGGTGTACGTGTCTACCCCGCTGGCGGCCGACAGGGCCGCGCGGGAGCGCGGCCCCGCCAGACCCAACCCAGAATAGATGCTGATACACACAGCCGACAGGTTGACGTCGTGGCTCCGGATGGCGACCTCGAGGTGGGGCACCAGCCCCGCGACGGCGGCCGCCTCTTGACGCTCGGCAGACACCATACACAAGTCACACACAGACGAAACGACACAGCGGGCCAGCTCCACGCTCGTCGAAGGGCGGCCCAGCTCGCCAACCAGCACCCGCAGGGCGCCCGCAGAGGTGAGGGCCTCATGCGTCAGCGGGTCCCGCGACAGGTCCCGCAGGCAGTTGAACAAGGCCTCCCGTGCGGCGGTCGGAAGGCTCGGCTGAGGAGCGTCAGGCAGCCGCATAGAGGATCCCGAACCTGCAGGCAACGCTGGGAAGCTGGTCGCCTGCGTGCACACCGGAGGCGTTGTCGTCGGGGTGTCGGCAGTGCGCGCACTGACATGGGCAGCGTCCTCGCCCGCGGCCACAGCGTCGAGTCCAGGCCTGGCGCCTTGCCCACCAGCATCGCTGCCAGTCCAGCCATTGACGCGGGAGCCCGAGTCCACCGTTGTACCCTGTTGTAGCGCCGCAATCATAGGCTCGAGCACCCCGGCGGTGGCCATCCGCGCCTTGACCACGGAATCTGCCCGCGCCGCAAACGACTGCAGCAGCCGCGCCAGCGCCACAATTCGGTGCTCGAACGGGGATGGTGACGAGCCGTCAATGGCGACATCCGAAGCGTCAGGTAAAAGGCCCTGCCTGCCGCCCTGGCCCGTGCGCAGCAGCGCCGCAGCAATCGGCTCTAGCAATCCACACCATGCGAAGCGGCGGCAAAAGTCCCGCTTGTATCGCCCGGACTCCATGTTGAGCATCCGGTTGATTCCTCGTAGAGCTAGCTCCCACAGCTCCCACATCATCACCTGCAGCCGCCGCTGCCGCGGTGGGAGAGGAAAGGCTGCTGATAGCGATGCCTGACGCGCTCGGCCGCCATCGCCATCAACACGGTCCTCATCCTCCCCGTCAGATAGCATGTCTACGTAGACGGTGAAGCCGCGGCACGCCACTAGCATCTGCAGGGTGGACGGCAGCTCCAATACAACGTCCAAAAGCTGGGCCGCCCGCAACCGCACGGCAGCGGGTCGCCGTCGGTCACACAGGCGCATCGCAACAGGGAGAAATCCTGCGAGGCACAGGTCCTCCCGAACGTCCCGCACGAGTGGATAGCTGCCCAGCGCACCGGATGGAACTGACCACGCGGCGCGGACACCGGGGCTGAGCCGCTGTGCTGAAATCTGGTGCACTGGCGCAGCTGTGGAGGTGCGTACGCCTGAGGCAGTCGCAAGCGTGGCCAAACCCGCGGGGGCCGCCGGTAAGTTGGGTCTCCCGCCGCCGCCACCGCCACCCCCGCTGCCGCTGCCAAAATCCCGATGCCGCAGTGGGAGCTGAGAGGACGACACTGAAACGCCACCAGCAGCACCAGCAGTCGACATGGGTGGCCCTGCCACTGCTCCCCTGGCGCGCGCCCGCAGGTTCGCCACGGGCCCGGCCGGGCCGCCGCCGCCGTCTTCGGGCGGTTCCGCCGTCCAGGGTGATGGGGACGACCCAGTTTCGAGCGCTGCAATGAGCTCCTCCCCACCGAGGCTGGTGCGTCCCGACTTTGGGCTGCACGGCTCGTTCATCCCCGTCGCGACCGCGTTGGCCGCCACCTGCCGCACTACATTATCTCGAACCACCCCATCAGCAATAGAGGGGGATGACACAGGCGAAAGGACTGCCGCACCAGGCCGCGACGCGCCCTCTTCCGCCCCGACCAGGAAGGGCAAGAAGTCAAGGCTGGCAGACCGATTGTGCCGATGCCCGGCCGACGGCGGCGGACCCATCCGCTCTCTGCTGCCGGACGATGAACTGCTATCCCCGCCGGACGCCTCCACGGAAAGCCAGCCATCGCTCAGCAGGTCATCATCCAGATAGCATCGTCCCGAAGGGGGCTCATTCCCACAGCTGGTATAGGCCAGCGCCAGCGCAATGTTCAACAGGGCAATCGTCCGCCGCTCATCGGTCACGTCGCCCCTCTCAAGCAGCTCCAGCAGCGGGATGAGTCCCGGCTCGTACATCAACGCCGCCCCTTGCTCAGGGTGGTCCCGCAAAATGTGTACCAGCGTGTCGGCGGCGACGGCGGCCGGTGCGGGCGGGCCATCGAGCGCCAGCATGGCTGCCCGCGCGCGCGCCCAATTAGCCCGCTCCGCCGCAGCGCGAGCACGCTCCGCAGCAGCTTCGGGGTCTTCGCCCATACCGGCAAACGGGTCCACGTCCGCAGACCGCGCCCGGCCAGCACCGGAGAGGGAGGTGCTGCCGTCGCGGTGGCCGACGCGCCCGCCGACACTGCCGCCGCCGCCGCTAACCGGCAGTCGGGCGCCTCCAGCCAAATCGCTTCGGGAGCGCCGAAAGGAGGACGGGTGGGCCAGCGGGGGCGCCGGTCCCAGTGGCGGGAGGGAGCCACTGCTCTCGTCGGCGCCATCTGTCGACGAAGCAGGAACTGCAGGCGCGGCAGTGCCAGACGTTGCCGGACGTTGAGGCAGCCTGCCCGTCACGACCGACCGGGACCCGCCGGCACTCCGGACAGGTGTTTCTGGCGCCGGGTAGTCTCCAGCTGGCATGGCAAGCGGCTTTTCTGTCAGGGTCACATCGGCGAGCGCGTCGGCGTCGTCAAAAATGGGCTCGGGCCATGGTGGCGCCGACGCTGGCGCGGAGCTGTCAGGCTCCCGCCCGTGCACGCCAGCCGCTGGGGGCTCTCCCCAGTCAAACACGGATTCCGGAACCGAGGATGGCTGGTGCAGCGGCACGTCATCCAGGTCCAGCTTCAGCAGCCGGTCCGAGAGGTGCGACGAGGAGGAGGGCGCAATCATGGAGGACAGCGGGTCCCCGTCCGACTGCCGCATTCGCTCTTGCGACAGGGCAGAGTCGGAGGAGGGTGCGGCGAAGGCACCGTCGTCAAAGTCGCCGAGCATGTCATCGAAGTTATCGTCCTCGTCCCCCTCACAGTAGGCGCTAAGGCACTGAAAGGGTGACGGCGTAACAGGGACACCACCACCGCCGCCGCCACCCGCATCAAGCACTGCTGGCGCAGACGATGCCACCACCTGTGTGTCCTGGCCGTCAGGCTCATACGCGGGGGCGTCCCACTCGCCGCTACTCGTCGACGGTTCCCCTACGTGCTGCCGACGGAGCTTGGAGCCACCCGCAGCAGGTTCTGGCATCAGCGCCGCCGCCGCCGCCAGCCACGAGTGGTTGAGCAGCTCCGTTGCGGTCGCGCGGGAGTGCATGTCCTTATCAAAGCAGCGGAGCAGAAAGTGCGCCGCGTCAGCCGACAGGTCTGACGGCAACGGCGGGCGGTCATCCGAGACGATGCGGAAGAGGGCGGTAATGCCCGACAGGTCCGAGTACGGGGGCAGGCCGGTGAGGAGCTCAATGACGGTGGCGCCAACCGACCAAATGTCCGACGCGGTAGAGAAGCCCGACTGGGTGATAATCTCGGGCGCCATCCAGTGGGGCGTGCCCGCCACGTCTTGCGCCGCCGACGCAGAGGCGGGCTTGTTGGCCGACACGCCAAAGTCGGCCAGCTTGACAAACGACTCCTTCGTGACGAGCAGGTTGGCACACTTGATGTCCCGGTGGACGACCCCCTGGTCGTGGAGGTAGAGCAGCCCAATGAGGACCTGGCGGGCAAACGCGGCGGCGACGGGCTCGGCAAACACCCGCACCGCGTCGGGCGGGAGGGATCGACGGATGTGGTTGATGACGGCAAAGAGGGAGCCGCCCTCGACGTACTCCATCACAATGTCGAGGTAGTCGTCCGACGCGTGGACGGCCTCAATATAGTTGACAATGTGCGGGTGTTTGAGGTTCTTAAACAGCTCGATTTCCGACCGCAGCGCCCGCTCCTCGTCCACCGAGAAGCGGCCCGTCGCGACGCGCTTGACCGCCACGTGCCGTCCCAGCTGCTGCCACAGGCCCTTGTACACGGTGCCGTACGCGCCGCTGCCAATCTTCTCCAGCAGCGTGTACGTGTTGCCCGTTTCGCCTGTGATGATCGTGTGGGCGGCCATCCTCCCCGCCCGCCGCACGCCCGCGCGGCGCTCGTGGCGGGGGCCACCGCCCCGCCGCCCTGCCCGCCCACCAGCCCGCCCGCTCCCCCGACCACCCACCTACCCGCCCGCCCGCCCGCCCGCCCGCCCGCCCGCGGCCACGGTGGCCGCGGCCCTGCCTGCCGGCCCGCGCCCCCCACTCACCCAAGCAACAGCGGTCGGGCGCAGGGGGGGGGGGGTTGCCTGGCGGGCGCGTGTCCAGGTGAAGGGGGTGGCTGTTTGTACTTACACAGGCCCATGCGTCGGCCATTGGGGGCGACGTTGCCACCCCATTCCCACTTGTCCGAAGGGAGAGCAATTCACGGCGGCGTGCGTCAATTGAGCGGCGGGCATACAGCGAAAACGGTCGGCGGGGCCCCACAAGCCGGGGGGCTCTCCAGGAGGTGGGAGCGGCGCCTCCCCGCTTCCTGGCCCGGCCTCCGTGCGTGGGAGAGCCCCGCCTCTCCTCGCCACGCACCCCCCCCACCCGTCCACCCCCGCCGTACCCGTCCACCCCCCCCCCCCCCCCCTCCCACGTGCTCATCTGGGCACACCCGTCCTGCGGATCGCGGCCCCGCGGCTTGTCAGCGCCCCCGTCGTCTCCTTTTTTCCGCCCTCCGCCGCGTGGGCCCGCGCCCGCGCCGCGCCCCGCCGTTGCCCCCACCGTGCGCCGCCGCGGCTGCCATTGTCCGCCCACCCCCCCCTCACCATTCACCCCCCCCCCCCCCCCCCTCCTCGTCCAGGTCACCGCCCCCTCTTTCCAACCGCGCTCGCGCGCGCGCGCCCAGTCGGCGGCGACTTCTCTTTTTTTCTTGTACGCCCGCGCCGGTGGAGAAAGGGGTGGGCGCGCCACCGCCGACAACGTCGGGGGTCCCCGCCGCCCGCCGCCCCTGCCGCCGCCGTCTTTACCGCTGCCGCCGTTGCCGCCGCTCCCTTCCGACGATGGGCCTGGCCGGCGCGGTTCGGGAGGCGGCCGCTGTTGCCCCGGCGGTGGCGGCGGCGGTCGCTGTCAATGGCGGCGGCGGCGGCGGCGGGGAATGGCCGTCGGCCATTGCGATTGACGGATCGCTGGGGGTGACGCTCGCGCTCGTCGCGCTCGCGCTCGAGTGTGCGCTGTTTGCGGCAGTGGTACGTTTCGGCCGTGGGTGGGGGGCGGTGGCGGCGGTGTGCCTGCGGGGGTGAATGCGCCACTGGGTGCTGCGGCGGTTTTGGGGTTGGCGTCCCGTGGCGGCTCTTGGTGTGGGCTTGCGCGTGGTGGGGGAGGGGCAGGGTGGCGGTGTGTGTGGGGGCGCGCCCCCCACAGTGGATGGTGCGCTGTGTCTGCTCTTGGTGGCGCTTTTTTTTTTTTTGTGTGTGTGAGTGTGGTCTTCATGGCGGCTCTCTAACCACCTTTCAGTCTCATGGTGATGTCCTGTCTGTCGCTCGTGGCGGCTGTTCCGGCTTTTTTTTGCGGTGCCTGCCCTCTGCCATTCCTTGTTCGACGGTTCTCCCGTCACGTCTGCTACGGTCATTGCCCCCCCCCCTCCCCCTTGTTTCCGCCCCCCTCTCGGTGCCGCATCCAGATTGTCCAAACGGCGTCCACCGAGCCCGGCACGCACGTGCCCCTCTCCCGCTCCTTCACCCTCCTCTTTGGCCTGACCGCCGCGACGGCCGGCCTCACCGCCGTCACCACTCTCTTTGGCTCCTCCTCTGCCATTGCGCACGCCGCCGCCACCGCCGCGTGTGCGTGCCTGGCGGGCGCCACCCTGGGCACCCTCCCCGCGGCCGCGGCGGTGGTGTTTCCCGAGGCCCACCGGGGGACTGAAAAGACCGCCGCGTTTGTTGCGGGGATTGCCGCCGTTGCTGCGGGCGTGGCGGCCGTGACGGGTGCGGGGATTGGCGCGGGCGTGGTGGAGCTGCTGCCCGTGGGGGGGGGGTGGCTGATGGGGGGGCTGTTGGGGGGAGGGGGGGCCCTGCTGCTCGCCGCCGCGGGGCGGGCGACACGGGATTTGGGTGGCCGCGGCGGCGCCGCGGTGCTTGCCGTCGCTGTGTTGGCTGGCGGGGGGGTCGCCGCGCTGTGGACGTGGGTGGAACCGTACGTTGAGTGGTTTTTCCTATGTGGTGTTGTTTCTTTTGGGAGGCGAGGGGGGACGGCTCAGGCTTTCACCTCGGCCGTATGGGGATGGTGCACGCCCGTTGGCCGCACTGCCGGGTGGTTGTGTCTGGTGGCCGTGGGCGACCATCTGTGGCGGCACCCCGCAAGGCAGCGGCGCTGTCTCATTACCTTCCCCGTGTGGCCGTATCGCCATCGCTGCGCAGTGCCCGCGCGCCCGTGTGTGTGTTCCATGACACTGACCATAGTTGTCGGCGTCTTGTGTCCACATTGGCTCACCGCTCGATTTTTTTGTGTGGGCGTTTTTTCCTTCCCTCCCCCCTCTCCCTTCCACCCCCTCCGCGCCCTTCCCGCCCCTTTCCCTCCTCCACAGCCGCTGCCGTCTCATGGCCGGTGTGTACCCCACCACGTGCCCCTTCCCCCGGGCCTTTGACCACAACGCCGTGGCCGTGACGGGCCTGCTGGTGGTGGCGGCGCTCGCCGCCGAGGCCGCCCTGCGGCTGATGGCGGCGGGCAATGGCGCGCGGGGGTACGTCGAAATCCCGTAGCGGGGGTGTGTGGGTGGCCACGCCCCGCCCGGCACGCCGCGGCGCCCGGCCGCGAGCCCCCCCGGGACAACGCCTCCCCCCCCCTCCCCCCCCCCCCCCACCCCCCCGCCTCCGCCCCCCCCCCTTTTCCTCCTTCCTCCTGCTCTCTCTGGCGCCTGTTTCTGTTTTGCCTACGCCCCCCCACCCTCCCTCTCCCCCCCCACCCTCCTTATCCCCTGTTGTATTCTCTTTCTTGTGTGTGTGTATGTGTCAGTGGAGACGTTGGCGTGGCTGCTTGCGCGTTCGTGGGGCGCAATGGAGCCGTTTATCGTGTGGGAGGGGGGTCGAGTTGGGGGTACAACCCGCTCCTGCCCCACCTTCTTTCCTCCCACACCCCACCCGCTCGCCGCCCGCGTCTCGTACTGAGGCCAGCTGTTTTGTTTGGGGGGTGGGCGGAGGAAGAGGGGGTGAGGGGAGGGTGGTGTGGGGAGAGGCAAGTAGGAGGTGGGAGGGGGCTGGTACACGCCATTGCCGTTTGGTGTTTCTCGTCGCTTCCACTGGGCGGTGTGATTGTACGTTGTGGGGGGGGGGGGGGGCGGTGGAAGGGGGGGATTGTTGCTCTGGGGGAAGGGTGGCGGCTGCATGATGGGGTAGCGGCGCACCTTCCTCTCCTCCTCCCCCCGCTCCCTGTGTTGTAACTCTTTTGTCGCCCATTCGCATTGCCCTTTTCTTTCTTGTCCTTCCGCGCAAAAGCGCACGCGCGGTCTGGACCTCCCCTGCCCGTCCCGACGGTGAGGTGAGCGCGGGGGGTGGGGTCTGTCTGTGCCTTCGGGGGCACCGAGGCCTCGCTCGGTCTGTCGAGGCAGCGGCCGTCCGTCCAGAGCCCCCCCGGCCCAAGGACAGACTACCTACCAGTCGCCCGCCGCCGCGCGCGACCGGTCGCGCGCCAGTGTCCCCTGACCCGCCGGCGCTTGGCCAGCCGTCCCGCCCGTTGCGCGACGATCCGTGGGCTCGGGGGAGGGATGCGTCCCCCACCCCTTGCCCGTAGACTCACCCTGCCGCGCGTCGCCCCGAGATCCCGGCCCGCCGACGCTGGGCACTCGGGGGCGTCTGCGCCCCTCTCACCCGCCCGCCCGCCGCATGGGCCCACCCGCTGTCTGTACGTACATAATACTGTACACGGTGCTGTACCGTCCGGCGTGATCCCACGAATAGTTTTCATTTTCATCGAGTTTCCTGTGCTTTGGCACGGGCGCCTGTGTCAGTTTTTGTATTGCTGTGAGCAGCGCCCCCGCTCCCCGCTCCCCTCCCCCGCGCTTCACGCTGCGCTTCACCCTTTGCCAGCGCGGCCGCCCTGGTCCGCGACGGGTCGACGACCGCCGCCCCCACCGTGTCCCGCTTCCGCCCGGGCGCCTTTGGCGGGCGCCCAACGGCTCCCCCCCCCCGCTGGCCTCCACCACCATGGCCCTCTCCCGCGATGCCATGCGCCGCCGCGCGCTGGCGACGATGCAACAAGCGTCTCGGGGCTGGGGCGACGCCCTCCGCCGCGGCGGGGCGCCCCCCCCCCCGCCGCCCAAGGCCACCACCGCCGGCCGCGGGGTGGACCTGTCGACGGTGCTGCCCGAGCAGCTCGGCCCGGCGCTGCTTGCGTTTGGCGCCGTCGTTGCCGCTGTCACCCCCGCCGTCACCACCGCCGTGGCGGTCGGCCGCACCGCGTGGGCGGCCGCCGCGCCCTACCACCCAGAGGAGCTGCTGCCCGCCGCGGGGGGGCTGGCGCTCATCTTTTTTGGCGGCACCTACGTGACGCTGGTGGCGGCGGTGGAGGCGGCGGCCCGGTTTGGGTGGCCACAGATTGCCGCGTCGGGGAGGGCGCTGTGGACCGCCGCCGCCGCCGCCGCCGCCGCCGTCCGCCGGGACGCGGCGGTCGATGCGGACCGGGACGGCGTTGCCGACGTGGACGACCTGACGCCCGCCGCGCGCAGCGCGCGTGTTGTTGCCGTTGTGGCCCGGTCGGTGGACCCAGTGGAGGTGGCGGCCGCCGCCGAGGGGCTCGCCACCGCCGGGCTGGCTGTCGTTGCGACGCTGCGGCTGCGGTTTGCCAAGGCACTGACGCTGGGTGGCTGCCTCGCTGACATGGTGGAGGACCTCGTGGGGCCGTTTTTGACCGCCGCCGCTGGCCGGGCGCTGCCGCCCGACTACCGCCGGTGGGCGCCGGTGGCCACCCGGCTGGCGTGCCGGAGCGTGGGCGTGTGGGCGGCGTGGTGGCTCGCCCGGGCAGTGGGCGCCGGCTACGCTGCCGCCCGGGGGGGGCACCTGCTGGTGGGTGGGCTGTCGGCGTACGCCGTCCGCCACGGGTACATGGAGCGGGGGTGGATGGAGCGGGGGAGCCTCTTGGCGTGTGGCGTCTGGGGGGCGCTCGTCGTCCTCGGCGCGGGGTGGCAGATGACGAATGGCTTTCGCCTGCCGTTTCCGCTGAACCTGCTGCTCCTGCCCGTGAGCGTCGTCGAGGCCCTGCTGGTGTTTGTGGTGGGTGTACTCGGGTAGGCAAGACAACTTGCGTTGGGAAGCCCGTCGGCATCTATTGTCGATTGACACTCTCCCCGGTTGCGCGCGGTACCGCTGCAATATTTCGTAGGGGGCCTGAGGTGAGGACACTCTGCTTGGCTGCGCGCGGTACCGCTGCAATCTTTCGTGGTGGGCTACAGGTAAGGATAGGGGTCGTTTGTTGCTGTCTGTGCAGGTGCTTTAGCATTGAGTTCTTTACGTTGTGTCACCTGATGCGCTCTGTATGTGCTGTTGTGCTGCCACCCTTGTACCCCACGCCGGCTATCAATTCGCACAATGTTCTCCCTGTCCCCTCCATTCATCCTGTGCTGCGTTGCTGCACGATGCTCACCCACCACCACTCCCCCCTTTCTACTATTGTTGTGTTTTCCTTGAACGTTGGCTGGCCAAGGCTCTCCGGAGAGCTTGCCCGTCGTGACCGTGAGCCCGCAGCGCGTCGACGGTCACATTCCTCAGCGTCGGTGATGGTACAAGACTGTTCAGCCAGCATACGGCTGGGAGTAGCATTGCTCAGAGATTGACGGGCGGGTAGTCGGCGCAACGGGGAACACGCGAGGTCAATTGAGACGACTGGCAGGTGAGCAAGTAGACTGGACGCTCGAGGAGATGGTGGGATGGACGGTGTTTGAGTTTGTCGCGCACCTTGTATGCGCGAGTGGACAGGAGGGGATGGTGGTCTGAGACCTCAGGACTTTTTAGGAGCTACTGGACCTTCAGCCAGCAGTATGCAGTCGCTCAGAGTGGTACACGTCTGGGCACCATCCATGCCGTTCTCGCTGGGTGCTCTCGTTTGGATGGCTTGTTTCCCGCACGACAGGGCCCGCATGAAGTTACCCTACGCCCACTCGAGGGGGTCTGCACCCCGCACCTTCGCCGGGGGATGCAGTGGAAGTCTGTAAGGTCGGTCCCTCGCCAGAGACAGGTATTTCCTGAAAGCGCTGCCTCCCTTGTACGTCCTCTTTCCATGTCTGGCGACGTGAAAGCATGGTGCGAGGTGGGAGGCCGCGGGGAAGGACCATAATGAGGGGGGCGCAACAGAAGCACGCCAACCGCCGCCCGCCATTGACCTGAAAGACACGCTCAAGCCGCGCCGGGCGCCACAACCGCTGCTCGCGGATAGTCGTCCGGCAGAGGCGCTGTCCTCTGCAGGACGCAGTACGGAGGTTCTTCAGCGAGCGGTGGGGGAGGGGGAGGCGTCTCACGGAGGATCATCTACTGACCTGCAGCAGCTGGGTGCTGACTACATCCATGGAGAGGATGCGTGTAGGCCACTGACTTCACAATGACCAGGTCGTTTTTCCCACGTGCGTCTACAACCACCCCATGCTGCTCACACCTACTCACCCGGAAGCGACAGGAGGAAGTACAGGGAAATCGATTTTGAACGGAGACAAGCGACCATCAAAAAACTCAATTTGTATGTGCTGCGTACCAGACGGGAAGAGCTCCACCATAGTTCAAAACAGGCAGGCGGCTGGGCAGGCTTGTGTGTACCGCCCGTCTGTTCCTCTTCGCCTGGTTCTGCTCGTCTTTTTTTGTGGAGGGCTTGCAGCTTGGCGGGCTGGGCTCTCCCGAAGAGACACGGCATTCGCACCCCCCAAAAGGCTCGCCGTAGCGAGGTGCGGGACAACCGCCTGGCGCCCCAAGTCCTCCTGGTCCTCTCTCCACACAGGTGGCACGAGCCGGATGATCGGGCGGGCGTCTGGCGCGCGACAGTGAGGTCCCTGCTCAAGCATTGTTGGCCACGTGTTGCGTGGCCTTTGATAGGTAGAAAGGGAGAAGAAGAAACTGGGTACTACGCCGTCTGCACGCCCGAAGCACACACGGAAAGAAGAGGACCTGTCGACGGCAGACACGCTTGTACCTGTTGTTATGAGGGAGGGTGGGCTCGCCTCGCCACAGGCCGGCGCCCCTCCTCCAGCAGAAAACAAGGAGCGAGAAAGCGTGCGCTCGGCGGGCACACGTTGTCACTCGCGTCTTGCACCGCTGGCCGCGCCGGCCGTCGCCCTCCGACTCAGCGTCGGGCCGACGCGCGAGCCCATACACACGGACCGTGGTACATAAAATATCCCGAGTGACCCGAGACGTGCGGCTGCTGCCGTGTCTGCCCTGGCGCTGCAGTGAGGTCACGTGGGCTGCACGAAGCCGCCTGTTGGGGTGCCTTACCGAGGTGGTGCAGCCCCGCCGCAGGGGCGCAGGCGTCCCCGTCGGAATCCGCAGGGGCGCAGGCGTCCCCGTCGGAATTCGACGGGCCCCTACTGTACCCCTTCAGCTACGGCCAGTGCTGTCCGACCGACGTGGCTCCCTGCATGCGTTGCACGTGTTGGCCAGCCGGTGGTCGTGCCCAGCCCACCCACCCCAACCGTCGGTGCTTCCAAAGGAAGTGGCCGACGGAGATGTCTGACGGACGCCAGGTGGTTGGCCAGGAACCGTGACGACCGGCGGCTTGCGTGCAGGGGGGTGGGCCGGCGCGACTCGCTCGATCCGCGCGCGTGTGGTGATGCACCTCGCCTGCCAGCCACCGTCAGCCATCAGGCGGGAGATTAGGAGTGGGCCCCTCAAGGGTGCTCTTGGCTGTCCTTCACCCTCCACGGAGGTCGTACAGTCCAGTTGCGCGCAGTCGGGGCCACCCCGCCGCCGGCCAGCAGTTTCGTGCGCCTGTGGACCCTCACCCTCAACAGGCCGCTGGCGTAGTTGGCGGCTTGCTGGTTCCTTTTTTTTATCAGAGGGTGATGCACTTGGGTCCGAACAGGTTGTGGCGGGGAGCGGGACAGAGGCTCGTCCACGGCAGAGAGGAGACCAGACCTCTTCGGTTTTGTCTCCAGCTAGCCGTCGCTGCAGGCGTACCAGCCCCTGAGTCCCCCCCTCCCGGCCATCCGGCAGATTTTAGCGATGGGAGAGTGTCAATCAAGGCCAGCTGGTTGGCCAGGACAACGGTGAGGCGCAGCAGGGCGTCATTTGGGAGGGGGGGCAGCGCCGCCGATGCCAACAAACAAAATCCGTCTGGGGCCTGTTGGACAAGGTCGCGCCGCCTTGGGGGCGGGGTTGGCACCCTGTGGCGCGCACTGCTGCGTCACGGGTCACCTGCAGGCGCAGCCTGCGTCACACAAGGCAGTAGCGGAGGGAAGGGGCGGGGGGGCTGCACGCGGTGCCGAGACGCGGCCGCTGGGGTGTGCTCGACCGGCGGGGCGCTAGAATTTGACCGCGGCCGCCAGGGGGAGGGCCGGCCCCCCCGCGGGGGCACGCCGCCAGGGGGTGCTCGCCTGCAAAGGACTGCAACGGCAGAGCCCCCGCTGGGCCGACGCGCGCGCGGGCGGCCCCCCGCCGCCGCCCCACGGTGCGCCAGGCCGATCTGTTGGCCCACTGGCGGCGGTGATTGGACGGGGCTCCCGCCACCTCCACCCCACCCCGTCCGCCACGGATCGGGGGGGGGCCATTGCAATCTCAGCTGGCAGGCCCGCCGGCGCGCACCTGCTGGCGTCTGGCCTGGGCGTGCTGCCTCGACGGGGCGACCGCGCGCGGGGCCATCGCAGCAGCAGGCTGGTGGTGTCCGCCTGCCAGCGAGCTCGGCGCGTCGCCCGTCCCCCCCGGTGGCCGCGCCCCCTGCGTCGGTGTTTTGTCTTTTGCTGGGAGCGCCTGGAGGCGGCGGAGGCGGCGGCGGCGGCGGCCGTCGCAACGCAATTGGGCTGGGTGGGTGTCTCGGCTGTTCTTGTTTTTTTTCATCGTTTTTTTCTGCTGTCGACGCGGCAGTGCCGCCGCGGGGGCGACCGTCGACAGCGGGCCACCGGCTGAGTAGCTGTTGAGGGGGGGGGGGAGAGGGCCCTCTGGCTCACCTGGAGTGCCGTGCAGGCGGAGAAGAAACTCGTCATGGGTGGACGCGCTCGCATGGATAGGCCCCCCCCCCAAGGGTCGGGTGGGGGGGAGCTGCCTGGCGGCTCGACGCCGTGTCCACGCGGAGTGTCGGCTGGACACGCAGGCAGCGGCAGGCTCCGCGGCACACGGATTGGGTCGGGGGTCCCCGAGGGGGGGGAAGGGGGTCACGGCCGGGCGAGCGGTGGGGGGTTGGGGCGGCCTGGTTTCGCCGCCACCGGTCCGGCGCTGCCCCTTTTTGAGCAGACCCACACGGCCGCTGTGCGGCTGTGGGCGTCACGCCGAGGGTCACCAACAGCGTTCTCGTGCCGGTCCAAGCGCGGACGCCGTCGTCCTCTTCCCAACCGACTAACCCTTTAGCCTTCCCTTCCTCCCCCACCCCCCTTCCCCCTCCCCTCTTCCCCCTCCTTTTCTCTTAATTCCCGGTGCATCGGTGGCCTCCCGCCCCCCATTGGCCTACGCTTCACACGCTTCACCGCGTGTGAAGCGTCTGAGGAGGGGTCGGCTCTGCTTGAGCCGGGCCTGTCTGCCAATCGGGAGCCGCGGCGGAGCGGTCGGTTGGCCGGGAACGGAGCTTTGCCAGTGCTCCCCCCCAACCTCCCCCTCCCGGGGACGTGGACGGGCCCCCCGCTTGTGAAGGGGCGGAGGGGGACTGGGTGGGGCTTGGCCGCTGCCACAATGGTGCTTCTTCGGATGCGCCAGTCGCCCGCGCTGCCGCTGCACGACAGCAGCGTCGGCGGCGGCGGCGGCGGCGGCGTTGGCGTGCGCCGCCTCGGCGGTCGGTGTAGTGACATGGCAGCTAAGGGGGGCAAGTATGGGGGGGGCGTGGGGGGGGAGCGGCCGGTGGCGGCAGGGCCCGGCGGGGAGGAGGGCGTCGGCGGCGGCGGCGCGGGGGTGGACGGTGCCGGTGACAATGAGCGCCTGATGCAGCTCCTGCGCAAGCTGTGGGCGCAGACAGACGCGCTGTTTGACACCACCATTGGCGCCGAGTCAATGCTCGAGCGGCCCATTGCGCTGCGGAACCCGTTCCTTTTTTGTACGTAGAGGAGAGAGGGGGGGAAGGGGGGGGGGGGGAAGGGGGAGGAATGCTCGTCTGACCAGTGGGGTGAGAGGCGGCCAGAAAGGGAGTACAGGTGGGCTGCGGCGCGGGTAGAGAGGCCACCTGCTAACCTGTTTCGTTGAGTCTGCTCCCCTCCTTTGCCACAATGGTGCTTTGACTGGTTGTCGTTGACGCTCTTTGGTTGTTTTGTTTCCCTTCCTTCCCCCTCCACTCCACCCCGTCCTCCCCCACACAGACATGGGCCACCTCCCCGCATTTGACTGGAACACCCTCCGCCCCTTTATTCGCCACGCCCCCTTCAACGCGGCCTACGACTACCTTTTCTCCCGTGGCATTGACCCCGACGTGGAGGACCCGAGCATCTGCCACGCGCACCCGCCCGCACCGCCGGTGTGGCCGCCCCTGCCGGCCATCACTGCCTACCGCGATGACGTGCGGTCCCGGATTGTGGAGGCCGCCGCGCGGCTGCCGCGGGCGGCGCTGGCGCTCGCAGTCGAGCACGACGCGATGCACGTCGAAACTCTGCTTTACATGGTGGCCCAAAAGCGGGGTGGCCGCGTCGCGCGCGACGCGGGCAGCGACAGCGGCGGCGCACCGCCGCCGCTTACGGCGTACACGCTTGTGGCGGCTGCCGAGGCGGCGGCGGCTGCCGCTGCCACGCGACGCAGGAATGGTCGCCATGGCGGCGGCGGTGATGCCGACGGCGACGACGGTGGGCGGAGCGAGCCGGTGGTGGGGCCGATGGTGGGGGATGTGGTGGTGTCGGTCCCTGCGGGACGGGCGGTCCTCGGCCGCCCCCGCCCCGCGGAGCTTGATCCCGGGCGCAACTTTGGGGCCGACGCGGACGGGGAGGACACCCCCTCCACCACCTTCCTCCCCGCATCCTCCCCGGTCACGGCGACGGAGGCAGCGGGGGCGTTTGGGTGGGACAATGAGTTCCCAGCCGTGGGCGTGGCGGTCGACGCGTTTGCCGTTTCCGCCCTGCCCGTCACTGTCGGCGCGTTCGCGGCGTTTGTGGCGGCGGGCGGCTACACCACCCGCCGTTGGTGGACGGAAGAGGACTGGCGGTGGGTGGGTGTGGCGGGGGTGGTGGCGCCCGCCAGCTGGGTGCGCGTGGATGCGGCGGGGGCGGCCGTGGAAGGGGCAGCCGTCGATGGGGCTGGTGGTGGTGGCGGCGGTGGTGGTGGTGACCCGGCTGCGGCCGTGGTCGGCTGGGCCGTCCGCACCGTAGACGGGGTGGTGGTGCCGCTGGTGGCGGCGGCGTCGTGGCCCGTGGCGGTGAGCCTCGCGGAGGCCCGCGCGTACACTGCGTGGGCCGGCGGCCGCCTGCCAACCGAGGCCGAGTGGCACCGCGCCGCGTTTGGCGTGCCCTCCTCTCCGCCCGTGGGGGGGCGGGAGTGTCGTGCAGCCGACCCCACGGCCGCTGCGGCGGCCGCCGGTGGCGGTGGCGGTGACGACGGCGACGGGCCGCCGCCGCCCTTCCCCTGGGGCGCCGCCCTGCCGGTGGCGGGGGTGCATGGCAACTTTGGTTGTGCCTGCCGCCACCCGACCGACGTTGGCGCCCACCCGGCGGGGACATCGGCACTCGGCGTGGGGGACCTTATAGGCGACGGATGGGAGTGGACCATGACCGTGTTCGCTCCGTTTGAGGGCTTTCAGGCGCACCCTGCATGTACGTTTTATGGCTGGTTTTGTATTGAGAGTAGGGGTGGTGGGGGGGGGGGCAGGTGGGATGGGAGCTCGAGGAGCGGCGGCCTTGGTTGACGGTTACTGACGGCCTCTCCGTGCTGTTACTGTTGCTCTGCGCGTGCTGTGACTGCTGTTTGGCTGCATGTGGGCGCTTTGCCTGTCTGTTTTTGTACTTCCTTTGCTCCTCTCGCTCCATTGCCATCTTGTGGTTGCACGCCCGCAGACCCAACGTACTCGACCGACTTCTTTGACAACAAGCACTACGTGCTCAAGGGCGCCTCGTGGGCCACCGACACCACCCTGGTACGTGCCTCGTTCCGCAACTTCTACCAGGCCCGCTATCCGTACGTCTTTTCGAAGTTCCGGGTCGTCTATGACCGCCCGACCGCCGCTTGGGGGGGCTAGGTGGTAGGGGATTGGTGGTGTTGGGGTGGGGGGTGGGAGGGTGATGGGCGCGCATCTTCTTCTACGTTCCCCCCTGGAAAAACAGGCTGTTGCTGTTGTCCTCAGCGGCTACCACGTGCGCCGCCTCTGCCGTTGGGCTGCATGGGCGGCGGCTAAGTGTTGCTGGCTTGGGTTGATGCATAGGGATGGCTATGGCATACCGCGGAGGGCGGGGGTTCGGGGGGGGGGATGCTCGTTTTTTGGCTCTGCCCGGCGCCGCGGTGTGCCGGGAGGAGAGGAGCTGCAGTTGCTGTTGCTGGGTGCGGGCGAGGGGGAGGGATGCTGACAGGGGTGGCGCTCTCCAAGGGAAGGGAGGACACTGGGAACGTTAGGCACTGTACTTGATCGGGGGACGCGCTGGCTGTTTGTGGGCTGTGCTGTGGACGTCTTGCATGAAAACGGGGTGGTCCATTCGAGGAAGGGGCAGGCGTTGCCCACCAGTGGGCGCACCGGGAACAGACGTGGAGCGGGGACAAACCCCGGCCACATGGAAAACTGGGGCCCGTGACGCCCCCAGGCAACATGCATAGCGCGAGCAGGAAGCGCAGACGCGAACAAGAGGCGCCGACGGGAGAACGAGGCGCAGACCCGAGCAGGACGCATTCCCCTGGTAGGTGCATGTCGCCTGCTAGGAAATTTCCCCAGCAGGCGGCATCCGGCAACGCACCTACCCACCTCACGCCCTTCCCTCTCCCCCACCCACCCCAACAACTGCAGCTGGACCGAGCGCGTGCCGGCCGTCACGCCGACGACGCGTCGACAAGGCCCGCCATGTACGCCTTGCGGCACGCCAGGCCATCGCCGCAGCCGTCGGTGCTCCCCCGGGGGACGGCCGTCCAGATGGGGGCGTCACGGAAGAGTCGCACCGCCCGCACCGTCGCGCCCTCATCGACGGTGAAGCGGTGGTAGGCGCCGGCGGGGAGGACAATCATGTCGCCGGGCGTGACGGCCATCCGCACCCACTCGTCGGTGGGGGAGCGGATGTCAAAGTAGCCGCCGCCCTCGAGGATATAGCTAGAGAAGGATGGGGGCAGCAAACAGTGGAAGGGGGGGTAGGGGGGGGATGCGGGATGGCCGCCGCGGTAACGAGCAGAAACAAGGGGTCATCGAGGGGGGCGGGCAGGGCAGCCAGGAATTCTCGACAAAACAGTGGGAGCAGCGAGAAAACGAAGGGAGTGTGAGCAGTCAACCAACAAGGAGCCAGGGAAAGAACCGGACGGGGACGAGCATGTGCACCCGCAACACAAGCCAAAGAGACGGGCGACTGGCCAAGCAGTCGGCGACCGTGTCACGCAAGCCCCCCACCAGGGTCCCACACGAGGAGAGTCGGGCACGGCCGACGGGGCGACTTTACGTACCGAATCTCCTCGTCCTCATGAAGGTGCTCTTCGAAGAACATGGCGCACTTGGCAGGGAAGGCGTCGCCCATGGCGGCGGCGGAGCACGCCACCTCGTCGGCGTGGGCGTAGCCCCGCTCCGCGCGGATGGCCTCCATCTTTCGTTTGGCGGGCGTGTCAACGCCGCCTGCACAAGACAAAAAAAGGGCGACGGCCAAAAAACAACAACAACCACAGAGACGGAACGGCCACGCGGCCCCATCAACGTCGTCAGCCACTTTGGCCGCGCCAAGTCCTTGGCCAGGCGCTTCCTCCCAAAAAAAGCAACACCCCTCCCGGTGGGCAGCACGCCAGAAGGTACACACCGTCACCAACACCCAAAACCCACAATCCCCGTGTGCCGAGGAGGACGGACGGCGCCCCCCCTACGCACCTGCCATGTACTCGACGGGGTCCATAAACCAGTAGAGCACGCCCAAACGACGGAGCTCCTCCTCCTCTACGGACACGTTGGGGGTGCGCTGGTGGGGCGCCCGCGGCGCGTCGGCGCCGTCGCCGTCCATCAGCCACGCGCGCATCGTGGCGCCGGGTGGGTGAACCGTGAGTCGGCTACGGGAAAGGGGGGGGGAGAGGGAGGGAGGGGGTGGGGATGGAGGGGGGGAGGGAGGGAGGGGGAGCAGGGCAACGACGGAAGAACGACAGCGGGCGTCGGCGCGAGGGCAGCAGCGGCGGGGACTAGCCGGGCATAGAAGCGGAAACGAAGGCGAGCAAAGGCAGCCAGACAAAACGGGCGTGGTCCTCACAAAAAGAAGAAAAAAAGCGGGGGACAACAGCGACGCCTCACCCCACTGTGTGTGGTCACCACGAGCTGCAGCTGCGGGAAGGTGTCGCCGGCGATGCCGGAGTGGGCGCCGCGGGTGGCCATGCGCTGGCTCAGTTGCCACGGCATAGTCGTTTTTGGTGGACGACCGGATCATCAGCTCAACGTGGATGCGCACGAGTGGCCAAGCACCACGCCACATACATACACCTCAATTTCTAAGTGTATTTAGTATTCGAATAAAGGAATCACGACGAACCGCGGCGGGCGCCCCGCGCTCGCCCGCCCCGACGCCTTCCATCGAGGCAGGCAGTTGCGCCGCCACCGCCCTCGCCACAGGGCGGGGGGCGCTCTGTTCCCGACGCTGCGGCAGACCCACTGCAGAAACAGTCAAGGCCGTCCGACACAAGTCGCGGTTACGTTGTCATAATGGTGGGCTCTTTTGAATCAGTACAAACACCGAAGCAGAGTGCACGTACACTCAAGAACACGAACAACAACAAAAACAGCAGCTGTACAGAACAACAACGACGCTGCGCCCGTGCGTGCGGGTCTTGTGTGCGTAAGACGTTTGCAAACAGGGGCCCCTCCCACCTCTCCGTCCCCCACCCCATCAAACTGTGGTCCGTCTGGCACAGCCCGGGGACCTCCATCGTCCACCCGCCCCGCCCGCGCCAGTGACGCCAGTGCGGCGCCGACGATCACCCCAGCCGCGGCGGTGGCCACACCTCCCAACCGTCCCCGCCACAGACCCCCGCGGCCGGGTGCGGCACGCCGGCGGTGGCGACCGCCATCGCTACCGGCGGCGGGCGTCCTCGGCGTCCTGGGCGCAGCCCACCCGCCGGACGGCCGCGTCGGCCGCAGCAGCCGCGTCGGCCAGGTCGGCCGCAGCGGCCGCGGGGTCCGCGGCGGCTCTCGTTGCATCCGCCGCCTCTGCCGACAGGGCGGCCGTGTCCTCATCGGGCGCCATGGAGCTCTTGGCCGTCGTGCCCGTCTGTTTCGGCTGCGCCGTCGCAGCACGGCGCCGGGGTCCAGCGCGCGCGGTCGCGCCGCTCGCGTCGTTGGTGCCCGGCCCGACACTGCCGCCGCCGCGCCCGCACGGGCTGCGCCGCCACCCCCGCAGGCGGCAGCCTCGGTTCGGGTGGTGGCAGCACCGGCGGCCGCACGCTCCGCGGCGGCAGCCGCCCGCGCCGCCACGACGGCAGCGCGAAACGTGCGGCGCCTGGCGAGCACCCCCGTGGTTGCCTCCCGCCGCTGTCACGGGCCCCGTGGCCGCTGGGCCGACGCGGAGGGAGCGGCGGGCGGAGGCGTGCGGCAGGCAGCCAGCGTCGCCCCCCCCGCGGGGAGGTCCTCCGGCCGACCGTCTGGCGGCTAGGCGCACGGCGCGGCGGGACGCCCCCTTGGCGGCCACGGCTGGCCGCCACGGCGGCGGGCGGCGGTGCAGCGGCGGCAGCGCGGCAGCCGCGTCCGCCACGCCCCACCGCCGCCGGCCCCTCGGTGGGTGGCAGCGGCGGGAGACGGGCAGTGGGGTCGGCATGTCGGGGGGGGGTGGTGGATGGCATCGTGGTGAAGGGGGTGGTGGCCATTGGCGATGCCCTAAAGCGCGCGCGCGCGCGTGCCCGCGGGGGCGGCACCGCCGACCCTCCTCCCCCCCACCGCCCTTCCCACCCCCCCGCCGGGCGTCCATCCCCCCCACACAAGCCATCCCCCCCCACTCTACCCGCCGCACCACCACGCCGCCGCCCCGCGGGGTCGGACCGTTGCGCAACGCGGGGCGCAGGCAGCGCCGCCCCGGCGGGGGCGCCGCCGCAGTTCCCTTCCCACCCTCGATTGTGGTGGTGCATGCGGGGGGCGGCGGGGGCGGCGGCGGCGACGGCGGGGGCGGCGGCGGCGACGGCGGCGGCAGCGGCAGCGGCAGTCCCACACCCCCCCCGCCGCCGCCACACGTACCACCCTGTAGCAGGTGTATTTAAGATCAAGGCGTCAGCGCCGTGGCTGGCAGCCGCGAGGCGGCACGGCGCGACGGCCGGTGGTGGCCCGACGGCGGCGGCAGCGACGGCGGCGGCAGCCGCAGAGCCCCCTCCCCGCCAACCGGCCCGCCTGGCGGTGGCGGCGGCGGCGGGAGGGGCCCACCGCCGTCGCTGGCGGCGGCGGAGCGGCGGCGGGGCTGGGCGGCCGCGGGGTGTGCCGCCCGCGTGCACGCAGCGAGCTGCCGCCGCCCTTATCCCGACCACCCCCCCCCCCTCCTCTCCCCCCCCCCCCCCCCCCCCAAAGCCACCGACGCACCGTGCGGATGGGGCACCGCTTGGCAGCCCGGCGGTGGCGGCGGCGGCGACGGCGGCGGCGGCAGACATCTTGTCCACAGGCGCGTTGTCCTCGGCAGCTGCGGACGACACGCGCTCAATCACAGCGGGGATGACGAGCTCCGCCGTAGCCGCAGCCACTTGCGTAACTGTGGGCTGACGAGCAGCGTGCGCCACGAGCTCCTCCTTCATGGCCTTGTTCAGGGACCCCTCCACGCCTGTCATCTTGCCGACCTCCTTGGCCACCTGCTCTTTTGAGCCGCGCGGATGGCGGCATTATCCTGGGCACGGTTGGCGCTCATTCGCTCAGAAAGCGCCTCAGCCACGTCGAGCACCTCCTCCGCCGACATGCGGCGTGGGCGTTGAAGGGCATGGTCCGCGGCCGTGCTGCTGGCGCCGACGGGAGAGCGAGACGGCCGCTTGTTACGCGCGTTGCCGACGATCTCGAGAAATCACAGGGGTGATGGTGTGCAAAGGGTACGCAGCGGGGGGGGTGATGGGGAAGGAAGATGGGAAGGGTAAGGTAAGAGGAAGATAAGCGGGGAGAGAAGAGAGGGAGAGGGGTAGGGTGCGGTCCAAGGGCGCCGCTCGCTGGGCGCTGGTCGATGGACGGTCGGTGGGTGTCGGGTTGACGCGCAGGGGCTGAGGCCGAGGGAGCACAGGCGGTCGCTCTTTAAGTACATATTCTCACGCAGCGTCTCCTTCCGAAGGGCACGGCTGGGCACCACCGTCCTCTCCTCCCGCGCAGAGAAAGCCCTGCGCCACCCGCCCCCGACCCATCACAACAACCCGCTGCCCTCTCTCCGCACGATGTAGGTCGTGGCGTCCTCGACGAAGCAGGGTCTGCCGCGAGCACTGCCGAAGCCGGTCGGTAGTGGGACGGTCGCTGCTGGCCAAGCCGAGAGTGTGCACGGACGCTGCGGCTGCTGGTAGCCCTGCTGCTGCATGGAAAAGGTGGGCATCCATCGCTGCTCTCCCTGCCAGCTCCGCCCGGTGCCACGCCGGCACGGAGCGTGGTGCGTACACGTGGGGCGGGGGATGAGGGGGCAGCGTAGGGCAGCTGGATGAGCAGCGTACGTCACCATCCGGCCGTGCGTTCACCTGCTCGGGGAGAGGCGAGCTCTGGGGCGCAGACGAGAGCACTCGCTGGTGCCATGTGCGGAAGGCGTGCAGTCGTGGAACAGCGGTGGGTACACGGTGCATGTATTTCGCAACGTCCTGTGGAGATGCATTTGTACGTCCATCGTCGAGAAATTAGGGACGATATGAATTGTGGCGGGTCACTATAGAATCCTGATCTTTCTTGGCTCTGAACATTTTTGAGTTAGACACACCACTCGAACGGCCTCCGCGAGAGCTGTCCAACGGTGCCCTTTTTTTCCCGAGAGCACGAATATTTCGGATGTTACGGGCGTCAGTACATGTTTTGAACATTTTGTGCACTTTACGATGGCTCAAAAAAGTGCAAACGCTTCAGAGGTGCTGCCGTGCTCAGAGTGGTACTTGCGGATATTCTCATACAAAAGTAACTTTTGGATGGCGCCACATCTCAGCCAGCGCCGCTCCAGAGCTGCCGCGCTTTTTTCCCGCCAGGCGCACCCGCAGTGCGGACCGATGCTCCTCGTGCTGTTATGGTTGACCCCTCGACTAGTGCTTCCGCTGCCGTTGTAGATGCCTCCACGGTAGTCGCTGTTGGAGCGAACAGTATAGTGTGGCGGTGGCTGGCCTGCAGATGGCGGAGCACACGCGAATGGAGCTGGGGCCAGCGAGCCCGTTAGCCGAGGCAGGGGCCTCCTAGGCAGCGCCCCGCCTGCGAGGCCCGACTTCCCTGCACTCCCTCGGTGCGGGAACGAACGGCATCAACCCGCCTCGGTCCGTTGCCAGTGAGAGCGATAGCTGTGGAGGCGACGCGTCTGATACTGGTCGCTCAAGCGTGCCGTTGCCGCTGGTTCGGAAGCTGAATCTGCACATGGACTCATGCCCCGGTACAAACAAGTCCCAGTTCTTTTATGGGGGGTAGCCAGGCTCCCGCCCACAACAGCGTCTCCAGCTGCCAGCTTGGGCGCCCGGTCAAGACTGCCGCCACCATTACCAGCGTGTGCGCCGCGAGCGCCACCTCGCTGGGCGCGCGCGCGCCGATGCCGCCGCAACGGCGACGCGGACTGTACAGTCATTATTCGACCATATAGCAGGGGTGCGCCAGCAAGTAGCCCATCTATTTGGGAGTGCCTTCTGTTCCGAGCTGCTGGGGTAATTTTCCTGATTGATAAAAGGTCGTCGATCGTTCGAATCGGTGGAGCAGTCGACCCAGGTCGATCGTCAATGACAGGGCGCCTGACCACCTTAGCGCTGGCCGCCCTTCTGCGCCTGCACCCCAACCACCCCACGACATGTGCAAAGCACTTCGCCGTTTCTTGGCACTCTGTGGATGCTCTCCATCTTATGTTACACCAACAGCAAGTGCTTTACAAACCATTTTTAGTCCTCCGCTCCAAGCACCCCACACTCCTCGTCCACAGTGTCTTCAATCGCGTGCGGGTCCTCCTCCAGACCCAGCCAGCCCTCCACTGCGAGCTCATTCTCAGCTCTGTCACCGTCCCCAAAGCAGGTCTACGACAGGGCACAACCCCCCATCTTATCCAGGACCTCGGATACATCCTCCGCAATAGGACGAAGGGAGGCACGGTAGTCGCCGTAATCGGCTAAAATGCGCGCCGCCATAGCCAGCGGGAGGACGCTCGCCTTGACCCAGCAGTGCGCAATTACCGCGGGTGATACCGCAGCCCACTCCTCAAGGATAATTTCTGCCACGTCCTGAAGGTGCACAGGGGCACCGTCACGCACGCCCAGGATCCGCCGCGGGATCCGCGCCCGTGGGCGCCGCCGACGCATCGTGGAAGTAGCAAGCGTGGGGGATGGGTGCAACCACACGTAGGGCCTTGCAGCCAATGCCACGTCAGCTGGCGTCGACCCCAGCAAGCCCCCAACGGCGTCTGCTGTAAATGAAAACGCTTCAACCGAACCGGGGAGGGGGGGCGGGACGGAAGGCAATATCGCAGGGCCAGATGCAGGGAGTTGCGCAGCCCCCAGGGTTGCGGTGGGGCGCGCAGAGGGTGCCACAGCCCGACCGGGCCGCACGGCCGTGCCCAGATTGGCAATTTGTGGCGAAGGTCCAGTCGGAGTTGCCGCAGGCGGCGCATCACGGCCGGGGGTTGATGGCTCTGCGCCGGGGCCCGCAACTGGGAACTCGAGAGCGCTTCCGACTGCCCGCGCGGATAGATCTGCCGCCGATGCAAGGCCGTCGGCAATCAAATTCAGACCTGGCGGCCAGGGCTCCTGACCCTGCGGTTCTTCCGGATCCGCCGAGGATGACGAGGCATGTCCGCTGCTGTCATCGTCACCCTTACTGCCGCCGTCCGCACCGCCGCCACTGCCCGGCAAAAAGCAGTTTGCGGCAACCGCCGCTGTCAGCCACGCTGTCGGTGCCATGCTGTAGCACAATAGGAATCCGTCGCACGTCCACTCTCAGGGAACACTCACCAAGGGGGATCGGCACCAACGTCACCGGGAGGCCAAGGTTGCTGTCCTTGGAGCGCAAGCCACGGGACCAAGATGGGAGCCCAAATGGGAGGGGTTTGTTGTTCTACCTTGGCCGGCGGTGGATTCGCCGCCGGCCCCCACGTTATAAACCCTCGGAGACACTACTAACTACCCTCCACCCCAAGATGCAAGTCCCTCTGGTCATACGTAACTTATAGATACCGTGACCAGTCCGGACTCTCAAATTGAAAGCCAAGGATTAGAAGTAGCCCCCCTAATATTAGGGTCACAATACGGCCAACCATATTGCTACATATCCCCCCCTTAGATTCGGCCCGTCCTCGGGTCGAGTTGCATTCGGGATACCGAATGTAAGTGGGTCGCGTGGCCGTTTACCAGTCGGGTGGGGCTTTGCGCCCCGTCGCGACAGACCCCCCTTTTCGAGGTTGCTTGAGGGGGGTGCCCCCCTTTGTGTGGTACACACACGATCCGTTTTCCGGACCGTTAAATTCCCGATGCGGGTTCTGTTCACGACCCCCCTTTCCGAGGGGTGGTGGAAGCGGATCCGCCACCAGGTGTCTGGTGGTAGGGGAGCCCCTCTCGTGTTACCGAGTGAATGGGGGCGGCCGCTCCCGCTTTTCGCGGGGGCGGTTTCGGGGTGAACCCCTCTTGGTTGCCCCGTACGGGGGTGTGCCCCGGCCCGCCCAGGTGCCTGGGTGGAGCCCATTCGTAGCCTCGTGGAGCGCGGGTCGACCCGCGCGCCTGCGGCGCTTCTCGTGGCCGTTTGTGGTCATAAGCGCGGGCGCCCGCGCTTCCTGTAGCAGAAGTCACCTTGAAATCGCCGGAAAAATCGATGTTGAATGCCCGGAATCGAACCCACGCCATGGAACATATGTTAACCAGGCGTTGTGGACCACTGCGCCACGGGTTGAATCCTTGACATCTTGGGCCAGATATGGGCTTTTCAGCCCAAATCCTTACAGCACCGATCGCTGGGTCCGTTATACGTGGCAGTCGCGATACTGCCACACTTCCCTGGCTCGTCCGCGCGAGCGTTCCTCGTACCAGGTCGAGCCGGCCTCGGCTTTTCTGCAAGGGGCGCCCCTGCTACCCCGGTTGCACCATGTCGGACCCCCAGGTACCCGGGGGCGAGGACGACCTCCTGCCTGAAGAGGGGGAAGAGGTGATGGTGGACGACGTTCCCGTCTCCGCCACCGCCGCCGAGTGCTTCCTAGCAAGGTCGTCGGAGGACGAGGACGACCGGGTGACCGTTCGTGTGGCCCCGGACGGCGCGCCGGGCGGGTTGTCGTCCGTGTGTAGCGGCACGACGGCTCCGTCGGGTGGCGGACAACCGCGTGCAGCGGTGGCTTCTACCGCTTCTCCTCCGGCGGCCCGGATGGCTTCTGTCGCCGGTACCGGCGTGGCTCTACCTCAAGACGGTGTCGCCGGCGTGGCGGAAGGTGGTGGCGGTACTCCGTCCAGTCCGGCGGGTCAAGACGGCGCGGGTGCCCGCCCGGTTGGTGTGTCCGCTGCGGCGGGTAGCGGGTCTACCCGTGCTGCCCCCGTGGTACCCACGTCGGGTCCGGGTGGCGGCGATGCTCTGCCCGCGGTGCCGCGGGCGTCTGGTGGTCGAGGTGGGTCTACACCGATGGCAGTGGACTCCGGTAGTTACTCCGGGCGGGCGCCCGCCCTTCTTCTTCCTCCTCGGCCGCGTGCGACTCCGGTGCCGACCCCTCTTCCGGTGGGGCATCCCCCGGCGCCCCCTATTCTTCCTGGTCCTGCCCGGGTTGCCCCGTTGGGTGGCGGCGTCGCCGTGGCGGCGGGTCAACCCGACATGCCGATGTTCGACTTGGTGGCTCGGATTCGAGGCCTGACAGTGCAAGAGTCAATGGAGTCCGATGGGCGGATGCGGGTGGACTTCCACCTGCCCCATCCCCGTGGAGAGTCCTCCCGGCGCGTCAAGGTGGACCCGAGTTGGGAGCGGGAGTTGGTGCGGCTGGTCAACCAGCCGAACGCGGTGCGGGTGGAACACCATTGGATCCTGAGTCAGCCGGACGACCGGCATGCGCAGCTCTGGCGCACTCGGGTGGGACGGGGTGAGGTCTACCTCGACCCCGCCTTCGGGGTATGCGACCTGATTGCCCCCGCGTTGCCGCGGGAGATTGACTACCCGGCTAGTGCTCGGGGGATTACGGCGGCGGCGGAGCCGGTTGCGCTTGGGGAGACGGTGGGCAGTACCGGTCGGTATCCCGACTTTGATTACTACCCGGGGGTATCCCCGTATCTGTCGTTGACGGCTCCCTACCCGCCTATGGCGGGGTTGAAGTCGGCGTCGAGCTGGCGACGTAACCATGGTGTCATGGCGGATGCGTTTCGCACGGATATAACGTGTGCGTTGCAGACCGGCAACGGTCGTGCGCCGGTATACACTCCCGTGCGCCCGCCGCTATGGCAGGAGGGGTGGGAACCCGCCCCTGCTTTCCGGTTTGACACCGGCTCCTGTCTCCGATACTTCGGGAGTGTGTTGGCCTCCCGGCCGGTCCACCCGTTGCAGGGTACCTTCACCCTTGAGGTTACCCTCGGGCAGGCGTCCTCCTTCTTGCTGTCCGTCCGCCGGCAGGGGCGCCTGTTTCATCTTCCGACGGGTGTCCGTCGGCACATCGCGCAGTTGGGCGTGGACCTGATAGCTGCCAAGACCGGGTTGGCCCGGGAGTTCGAGGCCCTGCTGGCTGTTCACGATGCCGTGAACTGGGCTGGGGTGTTGGCCCTTCCCCCGTACCGGGACCCGCAGGCTGGGGCTACCCCCTTGCCTCGTCACTCGTTGCGTATCCGGCGTACTCAGCCGGGTGAGCCTACTTGCCATGGGTGGGCGTCCACCGAGGCCGTTCCTGACCTGGGTATTCCCATGGTTATCCATGACCCTCTTCAGGTCCTTGCCCCGTGGTTCGGTAACCCGATACCGGCGGCGGTTGGCCGTCGTCCCCGAGAGTGGGGCTCTGCGGGTGGGGAGCGTGAGGTGTCCCGTCGTCGGGCGGAGCCCCGCCGGGGTTACGGTGGAGCCCCTTCGGTAGGGTCCTACCGAGCCTCGTATCAGGTGCCACCGGCTCCGGTGGTAGCCGTGTCGGCTCCTGTGGCTCTTCTGGCTGCGCCAGTGTCACCTCCCGCCCCTGTCCTACATGACGGGGGTCCTCGTCTCTGGTATGAGGGCGTTGACGCCCTTGTTGCCCGCGCAATGCGGGAGGGTCTCTCTGTTAGCTGGGGGGATATCCCCCCAGGTGCTGCGCTGGTTGGGTCAGCGCGTTGCTTCGGTGGTGTGCTTGACCGCCTCCAGAAAGCTCTGGAGGACGTGGAGGCTGGCCGCAGCACCCTCGTCCAGCTATGCACCGAGGTAACTCGGGTGATCGACCGTCGTGAGATTGCCGACCGGTGGAGCACGGAGGTATACGCGCTTACGCGTGAGTGGCCTCCCTCGGGCAGTGGGTCTACCCACTGAGGAGTGTTAGTGTTTGTACGGGAGAGGGACCCGGTGGCCCTTATGGTGGCCGGGTAGTAGTGAGTGTAAACTCATCCCCCGCTGGGGGCATTGCTTGCCTCTGTTTGCTGCCCTGGGGAGTACCCCTTCTGGCTCAGTGGTGCCTTGCCTCCCGTCCAACTTCTTCCGGTTGGTTCATGCTTGGGGAGGTTATCCTCCCTCACTTTGTGTCTTGGCTTTGGGAGGTCATCCTCCCGTGTAAGCCCCCTAGTTACTTCGATATTATCGAGGTTAGCCTTTACCTTTAAGTTAACTTATTAAGGTTCAGGTTTTACTTAGTTACCTAAGCTTGACTCTACTTAGATGCCTAAGCTTGGTTCGACTTAGAAACCTAAGTCTGATTTGACTTAGAAACCTAAGTCTGCCATAACCATGTCACACCCTACTTAGTAGGTATAAGCCTCACCCCCCAACAGCCGAAGTCGGTGTCGGTTGGGTTGTTACAGTAGGCGTCGTCGCCTCATGTAAGGCATGAGGAGTTGGCGGGGTATATTTGCCGCCTGTTCCCAGGTGGGTGAGTCGTATCCGACCCACATAACCTTGACGTACCAGGGTCCTGGTACGTCCGGGTCGGTGTGTCCGACCACGCTCTCTACTTGGTATGGAATCCCATCCGGTCCCACCGGGTCATCTGACCGGTGGGTTGTAAGAGCTTCATGTAGCAACCCAGCCGGTACCGGCTGAGGCTGTTCCGGCTTCGGAGCAGGTGTGACATCATTCACACTGATGCGTTGGATCTCCGTATCGGAGTGTAAGATAACAGAGTGGTCATCTCTGTGGAGAATCTGGTACGGTCCCTTGACCGGTTGCATGAGCTTGTTCCCCCGGAACTTCTGGTGTCTGATGTAGACCCAGTCACCTGTTACCAGGGTTGCGTTGCGCACCCGTAGTCGGGCGTCGAAGTTCTTCTTATATCGAAGTTGTGTTCTGTCAAGGGCACCCTTGAGCTTAGGAATCATCCACGATAGCTTGGCCAACCAAGCTAGGTGGATACGTTCGGCCGGTCGGCCTTTCGGTGTATCATACCGAGTGCATCTGCCTGGTGGCAGCGTCAGGTTACCGACGCCTAGTGGCATGACCCACTCCAGCGGAGCGATGTTTGTGCTCCGATGTGGCCTGGCATTGTATGCCAGGGTGAGTACGGACAGAAGCCTGTCCCAAGTGTTCGTGTGCTCGGCCACGTAGCACTGTAGCATCTTGACGATGGTGCGGTTGAACCGCTCCACCTGCCCGTTGGTTTGCGGGTGGTAGTCGGATGCCCGACGTGGTTCGATACCGAACATGCCCAGGACCTTAGTGCAGAATGCTGACGTAAGGTTTGCTCCGTTGTCGGAAAGGAGTTGCTTCATGACTCCGTATGCACTGATCCAGTGGTCAACCACTGCGTTCATGATGGTGTATGCCGTATCATTCGGAATGGCTGCCGCTCGTGACAGCTTAGTGAACCGGTCAGACATGACCAGGATGTACCTGTTCCCTTCTTCCGTTACCGGAAGTGGCCCGAGTATGTCGATAGCGACCTGCTCGTTGGGCCCATCAGGTGGGAATAGCTTCATGGCAGACGCCTGCCTATGCAGACTCATGCGGTTACGTGCACAGGGGTGGCATCCCCTTACGTGGTCGACCACGTCGACGGCCATTGCTGGCCAGTAGAAGAACCTTCGCATTGCTGCGAACATACGTGAACCCCCCGGGTGTCCGGCTGTGGGGTTCTCGTGTTCTCGTTCCATGACGGCTTGCCGTAAGGACACGGGAACCACGACTTGATGTCGTCCATCGGCGGGTGCCCGCCGGTATATGAGTCCGTCTTCGTTCTCGGAGAAGATGCCGGCCGTACCGGCCAGGAGGTTAGCACGATGACGTCTACAGTCATCGTCATTGGCCTGTGCCTCGCGGAAGTCCGCGAGGGTTAGTGGGCATGCTCGGTGTGCCATGGTATGGTCAACCATACCTTGGGTAGCGTTACCTACCATGCAGACCGGTACCACCGGGATGTGCTCGTCCACCGGGCGGGTATCCCCGCTCGGGGTGTCGAGTCGAGACAATGCGTCTCCGAGATGGTGGGTTGACCCAGCCTTATACACGGTACGGTAGTCGTGCTCGGCCATCTTCAGCCTCCATCGGGCTAGCCTCCCATGGCTATCGGAATCCTTGTCACCAAGGTTGAGGAGCCATCGTAGGGGTTCGTGGTCGGACCTCACGATGAACCTGGAGCCCTCCAGGTATGGACGGAGCAGTTGCACTGCCCATATAACTCCGAGGCATTCACGCTCGGTGGCACTATAGTTACGCTCAGCCGGGTTGAGTGTCCGGCTGAAGTATCCTACCGGACGTAGGTCCGGGATAACGTTATCGGTACCGATCAACGTCTCTCCCTGTAACAGGGTGCATCCCACTTGTGTATCGCATGCATCGACATCGATGACGAAGGTACCCCGTCGGTGCAGTAACGCAAGGACGGGTGGGGATAGTAGGGCTCGCTTTGGCGACTCGAATGCCTCCTCTTCGCTAGGCGAAGGGGGTTGGAGTACCTTGGGCAGGGTACTGCTCGTAAGAACCGTTAACGGTTTAGCTATCCGAGCGAAGTCCTTGACGAACCGTCGGTATACATTGCACATTCCCAGGAAGCTCTTGAGCTGTGTCTGGGTGTTAGGGAACCGGGCATCCCGGAGTGCCCGGGTATTGGCTTCGAGTACCCCTAGTTTACCAGGGGTTATCTGGTGGCCCAGATACTCGACCGTCTGTTGGAAGAAGGCGCACTTCTTCAGACGCAGGGTTACTCCGGCGTTCCTCAAGAGGGTGAGTACCTCGTCAACATGTTGCACATGGTCATCCATGTTACGCGAGAAGACGATAACGTCATCGAGGTACACTAGGCAGTTACGCCACTTCACCCCCGACAGTATAGTGTCGATAGCCCGCTGGAAAGTAGCGGGGGCGTTGGACAATCCGAAGGGCATCCTTAGGAACTCGTAGACTCCACTGTGACAGACGAATGCCGTCTTGGGGATATCCTCGTCCGCCACCGGGATCTGCCAGTATCCGGCATTGCAGTCGATGGTGGTAAACACCGTAGCTTCCCCCAGGGAGTCGATGCATTCATCCATCCTTGGTAAAGGGTATGAGTCCTTCTTGGTAACCAAGTTGAGGAGCCGATAATCGATGCGAAACCGAGGGGTTTGATCCTTCTTCGGTACAATAACGACTGGGGCACCCCACTCCGACATCGAAGGTCGGATCACCTTAGCTTCACTCATCCTCTTCACTTCTCCATCAACGATCTCTCGTTGCATAGGTCCCGCTCGGTGCGGTTGTGACCGGGCGGGGCGTGCGCCTGGTACCAGGTCAATACGATGTTGGGTTGCCCCAATGGTACCCAAGGCCCCGCCTGTCCACATGACGTCATGCTTTCTTAGCATTCGTCGTACCCCTTCGGCTACCGAAGGGGGAAGGTGGTCGATGTCAGCCTCGGCCAGTGCCTTCAATGCTTCTTGATCCTTCGGCGGAATATCCGCCGGTAATGATGGTCGACTAGGCTTCCTGTCATCGGGTTGCTGTCGCTCGGTGGGCTCGGCGACCGCCAGCACCTCAAGTGGTTCCACTTGACCTTCCTTGTCAGGGGTAAGGATATCTCCTTCGTAGAGCTCGGCAATCCCGAGGATAGTTCCCTTCGGGAGGGTGACTGCCTTACGGCGATAGTTCGCCATCGCTAGGAGGGACGACCCTCCTGATGGGAGGTCTATGAGACCGTTGGCCATGGTCAACCCATGGCGCTTGTACGTCCGCAGGTTGGACTTGACTCTGCAGATGCCTGCGAGGTCACAGTTAACCGGGAGGACTGTCTCCGACAACGGCTCAAAGCGAGTTCGCTTGGCCAACCGAAGTGTCATCGGCTCGACACTTGCGTACACCTCAGCCACGTTAACGTGGCTCCCTTGTAGCGTCAGGTCCCTGACGATAGCCGTGTGTCCTCGCTTCGTCCCGTCGGCTTCTTGAAGCTCGACGGTCCTCCGGCCTGGCCGGATTGCATCAACGTGAACGTTGATGAAGGTGCACCCCAGTATGCAGGGCACCGATAGGGTCTCACACACCAGGAAGTCGACTTACGTGGTGAGTTCCCCGATGGTAACCCGCAGCGACATCGCTGCGGTCGTACGAATGAGGCGACCATTCGCGTCCTTGATGGTGGGTCCCCGAGTCATTCTTACTCGCGGAAGCCACTTGTCCGGGAGGGTATCCTTCCGGATAAGGTTGGGTCCAGCCCCTGTATCCAGTACAGGGTAGTACGATCGTGTCGACTGGGGGTCAACCCCCAGTGTGGCTGATACCTTGAAGTTCTCCAAGGTAAACAGCACGTGGCCTACACCGATATCCGGTGTAGCTCGGGCATCCTGAACAGGGCCCTTGTCTGGTTCCATGTGACGGGGCTTCCCGTCCTCTCCTCCCAACCTTGGTGGTTGGTCATCAATCCCCTGACGCCGTGTCGTCGGGGCCGGAAGGCGTACCCGGGGGTTGATGCGGCGTCGGCTCAACCGCGCTGTCCGTGGGGCTTTCCCCGCGGTACTCCGGGGTGGCTTGCTTGGGTTACCCCAGCGCCCCCCGGTCATCCTTCCTCTTACTCGTTTCCCGCCCTTGGTAGGGTGCTGTCCGCCGGGACATCCGGCTGCGGAGGTGCCTCCTCGACGGCCAGTACTCCACCTGGAGCTGGCTGCCTACCCGGTGCGGGTCCGGGTGCTCTGGCGGGATACCCCCCTGTGGATGCCTTGCGTTGCGCCGCTGCCCTCCGAGACTCCTCGGGGATAAGTGGGCAGGAAGACACCCAGTGCTGGGGATCCCCGCACAACATACATCCGGACGTGCCGGTCCGCCCTTCAGTTCGCATCGGGGTAGCCCCGTAGCTGCGGTTGCCTCCCTCGGGCGCCCGAGTGCCTGCTCCCTGGTAGGCCTTGGGTCCTTGGGTCAACCGGAACATGGACTCCCCCAACCGGTTGGGTCGGCCCGCAATCTGCGGAGGTGCCTCCGTGCGCACCGCCCATGTTGGCAAGGGTTGGTGAGGGTTACCCGTCACCGGGGAGTACCCCGTAGTCCGCACATACGGGACGCGCCGTCCCGTTCCTTCGTTGACCTGGAACTGGGTTCCAGCCGGGGCGATGTACGCTACCGTACCATGTTTATCAATCACCGGCGTCGCCGGTAGCAACAGGTGGCCCTGTTGGTCGACTAGAGGTTCATCCTCACCAATAGGGGTATGTTCGGTCGCCACCAGTACTGGTGCGGCCTTACGTTCCACCTTCTCTTGCCTCGGTGCTGGGGTAAGACTGGGTTTGCCTCCCTCACCCTTGGGCTTCGGGGCCAAGGTACATTCCGGGTGGAGCACCCGGTAGGCGTCCCCCAGGGACTTGCACATATGCATCAGTCGACTGAAGTTCGTCCGGGCCGTATTGGCTCCCCGTGCGGATATCCGCACGTAGTTGGGTACTCCTGCGAACAGGATGGCCCGTAGTTCCCCTTCACCGAGAAGCTTCCCCAGCTCGTAGTCGAGCTCTTGGATCCGGCGTCCAAACATCTCTTCATCCTCCCAGCTCTGGACGGTGGCAGTGCGCAGGGCCCGGTAGTGGTCCTCGCACTTGTCCTCACTGAGGTAACTGCTCAGCAGCTCCTTGAGGATCCCACGGTAATCCATGGGGGTGGCCGCGACCCTCATTCCCGGCATCGGGGATGCCTGGCGAAGGATGCCTCGCACCCGTTCATCAACAAAGAACGGGAGGATCTCCAGGGCCAGCCCCTCGTTGACGAGCGCCTTGTCTGCGGCTGCCTTGAAGCTAGTAAAGAAGCCGATGACTGCCAACGGACGTCCGTTGGGGCCCCCGAACATAGGGACTCCCTTCATAAGGGTCTGCATAGAGCGGATCGCTCGGTGCGACGTATTACGCATCGATTCCGATACGGTGGTAGATCGGTCTTCCAAACGATAACGTTCGGGAGTCAGTACCGACCTGAAGACTTCGTTGACGATCTCCGTGTCAGCGTCCTGGATATCCAGTCGCTTAGCCAGTTGATGAGCAAAGTCATCGGACTCCATCCGCTTCAGTAGGCTCGCAGTTACCTGCGCGGTCATAGCTTCCACCACTGAAGATGGTACTTCAGGCGTCGGCACTTCGGGAACCCGAGTTGCCTGGCCTCCTTCGTCGTGGGGATACTGTGAGAGGGTACCCCCTCCGCCAATAACCGACTCTCCACCGGCGTAAGTATCCGCCGGGTCGTGTCCGCGGAGTCCGCTTCGGGTGCTCCGAGCGTATCGCTCCGTGTGGCTCCGTTCCAACTCTGCCGACGAGTCGGATCCATACCCCATTGTGTCCGGGGGTTGTCCAGGAGTAGCAACACCGGGGTTGACCCTGGTGGACTCCGAAAGTAGTCCGGCCGGTTCGAACCGTACTGGTGTGGGAGGAACACGACGGGGTCCCGTCGTGTGGCGTGTTGACATCAACACTGCCATCGCGTCCTCCGTCCGCTCCTGGCGAGCGTCGAGTCCGGAAAACCGGGCCTCGATGCGGGCCAATGATGCCATCAGGGAATCCCCTGGTGAAGGAGGCGGCGGAGTGAGGTCGGTCGATGACAGTTGAGGCGGGCCCCCGCCTCCTGCCGTCCGAGCCGTGCCAAACGTCGATCCGGCACCGGAAAGCATTGGTGTCTCAATGTTGTCGGTCGGGTTCCCGATCCCAGTTCCCGTAGGCACCTCCGGGGTCGGCGTCGACGCCGATCCGTCATCTTGAACGTTCCCCGTCTCTTGGGTAGACATAGTCACAATCAGTCAACCGACGTAACAATCACCACGAATAAGAGAGCGAGGGGGTAGATTGGGGAGAGTAACAGTAGATCACAGTCAAAGGTAAAAACTCAACACAATCGATCAGGTCGCAACACCACGAGTACAAGAAAAGGACCGGATCCCTATCCGTGTGCCAGGGCCGAAGACGGCCTCACCACAAGGGTGACGGCAACCCGTCCCCTGCTGCTCCACCAATGTAGCACAATAGGAATCCGTCGCACGTCCACTCTCAGGGAACACTCACCAAGGGGGATCGGCACCAACGTCACCGGGAGGCCAAGGTTGCTGTCCTTGGAGCGCAAGCCACGGAACCAAGATGGGAGCCCAAATGGGAGGGGTTTGTTGTTCTACCTTGGCCGGCGGTGGATTCGCCACCGGCCCCCTCGTTATAAACCCTCGGAGACACTACTAACTACCCTCCACCCCAAGATGCAAGTCCCTCTGGTCATACGTAACTTATAGATACCGTGACCAGTACGGACTCTCAAATTGAAAGCCAAGGATTAGAAGTAGTCCCCCTAATATTAAGGTCACAATACGGCCAACCATATTGCTACACGTGTGTCGATGCCTGCGGTGTGCCGAGGGGGGCGGGGATGACCGCCGCCTCCGCAATCGTCTTTCCGGGGAGATGTACCGCTGCCGTCTGTTCACAGCTGGGGAAGTGACGGGATTGCGGTGGTCGGATGTAAGGTGAAGCGCAGCGAAGCGCCGTCCGCGACCGCACACTCGTGCTCGCACGGTCCCTCGCTCGCCACCCTACGCCCACCCTCAACGCACGCGCGGTACGACGGCGGATAACCTACTCAGTGTCGGTCGGTCGCGCGCAACACGTGCGCGCGAAGAAGACGTCCGCGAAGAAGACGGGTGCGAAGGGGATGAGCTTGACGTCGGTCGTTCTCGGGTTCTAGGATTCAAAGGTGTTTATGTCGATGGGCTTGAGTCCTCCCTCCGTTCTCCACCCTCGGTCGCAGGCACGCACGCTTTTATACCCTCTGGCACACCCCTCGGGTCGCTCACAGGGCCCTCGGCGTAGTCCCTCTTGTTTGCCACACCAGGTGGTCCGAAAACGCAGGTCAGCACTCGTCGCGGCACACCCCCCTCTCAGAAGGGTGAATCCGAGGGGGTGGGCTACTTGCAAGATCGTTCTTGCATACTACTGGTAAGCACGTTACACGCTCCCAAACGCTGTCCCAGAGGCTGGAAACGGGATATGCGATACTATTGGTTCCCGTCGAGCTATGGCAATTCCAGCACCATTACTGGCCTTCCATAATGGGCCCTCTGGAGGGGTCCCAGGGCCACTGTAAGCCACGCATCCTGCCACGTGTCAAAGTATATTCGTGGAAGATCTTTGGGGGGTTCAAGATTCATCCGGAAGGCGTTCGAAGCTTTCGGAAGAATCTAGAATCCACAGGATGCGGTCCGAAGAATATCACGGATCAAGTACGGATGTAGTTAGCATGACATCAGTGGCTTGACGACCGAATTGGATCAAGTAAGGGTCGAACCCATACATCTCCCCCCCCTTAAGACGCTCCCCGCTTGTGGAACGCCCGGAGTAGAGCAGGAGCATGGAGGTCCGCCTCCGAGATCCATTGGTTCTCCGTGTCATCGTAGCCTTTCCATGACACCAGATACTGCGTACGACCGCGTCGCTTGCGGGAGCGCAGGATCTTGTTGATTTCGTACTCCACAGTGCCGTCAGTCAGGGCTACCGATGGAGCCGGAACAGGGCGACGATCGAAGTTCTTGTCAGCCCTGTAAGGCGTCAGCAGGCTGGCGTGGAACGCATTGTGTACCTTGCGTTCCAGGACAGTGGTGGGCAGGTCTAGTCGGAAGGTCACCGGAGTAACAGCCTCCGTGATGCGGTAGGGTCCCGAGTACTTGGGCATCAGCTTGCGCGCCCCTTGATATGACTCAGGCATCAGGTTCTTGGTGCTTAGTAGGACGTAGTCGCCGACCTTCAGGTCGCAGGCACGCCGAGATCGATTGGCGTACGCAGCTCGGTAGGCATTCGCTTGACGGATCGCGTCCGTTGCCGTCTTGTGAGCCGCGCTCAGAGATGAAAGCCATTTCGCTGCAGCAGGTACCTTGTCGTTCGTTCCCCGAATGGGGTCAAAGGGGACGGTCTTGGGGTTGAATCCGTACGCCAGATAAAACGGCGTGTGAGTCGTAACGGAGCTCGTGGATTGGTTGTACGCCACTTCCACGTCCGTGAGAAGCAGGTCCCAGTTCGATTGATTGTGGCCGACAAAACAGCGCAGCACTTCTTCGATCTTCTTGTTCATGATCTCCGTCTGTCCATCGGTCTGCGGGTGGTACGCTGACGAAGGGCGCAGTCGCACACCCATCTTATCCATCAGCGCCTTCCAGAACTTGGACATGAAGACAGGGTCTCGGTCGCTTATGATGCTTGCAGGTAGACCGAAGTTTCTATACACGTGGTCGTAGAACAGCTTGGCCACGTGGGGCGCCGAGGCACCGCTCTTGGTCGCTGCTAGGCGTATCATCTTCGACAGGCGGTCGACGACGACCAGCAGACCAGTGTGCCCTCGGGCAGTCTTGGGTAGTGGTGTGATGAAGTCCATAGAGACGCTTGAGCATCGCTCCTTCGCTGGTTCTAGTGGTTGGAGGTGACCCAGAGGTGATTCCGTTCTGCTCTTATTGCGTTGGCAAGGATCACATGTCTGCACGTATTCTTTGACGTCTTGTCTCAGCTTCTTCCAGTAGAACTTATCTACCAGGTTCTTGGTTGTCTTGCGAACTCCCATGTGCCCTTGGCTTGGCACATCGTGATGGTCGTGGAGTACAGCAAGTCGGTGAGTACCAGCGGGGATGCACGTGCGGTCACCTATGAGTAACAACCCCTTGTCTATACGGTAGGGCAACACCGGGTTCTCGTAGAGTTTGGAAAACTCGGGGTCCGCATGGTACTCACTGTGGAGCGTAGCGAGCTTGTCTGGGTCCATCTCGAAGGTCATGAGGTTGTTCACTTGTAGCCCATTCTCAAGTTCCTTGGAAGTCCGTGGTTCTCCAGGACTCCTTGGTTCTTGTTCTTTCTCTGGTTCTTTGATTGTCCGTGGTTCTTTGGTTTTCCGTGGTTCTTTGGTTTTCCGTGGTTCTTTCGTTTTCCGTGGTTCTTTGTTTTTCTCGGGTTTGATGGTTGTTCTCGGTAGCGCCTTGCGTAGTACGCGCTCCAAGAGTTCAGCGTTAGCCTCGGTTCGAAGTTCGACATTCTCGTCCTTCCTCGAGAGGGCATCCGCAACCACGTTCTTTGGTCCAGGCACAGGCGTGATGCGGAAGTCTTATTGCTCCAGCGTTTCCAGCCAGCGCGCTTGCCGATCATTCAGCTTGTCTTGGGTTCTCAGGTAGCGAAGGGATTCGTGGTCGGTATGAACGTCAAAAGATCGTCCGTGCAGGTAACACCGCCAGTATCTGATAGCCTGAACAATGGCCAACAGTTCCCTTTCTCGTATGGTGTACCGCTGTTCGTGAATGTTCAGTGTCTGCGAAAAGAAGGCCACTGGGCGACGTCCCATACCGTCGTCCTGTTCTAGAACAGCCCCTATAGCGCAGCCACTGGCGTCCGTGGACACAATCACGGGCAGGTCTGGGTCAAACGGCCGCAGCACAGGCGCACTCGCCACTCGCTTCTTGAGCGTGCGGAAAGAATCTTCATGCGCTTTTGTCCATGCAAATTCGATGTTCCCAGTCAACTCCGTCAGTGGTTTAGCAATCTCCGCCATACCGCGTACAAATCGCCGGTAGAAGTTGACGAGGCCCAGGAAAGACTGCACATCCTTCTTGGTCCTAAGAGTCGGCCACATCCGGATGGACTCGGTTTTCGTGCGTTCCATCTCAAAGCCATTCGGCGACACGACATGGCCGAGAAAATCGACGGATGTACGACCAAACTCGCACTTAGACAGCTTTGCATACAGCTTGTGCTCTCGCAGCGTCGTGAGCACTTTCCGCAGATGAAGCAGGTGCTCGTCTACAGAATTGCTGTATATCAGGATGTCGTCCAGGTAGGCGCAGACGAAGCGGTCGATGTATGGCCGGAGGACGTCGTTCATAAGATTCATGAACGCCGACGGGGCGTTGCACAAACCAAATGGTAAAACGAGGAACTAGAACAGCCCATACCGCGTTCGAAAAGCCGTCAGTGGGATCGACTCGGGGTCCATCCGAATCTGGTGATAGCCAGACCGGAGATCCAGCGTCGAAAAGATCTTGGCGCTGCGAAGGTTGTCAAAGATGTCGTCAATACGTGGCAGCGGGTAGCAGTTCTTGATTGTTTGCTTATTCAGTGCCCGGTAGTCAATGCAAAGACGGAATCCCCCATCTTTCTTGACCGCAAAGAGTACCGGTGCACCCCATGGAGAAGTGCTTGCTTGTATAAAGCCCTTATCCAGCAGGTCGCGAATCTGCCGGAGAAGTTCTTCGCACTCCGCTTCGGACAGACGATAGATACCCTTTTTATGGGGTGCGGCGTCGTTCACGAGATCGATCTTGAACCGCTGCTTTCCTTCAGGAGGTAGACCCTTCGGTAGGTCGTCGGCGAAGACATCTTTGAACTCGAGTATCAGCTTCTTCATTCTTGGGTCTTCAGTCGAGTGTTGAACGTCCGTGAAGTTCATCTCCAACGCAGCAGACACCTCGTTGGGTCTCAGGAAGATAGCAAAGGCAGGTTGGCCCCGCTTGAGAATCTTGGCCAGCTTCTGCTTGCTTATCAGCGTCTTCGACTTGTCCAGGGTAGCACAAATGGATATAGGTTTGCCACCTTTCCGGAACGTCACCTTATTCTTGCGGTAGTTCTTCTGCACGTCGAAGTCTTCGTGCCATTTCTTGCCCAGAATGATGTCATATTCAGTCAGCGGGCACACGGCCAAATGCAGATTCTCTTGGTACCGGCCGACTTTCAGCCTCACAGGTGTCGCAGTGGATGTCAACGGGTGAAGCTTCCCATCAGGCATCCGCGCATTTTCAGTTGATGCAATGGTCTTGATCTTCAGCCGCTCAATCAGCTTCGTTGATGCAAAATTAATCATCGCGCAGTCGTCGAACAGGATCTTAGCGCGCTCCCCATTCACGGTCCCCATTGCACTTAGCAGACCGAGATGAGGCCGCTGAAAGGCCAATTCCGTAACTGGAGCGGGATGCGTATCCGCAATCGGATCCTGCTTCAGTTCCGCCTCGTTTTTGGGCAGCTCCGAGCGAGGTGGCCCTTCTCCCGGCAGCGCAGACAAAGTCCGTCGCGCATGCATCTCTTTCGCTCTTCGGGGGTCAGACGCGTCACTTGCACAGCAGAGATATCCATCGGAGTCGACTCGGCCTTCGATATTGCTGCCTGGTACGCGTTGCTTTGAGCGCTGCTACGATAGCTTCCGCGTTTCGCCGCTTCCACCTTCAGCGCATCCAGCATGAGAGTCTCTACAGATTCGTACTGCTTGGTGCACAGTACTTCGCAGATGTACGACTTGAGTCCACGGCTGTACCGATCAATCTTCTCGGGCATGGTGATGCTCGAGATGTCGAGGACAATGGACTGAAAAGTCTTGTTGTATGTTGTCACGTCCTTGATCTGCCGCCACTTGTGCAGGAGGTTCCGCGCCGCTTGTTCCTTGTTCAGGGGGTTAAACCGATGCGTCATGGCATCGCGAAGACTTGGCCAATCCGCTACAGCGCTTGAGGCCGCATAAGACTGGTACCATGCAAACGCCTCACCTTGAAGATAAGTCTTCGCAATGGCCAGGGCTTGGCCCGGATCCGTCCCAGCAAGACACTGGTCCATGTGGGATACCCATGCATCCACGGTCCCCAGCTTTCCAGAGAACGTGTTTGGCTTGTTCGGCTTGGGTCCACTTGGAGCTTGCACAACGTGTGCTTGCGTCGCCGTCAGCTGCTCCTTCAGTCTCGCCGTGTCGGCCAATAGGCTTTGGACATAAGAAGTAATTTGAGTCCATGCCTCAGGCGTCACAGTTGCAGAGCCTCCACCGCCGGCGTTACCGGACTCCATGGCTTAGGCCTGCTTATTTACTGTCTTGATGTGGGAAAGGCCGCGCAGGTGGCGATAGTAGTGGGCGTCACTCTCAAACTCGCGCTTGCAGTCCACACAATAAGGGAGACGAGGAGGGCTGACCTTGTTCTTGTGCCGGCGAGAGGCGCGGTGGTCACGCCAGTTGGATTCGCCGTAACAGGTCACGTGACAGTAGCCGCACTTGAACTTGGGCTTCGCGATCCGTCCACTCGGGCCACGGCTCTCCACACGAAGGGCGCGTCGTTCCACGGTTCGCGCGGTACGAGGCCTGATCGTGCCCACTTGGTGCGGTGCCGCCTTTTCTTGGTCCGAGGCAGGGCGACGAGGAAGAGGCGGAAGAAGTAGGCGACGTCCAGCCGCCGCGTCTGCTACACGGGGGGGTTCAGAGCGGGTCCCCTCCCCGGTCTTGGTATTCTTATTATCTGGTTCCACTGGTGATTGGGTAAGAACAGTAACGAGATAAGCACACAAGCACCCTTGCTGTGTCAGATCAACGGTCCTGCTCCTCGCGTCTCAGAGGAGACTGCCTTGATCCAGTTACGGGCACACGGCCACTGGACCAAGGGAGGCTGCTCTGAAGCGCTACGACCAGACTCGCTGTGCACTCCCTTGTAAGGGAAGGCCACTGGAGTGGGAGCTTACCAAGGCTTAGCCCGGGAAGGTCCACAGTCCAGTCACCTGCGGCCCTGTGGGGGACTGACCCGGTCCAGTTAGGGAGCACGAACCTCCCGGACCGAGCAAGCCTGCACAGAGACGCGTCGCAGGGGAGTCCAACCGTCAACCCACAGTAGTCACCCGCCCCGCGCGCGCGCGATGGTGCGCCCCGTTGGAACCGAACCGACCCCCCCCACCAGCAGCACGCGGCAAGCTGGGGTGACGGGACGAAGGGAGCCCCGTGAGGGAAGACCCCACCCCGAATGGCACGATGGCCCGGTGGTACAAGGCCAACCCGAACACAGTGGGGCCCCGCGACAGACCCGGGCAGAGGCCGGCGAGCGCGAAGGCTGCCTTACCGCGCAAAAGCGCTCGGTATCGGGGGCGCACGCACGCACGCACGCACGCAGGGTAGGAAACTATCTGAAGCAACCGAATGTAAGGTGAAGCGCAGCGAAGCGCCGTCCGCGACCGCACACTCGTGCTCGCACGGTCCCTCGCTCGCCACCCTACGCCCACCCTCAACGCACGCGCGGTACGACGGCGGATAACCTACTCAGTGTCGGTCGGTCGCGCGCAACACGTGCGCGCGAAGAAGACGTCCGCGAAGAAGACGGGTGCGAAGGGGATGAGCTTGACGTCGGTCGTTCTCGGGTTCTAGGATTCAAAGGTGTTTATGTCGATGGGCTTGAGTCCTCCCTCCGTTCTCCACCCTCGGTCGCAGGCACGCACGCTTTTATACCCTCTGGCACACCCCTCGGGTCGCTCACAGGGCCCTCGGCGTAGTCCCTCTTGTTTGCCACACCAGGTGGTCCGAAAACGCAGGTCAGCACTCGTCGCGGCACACCCCCCTCTCAGAAGGGTGAATCCGAGGGGGTGGGCTACTTGCAAGATCGTTCTTGCATACTACTGGTAAGCACGTTACACGCTCCCAAACGCTGTCCCAGAGGCTGGAAACGGGATATGCGATACTATTGGTTCCCGTCGAGCTATGGCAATTCCAGCACCATTACTGGCCTTCCATAATGGGCCCTCTGGAGGGGTCCCAGGGCCACTGTAAGCCACGCATCCTGCCACGTGTCAAAGTATATTCGTGGAAGATCTTTGGGGGGTTCAAGATTCATCCGGAAGGCGTTCGAAGCTTTCGGAAGAATCTAGAATCCACAGGATGCGGTCCGAAGAATATCACGGATCAAGTACGGATGTAGTTAGCATGACATCAGTGGCTTGACGACCGAATTGGATCAAGTAAGGGTCGAACCCATACATCTCCCCCCCCTTAAGACGCTCCCCGCTTGTGGAACGCCCGGAGTAGAGCAGGAGCATGGAGGTCCGCCTCCGAGATCCATTGGTTCTCCGTGTCATCGTAGCCTTTCCATGACACCAGATACTGCGTACGACCGCGTCGCTTGCGGGAGCGCAGGATCTTGTTGATTTCGTACTCCACAGTGCCGTCAGTCAGGGCTACCGATGGAGCCGGAACAGGGCGACGATCGAAGTTCTTGTCAGCCCTGTAAGGCGTCAGCAGGCTGGCGTGGAACGCATTGTGTACCTTGCGTTCCAGGACAGTGGTGGGCAGGTCTAGTCGGAAGGTCACCGGAGTAACAGCCTCCGTGATGCGGTAGGGTCCCGAGTACTTGGGCATCAGCTTGCGCGCCCCTTGATATGACTCAGGCATCAGGTTCTTGGTGCTTAGTAGGACGTAGTCGCCGACCTTCAGGTCGCAGGCACGCCGAGATCGATTGGCGTACGCAGCTCGGTAGGCATTCGCTTGACGGATCGCGTCCGTTGCCGTCTTGTGAGCCGCGCTCAGAGATGAAAGCCATTCCGCTGCAGCAGGTACCTTGTCGTTCGTTCCCCGAATGGGGTCAAAGGGGACGGTCTTGGGGTTGAATCCGTACGCCAGATAAAACGGCGTGTGAGTCGTAACGGAGCTCGTGGATTGGTTGTACGCCACTTCCACGTCCGTGAGAAGCAGGTCCCAGTTCGATTGATTGTGGCCGACAAAACAGCGCAGCACTTCTTCGATCTTCTTGTTCATGATCTCCGTCTGTCCATCGGTCTGCGGGTGGTACGCTGACGAAGGGCGCAGTCGCACACCCATCTTATCCATCAGCGCCTTCCAGAACTTGGACATGAAGACAGGGTCTCGGTCGCTTATGATGCTTGCAGGTAGACCGAAGTTTCTATACACGTGGTCGTAGAACAGCTTGGCCACGTGGGGCGCCGAGGCACCGCTCTTGGTCGCTGCTAGGCGTATCATCTTCGACAGGCGGTCGACGACGACCAGCAGACCAGTGTGCCCTCGGGCAGTCTTGGGTAGTGGTGTGATGAAGTCCATAGAGACGCTTGACCATCGCTCCTTCGCTGGTTCTAGTGGTTGGAGGTGACCCAGAGGTGATTCCGTTCTGCTCTTATTGCGTTGGCAAGGATCACATGTCTGCACGTATTCTTTGACGTCTTGTCTCAGCTTCTTCCAGTAGAACTTATCTACCAGGTTCTTGGTTGTCTTGCGAACTCCCATGTGCCCTTGGCTTGGCACATCGTGATGGTCGTGGAGTACAGCAAGTCGGTGAGTACCAGCGGGGATGCACGTGCGGTCACCTATGAGTAACAACCCTTTGTCTATACGGTAGGGCAACACCGGGTTCTCGTAGAGTTTGGAAAACTCGGGGTCCGCATGGTACTCACTGTGGAGCGTAGCGAGCTTGTCTGGGTCCATCTCAAAGGTCATGAGGTTGTTCACTTGTAGCCCATTCTCAAGTTCCTTGGAAGTCCGTGGTTCTCCAGGACTCCTTGGTTCTTGTTCTTTCTCTGGTTCTTTGATTGTCCGTGGTTCTTTGGTTTTCCGTGGTTCTTTGGTTTTCCGTGGTTCTTTCGTTTTCCGTGGTTCTTTGTTTTTCTCGGGTTTGATGGTTGTTCTCGGTAGCGCCTTGCGTAGTACGCGCTCCAAGAGTTCAGCGTTAGCCTCGGTTCGAAGTTCGACATTCTCGTCCTTCCTCGAGAGGGCATCCGCAACCACGTTCTTTGGTCCAGGCACAGGCGTGATGCGGAAGTCTTATTGCTCCAGCGTTTCCAGCCAGCGCGCTTGCCGATCATTCAGCTTGTCTTGGGTTCTCAGGTAGCGAAGGGATTCGTGGTCGGTATGAACGTCAAAAGATCGTCCGTGCAGGTAACACCGCCAGTATCTGATAGCCTGAACAATGGCCAACAGTTCCCTTTCTCGTATGGTGTACCGCTGTTCGTGAATGTTCAGTGTCTGCGAAAAGAAGGCCACTGGGCGACGTCCCATACCGTCGTCCTGTTCTAGAACAGCCCCTATAGCGCAGCCACTGGCGTCCGTGGACACAATCACGGGCAGGTCTGGGTCAAACGGCCGCAGCACAGGCGCACTCGCCACTCGCTTCTTGAGCGTGCGGAAAGAATCTTCATGCGCTTTTGTCCATGCAAATTCGATGTTCCCAGTCAACTCCGTCAGTGGTTTAGCAATCTCCGCCATACCGCGTACAAATCGCCGGTAGAAGTTGACGAGGCCCAGGAAAGACTGCACATCCTTCTTGGTCCTAAGAGTCGGCCACATCCGGATGGACTCGGTTTTCGTGCGTTCCATCTCAAAGCCATTCGGCGACACGACATGGCCGAGAAAATCGACGGATGTACGACCAAACTCGCACTTAGACAGCTTTGCATACAGCTTGTGCTCTCGCAGCGTCGTGAGCACTTTCCGCAGATGAAGCAGGTGCTCGTCTACAGAATTGCTGTATATCAGGATGTCGTCCAGGTAGGCGCAGACGAAGCGGTCGATGTATGGCCGGAGGACGTCGTTCATAAGATTCATGAACGCCGACGGGGCGTTGCACAAACCAAATGGTAAAACGAGGAACTAGAACAGCCCATACCGCGTTCGAAAAGCCGTCAGTGGGATCGACTCGGGGTCCATCCGAATCTGGTGATAGCCAGACCGGAGATCCAGCGTCGAAAAGATCTTGGCGCTGCGAAGGTTGTCAAAGATGTCGTCAATACGTGGCAGCGGGTAGCAGTTCTTGATTGTTTGCTTATTCAGTGCCCGGTAGTCAATGCAAAGACGGAATCCCCCATCTTTCTTGACCGCAAAGAGTACCGGTGCACCCCATGGAGAAGTGCTTGCTTGTATAAAGCCCTTATCCAGCAGGTCGCGAATCTGCCGGAGAAGTTCTTCGCACTCCGCTTCGGACAGACGATAGATACCCTTTTTATGGGGTGCGGCGTCGTTCACGAGATCGATCTTGAACCGCTGCTTTCCTTCAGGAGGTAGACCCTTCGGTAGGTCGTCGGCGAAGACATCTTTGAACTCGAGTATCAGCTTCTTCATTCTTGGGTCTTCAGTCGAGTGTTGAACGTCCGTGAAGTTCATCTCCAACGCAGCAGACACCTCGTTGGGTCTCAGGAAGATAGCAAAGGCAGGTTGGCCCCGCTTGAGAATCTTGGCCAGCTTCTGCTTGCTTATCAGCGTCTTCGACTTGTCCAGGGTAGCACAAATGGATATAGGTTTGCCACCTTTCCGGAACGTCACCTTATTCTTGCGGTAGTTCTTCTGCACGTCGAAGTCTTCGTGCCATTTCTTGCCCAGAATGATGTCATATTCAGTCAGCGGGCACACGGCCAAATGCAGGTTCTCTTGGTACCGGCCGACTTTCAGCCTCACAGGTGTCGCAGTGGATGTCAACGGGTGAAGCTTCCCATCAGGCATCCGCGCATTTTCAGTTGATGCAATGGTCTTGATCTTCAGCCGCTCAATCAGCTTCGTTGATGCAAAATTAATCATCGCGCAGTCGTCGAACAGGATCTTAGCGCGCTCCCCATTCACGGTCCCCATTGCACTTAGCAGACCGAGATGAGGCCGCTGAAAGGCCAATTCCGTAACTGGAGCGGGATGCGTATCCGCAATCGGATCCTGCTTCAGTTCCGCCTCGTTTTTGGGCAGCTCCGAGCGAGGTGGCCCTTCTCCCGGCAGCGCAGACAAAGTCCGTCGCGCATGCATCTCTTTCGCTCTTCGGGGGTCAGACGCGTCACTTGCACAGCAGAGATATCCATCGGAGTCGACTCGGCCTTCGATATTGCTGCCTGGTACGCGTTGCTTTGAGCGCTGCTACGATAGCTTCCGCGTTTCGCCGCTTCCACCTTCAGCGCATCCAGCATGAGAGTCTCTACAGATTCGTACTGCTTGGTGCACAGTACTTCGCAGATGTACGACTTGACTCCACGGCTGTACCGATCAATCTTCTCGGGCATGGTGATGCTCGGGATGTCCAGGACAATGGACTGAAAAGTCTTGTTGTATGTTGTCACGTCCTTGATCTGCCGCCACTTGTGCAGGAGGTTCCGCGCCGCTTGTTCCTTGTTCAGGGGGTTAAACCGATGCGTCATGGCATCGCGAAGACTTGGCCAATCCGCTACAGCGCTTGAGGCCGCATAAGACTGGTACCATGCAAACGCCTCACCTTGAAGATAAGTCTTCGCAATGGCCAGGGCTTGGCCCGGATCCGTCCCAGCAAGACACTGGTCCATGTGGGATACCCATGCATCCACGGTCCCCAGCTTTCCAGAGAACGTGTTTGGCTTGTTCGGCTTGGGTCCACTTGGAGCTTGCACAACGTGTGCTTGCGTCGCCGTCAGCTGCTCCTTCAGTCTCGCCGTGTCGGCCAATAGGCTTTGGACATAAGAAGTAATTTGAGTCCATGCCTCAGGCGTCACAGTTGCAGAGCCTCCACCGCCGGCGTTACCGGACTCCATGGCTTAGGCCTGCTTATTTACTGTCTTGATGTGGGAAAGGCCGCGCAGGTGGCGATAGTAGTGGGCGTCACTCTCAAACTCGCGCTTGCAGTCCACACAATAAGGGAGACGAGGAGGGCTGACCTTGTTCTTGTGCCGGCGAGAGGCGCGGTGGTCACGCCAGTTGGATTCGCCGTAACAGGTCACGTGACAGTAGCCGCACTTGAACTTGGGCTTCGCGATCCGTCCACTCGGGCCACGGCTCTCCACACGAAGGGCGCGTCGTTCCACGGTTCGCGCGGTACGAGGCCTGATCGTGCCCACTTGGTGCGGTGCCGCCTTTTCTTGGTCCGAGGCAGGGCGACGAGGAAGAGGCGGAAGAAGTAGGCGACGTCCAGCCGCCGCGTCTGCTACACGGGGGGGTTCAGAGCGGGTCCCCTCCCCGGTCTTGGTATTCTTATTATCTGGTTCCACTGGTGATTGGGTAAGAACAGTAACGAGATAAGCACACAAGCACCCTTGCTGTGTCAGATCAACGGTCCTGCTCCTCGCGTCTCAGAGGAGACTGCCTTGATCCAGTTACGGGCACACGGCCACTGGACCAAGGGAGGCTGCTCTGAAGCGCTACGACCAGACTCGCTGTGCACTCCCTTGTAAGGGAAGGCCACTGGAGTGGGAGCTTACCAAGGCTTAGCCCGGGAAGGTCCACAGTCCAGTCACCTGCGGCCCTGTGGGGGACTGACCCGGTCCAGTTAGGGAGCACGAACCTCCCGGACCGAGCAAGCCTGCACAGAGACGCGTCGCAGGGGAGTCCAACCGTCAACCCACAGTAGTCACCCGCCCCGCGCGCGCGCGATGGTGCGCCCCGTTGGAACCGAACCGACCCCCCCCACCAGCAGCACGCGGCAAGCTGGGGTGACGGGACGAAGGGAGCCCCGTGAGGGAAGACCCCACCCCGAATGGCACGATGGCCCGGTGGTACAAGGCCAACCCGAACACAGTGGGGCCCCGCGACAGACCCGGGCAGAGGCCGGCGAGCGCGAAGGCTGCCTTACCGCGCAAAAGCGCTCGGTATCGGGGGCGCACGCACGCACGCACGCACGCAGGGTAGGAAACTATCTGAAGCAACCGAATGTAAGGTGAAGCGCAGCGAAGCGCCGTCCGCGACCGCACACTCGTGCTCGCACGGTCCCTCGCTCGCCACCCTACGCCCACCCTCAACGCACGCGCGGTACGACGGCGGATAACCTACTCAGTGTCGGTCGGTCGCGCGCAACACGTGCGCGCGAAGAAGACGTCCGCGAAGAAGACGGGTGCGAAGGGGATGAGCTTGACGTCGGTCGTTCTCGGGTTCTAGGATTCAAAGGTGTTTATGTCGATGGGCTTGAGTCCTCCCTCCGTTCTCCACCCTCGGTCGCAGGCACGCACGCTTTTATACCCTCTGGCACACCCCTCGGGTCGCTCACAGGGCCCTCGGCGTAGTCCCTCTTGTTTGCCACACCAGGTGGTCCGAAAACGCAGGTCAGCACTCGTCGCGGCACACCCCCCTCTCAGAAGGGTGAATCCGAGGGGGTGGGCTACTTGCAAGATCGTTCTTGCATACTACTGGTAAGCACGTTACACGCTCCCAAACGCTGTCCCAGAGGCTGGAAACGGGATATGCGATACTATTGGTTCCCGTCGAGCTATGGCAATTCCAGCACCATTATTGGCCTTCCATAATGGGCCCTCTGGAGGGGTCCCAGGGCCACTGTAAGCCACGCATCCTGCCACGTGTCAAAGTATATTCGTGGAAGATCTTTGGGGGGTTCAAGATTCATCCGGAAGGCGTTCGAAGCTTTCGGAAGAATCTAGAATCCACAGGATGCGGTCCGAAGAAGATCACGGATCAAGTACGGATGTAGTTAGCATGACATCAGTGGCTTGACGACCGAATTGGATCAAGTAAGGGTCGAACCCATACATCTCCCCCCCCTTAAGACGCTCCCCGCTTGTGGAACGCCCGGAGTAGAGCAGGAGCATGGAGGTCCGCCTCCGAGATCCATTGGTTCTCCGTGTCATCGTAGCCTTTCCATGACACCAGATACTGCGTACGACCGCGTCGCTTGCGGGAGCGCAGGATCTTGTTGATTTCGTACTCCACAGTGCCGTCAGTCAGGGCTACCGATGGAGCCGGAACAGGGCGACGATCGAAGTTCTTGTCAGCCCTGTAAGGCGTCAGCAGGCTGGCGTGGAACGCATTGTGTACCTTGCGTTCCAGGACAGTGGTGGGCAGGTCTAGTCGGAAGGTCACCGGAGTAACAGCCTCCGTGATGCGGTAGGGTCCCGAGTACTTGGGCATCAGCTTGCGCGCCCCTTGATATGACTCAGGCATCAGGTTCTTGGTGCTTAGTAGGACGTAGTCGCCGACCTTCAGGTCGCAGGCACGCCGAGATCGATTGGCGTACGCAGCTCGGTAGGCATTCGCTTGACGGATCGCGTCCGTTGCCGTCTTGTGAGCCGCGCTCAGAGATGAAAGCCATTCCGCTGCAGCAGGTACCTTGTCGTTCGTTCCCCGAATGGGGTCAAAGGGGACGGTCTTGGGGTTGAATCCGTACGCCAGATAAAACGGCGTGTGAGTCGTAACGGAGCTCGTGGATTGGTTGTACGCCACTTCCACGTCCGTGAGAAGCAGGTCCCAGTTCGATTGATTGTGGCCGACAAAACAGCGCAGCACTTCTTCGATCTTCTTGTTCATGATCTCCGTCTGTCCATCGGTCTGCGGGTGGTACGCTGACGAAGGGCGCAGTCGCACACCCATCTTATCCATCAGCGCCTTCCAGAACTTGGACATGAAGACATGGTCTCGGTCGCTTATGATGCTTGCAGGTAGACCGAAGTTTCTATACACGTGGTCGTAGAACAGCTTGGCCACGTGGGGCGCCGAGGCACCGCTCTTGGTCGCTGCTAGGCGTATCATCTTCGACAGGCGGTCGACGACGACCAGCAGACCAGTGTGCCCTCGGGCAGTCTTGGGTAGTGGTGTGATGAAGTCCATAGAGACGCTTGACCATCGCTCCTTCGCTGGTTCTAGTGGTTGGAGGTGACCCAGAGGTGATTCCGTTCTGCTCTTATTGCGTTGGCAAGGATCACATGTCTGCACGTATTCTTTGACGTCTTGTCTCAGCTTCTTCCAGTAGAACTTATCTACCAGGTTCTTGGTTGTCTTGCGAACTCCCATGTGCCCTTGGCTTGGCACATCGTGATGGTCGTGGAGTACAGCAAGTCGGTGAGTACCAGCGGGGATGCACGTGCGGTCACCTATGAGTAACAACCCCTTGTCTATACGGTAGGGCAACACCGGGTTCTCGTAGAGTTTGGAAAACTCGGGGTCCGCATGGTACTCACTGTGGAGCGTAGCGAGCTTGTCTGGGTCCATCTCGAAGGTCATGAGGTTGTTCACTTGTAGCCCATTCTCAAGTTCCTTGGAAGTCCGTGGTTCTCCAGGACTCCTTGGTTCTTGTTCTTTCTCTGGTTCTTTGATTGTCCGTGGTTCTTTGGTTTTCCGTGGTTCTTTGGTTTTCCGTGGTTCTTTCGTTTTCCGTGGTTCTTTGTTTTTCTCGGGTTTGATGGTTGTTCTCGGTAGCGCCTTGCGTAGTACGCGCTCCAAGAGTTCAGCGTTAGCCTCGGTTCGAAGTTCGACATTCTCGTCCTTCCTCGAGAGGGCATCCGCAACCACGTTCTTTGGTCCAGGCACAGGCGTGATGCGGAAGTCTTATTGCTCCAGCGTTTCCAGCCAGCGCGCTTGCCGATCATTCAGCTTGTCTTGGGTTCTCAGGTAGCGAAGGGATTCGTGGTCGGTATGAACGTCAAAAGATCGTCCGTGCAGGTAACACCGCCAGTATCTGATAGCCTGAACAATGGCCAACAGTTCCCTTTCTCGTATGGTGTACCGCTGTTCGTGAATGTTCAGTGTCTGCGAAAAGAAGGCCACTGGGCGACGTCCCATACCGTCGTCCTGTTCTAGAACAGCCCCTATAGCGCAGCCACTGGCGTCCGTGGACACAATCACGGGCAGGTCTGGGTCAAACGGCCGCAGCACAGGCGCACTCGCCACTCGCTTCTTGAGCGTGCGGAAAGAATCTTCATGCGCTTTTGTCCATGCAAATTCGATGTTCCCAGTCAACTCCGTCAGTGGTTTAGCAATCTCCGCCATACCGCGTACAAATCGCCGGTAGAAGTTGACGAGGCCCAGGAAAGACTGCACATCCTTCTTGGTCCTAAGAGTCGGCCACATCCGGATGGACTCGGTTTTCGTGCGTTCCATCTCAAAGCCATTCGGCGACACGACATGGCCGAGAAAATCGACGGATGTACGACCAAACTCGCACTTAGACAGCTTTGCATACAGCTTGTGCTCTCGCAGCGTCGTGAGCACTTTCCGCAGATGAAGCAGGTGCTCGTCTACAGAATTGCTGTATATCAGGATGTCGTCCAGGTAGGCGCAGACGAAGCGGTCGATGTATGGCCGGAGGACGTCGTTCATAAGATTCATGAACGCCGACGGGGCGTTGCACAAACCAAATGGTAAAACGAGGAACTAGAACAGCCCATACCGCGTTCGAAAAGCCGTCAGTGGGATCGACTCGGGGTCCATCCGAATCTGGTGATAGCCAGACCGGAGATCCAGCGTCGAAAAGATCTTGGCGCTGCGAAGGTTGTCAAAGATGTCGTCAATACGTGGCAGCGGGTAGCAGTTCTTGATTGTTTGCTTATTCAGTGCCCGGTAGTCAATGCAAAGACGGAATCCCCCATCTTTCTTGACCGCAAAGAGTACCGGTGCACCCCATGGAGAAGTGCTTGCTTGTATAAAGCCCTTATCCAGCAGGTCGCGAATCTGCCGGAGAAGTTCTTCGCACTCCGCTTCGGACAGACGATAGATACCCTTTTTATGGGGTGCGGCGTCGTTCACGAGATCGATCTTGAACCGCTGCTTTCCTTCAGGAGGTAGACCCTTCGGTAGGTCGTCGGCGAAGACATCTTTGAACTCGAGTATCAGCTTCTTCATTCTTGGGTCTTCAGTCGAGTGTTGAACGTCCGTGAAGTTCATCTCCAACGCAGCAGACACCTCGTTGGGTCTCAGGAAGATAGCAAAGGCAGGTTGGCCCCGCTTGAGAATCTTGGCCAGCTTCTGCTTGCTTATCAGCGTCTTCGACTTGTCCAGGGTAGCACAAATGGATATAGGTTTGCCACCTTTCCGGAACGTCACCTTATTCTTGCGGTAGTTCTTCTGCACGTCGAAGTCTTCGTGCCATTTCTTGCCCAGAATGATGTCATATTCAGTCAGCGGGCACACGGCCAAATGCAGATTCTCTTGGTACCGGCCGACTTTCAGCCTCACAGGTGTCGCAGTGGATGTCAACGGGTGAAGCTTCCCATCAGGCATCCGCGCATTTTCAGTTGATGCAATGGTCTTGATCTTCAGCCGCTCAATCAGCTTCGTTGATGCAAAATTAATCATCGCGCAGTCGTCGAACAGGATCTTAGCGCGCTCCCCATTCACGGTCCCCATTGCACTTAGCAGACCGAGATGAGGCCGCTGAAAGGCCAATTCCGTAACTGGAGCGGGATGCGTATCCGCAATCGGATCCTGCTTCAGTTCCGCCTCGTTTTTGGGCAGCTCCGAGCGAGGTGGCCCTTCTCCCGGCAGCGCAGACAAAGTCCGTCGCGCATGCATCTCTTTCGCTCTTCGGGGGTCAGACGCGTCACTTGCACAGCAGAGATATCCATCGGAGTCGACTCGGCCTTCGATATTGCTGCCTGGTACGCGTTGCTTTGAGCGCTGCTACGATAGCTTCCGCGTTTCGCCGCTTCCACCTTCAGCGCATCCAGCATGAGAGTCTCCACAGATTCGTACTGCTTGGTGCACAGTACTTCGCAGATGTACGACTTGACTCCACGGCTGTACCGATCAATCTTCTCGGGCATGGTGATGCTCGGGATGTCCAGGACAATGGACTGAAAAGTCTTGTTATATGTTGTCACGTCCTTGATCTGCCGCCACTTGTGCAGGAGGTTCCGCGCCGCTTGTTCCTTGTTCAGGGGGTTAAACCGATGCGTCATGGCATCGCGAAGACTTGGCCAATCCGCTACAGCGCTTGAGGCCGCATAAGACTGGTACCATGCAAACGCCTCACCTTGAAGATAAGTCTTCGCAATGGCCAGGGCTTGGCCCGGATCCGTCCCAGCAAGACACTGGTCCATGTGGGATACCCATGCATCCACGGTCCCCAGCTTTCCAGAGAACGTGTTTGGCTTGTTCGGCTTGGGTCCACTTGGAGCTTGCACAACGTGTGCTTGCGTCGCCGTCAGCTGCTCCTTCAGTCTCGCCGTGTCGGCCAATAGGCTTTGGACATAAGAAGTAATTTGAGTCCATGCCTCAGGCGTCACAGTTGCAGAGCCTCCACCGCCGGCGTTACCGGACTCCATGGCTTAGGCCTGCTTATTTACTGTCTTGATGTGGGAAAGGCCGCGCAGGTGGCGATAGTAGTGGGCGTCACTCTCAAACTCGCGCTTGCAGTCCACACAATAAGGGAGACGAGGAGGGCTGACCTTGTTCTTGTGCCGGCGAGAGGCGCGGTGGTCACGCCAGTTGGATTCGCCGTAACAGGTCACGTGACAGTAGCCGCACTTGAACTTGGGCTTCGCGATCCGTCCACTCGGGCCACGGCTCTCCACACGAAGGGCGCGTCGTTCCACGGTTCGCGCGGTACGAGGCCTGATCGTGCCCACTTGGTGCGGTGCCGCCTTTTCTTGGTCCGAGGCAGGGCGACGAGGAAGAGGCGGAAGAAGTAGGCGACGTCCAGCCGCCGCGTCTGCTACACGGGGGGGTTCAGAGCGGGTCCCCTCCCCGGTCTTGGTATTCTTATTATCTGGTTCCACTGGTGATTGGGTAAGAACAGTAACGAGATAAGCACACAAGCACCCTTGCTGTGTCAGATCAACGGTCCTGCTCCTCGCGTCTCAGAGGAGACTGCCTTGATCCAGTTACGGGCACACGGCCACTGGACCAAGGGAGGCTGCTCTGAAGCGCTACGACCAGACTCGCTGTGCACTCCCTTGTAAGGGAAGGCCACTGGAGTGGGAGCTTACCAAGGCTTAGCCCGGGAAGGTCCACAGTCCAGTCACCTGCGGCCCTGTGGGGGACTGACCCGGTCCAGTTAGGGAGCACGAACCTCCCGGACCGAGCAAGCCTGCACAGAGACGCGTCGCAGGGGAGTCCAACCGTCAACCCACAGTAGTCACCCGCCCCGCGCGCGCGCGATGGTGCGCCCCGTTGGAACCGAACCGACCCCCCCCACCAGCAGCACGCGGCAAGCTGGGGTGACGGGACGAAGGGAGCCCCGTGAGGGAAGACCCCACCCCGAATGGCACGATGGCCCGGTGGTACAAGGCCAACCCGAACACAGTGGGGCTCCGCGACAGACCCGGGGAGAGGCCGGCGAGCCCGAAGGCTGCCTTACCGCGCAAAAGCGCTCGGTATCGGGGGCGCACGCACGCACGCACGCACGCAGGGTAGGAAACTATCTGAAGCAACCGAATGTAAGGTGAAGCGCAGCGAAGCGCCGTCCGCGACCGCACACTCGTGCTCGCACGGTCCCTCGCTCGCCACCCTACGCCCACCCTCAACGAACGCGCGGTACGACGGCGGATAACCTACTCAGTGTCGGTCGGTCGCGCGCAACACGTGCGCGCGAAGAAGACGTCCGCGAAGAAGACGGGTGCGAAGGGGATGAGCTTGACGTCGGTCGTTCTCGGGTTCTAGGATTCAAAGGTGTTTATGTCGATGGGCTTGAGTCCTCCCTCCGTTCTCCACCCTCGGTCGCAGGCACGCACGCTTTTATACCCTCTGGCACACCCCTCGGGTCGCTCACAGGGCCCTCGGCGTAGTCCCTCTTGTTTGCCACACCAGGTGGTCCGAAAACGCAGGTCAGCACTCGTCGCGGCACACCCCCCTCTCAGAAGGGTGAATCCGAGGGGGTGGGCTACTTGCAAGATCGTTCTTGCATACTACTGGTAAGCACGTTACACGCTCCCAAACGCTGTCCCAGAGGCTGGAAACGGGATATGCGATACTATTGGTTCCCGTCGAGCTATGGCAATTCCAGCACCATTATTGGCCTTCCATAATGGGCCCTCTGGAGGGGTCCCAGGGCCACTGTAAGCCACGCATCCTGCCACGTGTCAAAGTATATTCGTGGAAGATCTTTGGGGGGTTCAAGATTCATCCGGAAGGCGTTCGAAGCTTTCGGAAGAATCTAGAATCCACAGGATGCGGTCCGAAGAATATCACGGATCAAGTACGGATGTAGTTAGCATGACATCAGTGGCTTGACGACCGAATTGGATCAAGTAAGGGTCGAACCCTTACATTGGTGGTCGCAAGGGTTGCAGGTGAGGTGGCCCTCGCCGGCTGTGTGGTAATGGATGGAGGCAACAACTGTGTGCGTGGTGCACTCTGTGCGCTGTGCACTGTGGCGAGAGAAGGCTAGGTGGTAAAGGCGGCATTCACTACTCACCTGGTAGTGACCGGTGGCTGCCAGGACAGCGCAGGTGGTGGGCGTGACGGTCACTGCGTCACCGCGCCTGCTTGCAAGGGAGCGGTGCTCTGTACTGCGCTGCCGGCTGGTACTGCTCGACGCTGAGCTGCCAGCTGCTTGCCGTGGTGGTCGGCAGCGGCAAGGGCTGCGGGGATGGCAGCCGTCGTCGCCTGTGCGGCGATGGATAGCAGCTTTAGCTCTGGGGCTTGTGGCCGCCGCTGGTTGCTCACGGTGGCGAGTGGTGCAGTTTGCGGGGAGGGCGCGACCGTCGGCGGCTCAGTGGTGGTCGGCGGTGGCACGGCTTACGGTCGGGAGGGGTGACACGGAAGATGGGAGGAGATGAGGTGTGAGGGGAGTCGGAGAACGCGCACCTGCAGCACTGTCGTGGCGAGCTTCTTAAGCGGTGTGTCTGGCGGCGCCGGTGATGGTGGCGGGTTCGTGAGACAGCGTGCGACAGCGCCTCGGTACGCCAGCGCCGTGCGCTGGACATGGATGAGAGGAAAGAGAGTCCTCTCCACTGCTGCACATGTACGCAAAAGAATATTCTGCCGTCTAGGGCACCGTGTTTCCGTACAGCTCCGGAAACACCGTGCCCTACACGGCAGACAAGTATGGTGACTTCTGTTTTGAAGCTACCTCGATGGATCCCGAAGTAAGACCGACGTCCCTATTATTATCACATCTGCCTGTGGCACAACACTTGCCCAGGGAAACCATTTCACACTATGTCTGAACCTTCTGCCAATGTATCTGTTCGTTGATCGCCAGACCCATGCACAAAAAATATTTGTCACGGACCTGAAAGTACCAAGCAAGGATTTATCAGGTTGTGCGCTCATTACGCATTTCAATGTATTGCCGATCTAACCCCCTGTGATCAGGGTTGATAAATTTTGCGAAAGCATACATCGTTAGTAAAAACATGCGATAATTATTGAAAACGTTTCTGATAGTTTTTGCCCAGGAGCCACGTGTTAGGATGACAGCAATGAAGTAACCATGTCGTGCCCAACACGAGCCCCCTGACGAGCTGCGGACACGGCTTTCGGAAAGGGTGTAGAGCATAAGTTGGGCCGCGTAGTACGTCGGCGGCGGAGGACGTGCCGCGTGGGGCGTCCGCACCCGCCGTGTACAGTACGCCGCGGAGAATGTGAAGTCCCAGTGGGCGTACGTAGCTCCTGTCGTCCTCGTGGTGTGGGTCTGGATTTTGGCTGGGCACGCTGCCGTACTGTATCGCGGCTACGTACACAGTTCCGAAGACGACGACAGGGTGTGGCACTGCCGCGTGATCAGGCGGTCCGGTCTGGTCAGATGAGCCTCCGAGCCGACACGTGGTGGAACACGTGGAGGTTTGATAATCATGATCGTTCCTGATCTCCTGAACGTTATTATTTTCTGATAATTTACTCGATAATTTTGACTCAATAATTATCCCCTTTCAACCCTGCCTGTGATCCCACCGGCCGGTAACTGGCTTCTCGCCCGCGCGGCTGAGGGGGGTTTACAACTGGCGGTCGGCGGCGCAACCAGGCGGACGATCGGCCGGGCCGTCCTGTGACGGCGCCGGCTAGGCGGCAGCGGCCGCCGGCAGTTACGGTGCCGCCTGCTCCTCCCCCCTCCTCATCCCCTACCGGCCGCTCGCGCGCTTTCCCGCCACCATCCCTTCCCCCGCCCCTGCCGACTGCCTGGACCGGCGCCGCTTGCGGCGGCGGGACGGGCCCCTGGCAGACTCGTCCCCGTGGGCGGGCCGTTTCTTTGGCGGGACGCTCGGCGCGGCGGTCGACTCGGGCGCCGGCCACAGGCGCCTTCATAGGCGGCCGCGCGGGCTCTCCCCCCGGGCACCCAGTGCCTGGTAGCGTCCGTCGGCTTGCCCCGCGTGCGTGGCCAGCCGACGGCTACCCGTGCTTGTCACGTGGTCCGCGCAGACTGCGCGTTTGTACGTGCTTAGTATGGGTGACACCCCGCCGGGAGGCGCTACTCCTCCCACCCCCCCCCTCTCACCCCGCACCACGCCGGCCGCCGCCCCCCTCTTGGCTTGCGTGCCATTGCGCAGCAACAACGACGATCCGTGGAACCCGCGGGGGGGGGGGGGGGCGGGGGGGGGAGGTGGCAGCGCGGGCCCCGCTTCCTCCACTCCCGGCCCTCCACGCGGGATGATCACACTATTAACATCCCGAAGGGGGGGTGGTGGTTCCGTTGAGACGGTGCGCCCCTGGGGGGAGGATAGAGTGGCAAGAGGTAGGGGGCTCATGATCCGAGCCGCCACACCCTGACCCGTCACCAGCGGTGGCGGTGGAGGCCCGCCCCTGCGGTTGGCGAGCGACCGTCAGCCGGCGTGCCAAGCGCTCCCGCGGCCTTGCAGGCCGCGGTGTCAACGGTGTGGGCCGGGGGGCTGGCAGGGGAGAGAGAGGCGTGGGAGGGGGTTTCCGAGTGACTCCCAACGGCAAGAAGGGGGACGGCGCCCTGTCTGGCGACACGGGCGGGTGTCCTTTCGTGGCCTGTTACGAGCGCGGGCTGGCCTCTGCTCTGAGGGGGGGGGGGGGGGTTGCGCAGGGGCAGGGCGACACAGCGCCGAGCACAGTGGAGGCGATGCCACTGATGGCGTTTTGGTGCGTGACGTCGTCGCCTGAGGCAGCAGGACGAACCCGACTTGGTGAACAAGTCAATTCATAAAGAGGTGTACAATGCATAAGGTCGGTCATGTCGAGGGGTTTGTACGCCCCGCCTCGCTTTGCACCGTACACAAGATACATACCCCAGAGACGCAGGAACGCTCTCAAAAGGGGGAAGGGGCGGCGAAAGGGAGCGCCAGTGCACGTGAAAGTTGCACTCATTTTCGGCAGGCGTTTCGATATGTCCCCCACAGGGGTAGCCCCGCCCTCCTCGTTCCCTGTCTGGAGCCGCCCGCGGCCGCCCTTTTAGCCTCTTTGCTTGCACCCAAAAAAAGAAAACGCTCCCGCGGGGTCGATCCCCAGCTCTGGGCCTGCAAGCACCGGCGGGGGCACCAGGCACAGCCAGCCCAGCTGACGCCGCGGCACGTCCGCGACCCGGTCCATGGTGCACAGTCTCAACCAACGGCGCTGAGAGGAGGGGCCCGGGGCGCGGCGGCTGGGGGGGCCGCAGCTAGCGAGGGGTGGCGGGCGGCTCCTCGCCCCCAACTGTATCTCACCGTTCCAGTAGTTGAACCGTTTCCCGTGAGCGCTCTCCCATACCCCCCCAAGCCCTTCTTCCCCCTCCGCGGGTTGCTGTGCTGCTGACTTTTTCCTGCTGTATGGGAGAGGGAGGGGGGTCTCACCGCTCGTTCCCGCTGCCGCAACGGCCGAGGCCGTGGCCACGCCCCCGTATGCATCACCGTTGCTTTCTTTTACTTCAAAAAAAGAGTGACAGTCAATGTGTTCGCATCCGCACTTCGTCAATAGAAAATCTACTGTAATGCTCGACCTCCTCCCCCCTTCCCAGCAGCTTCCCCTCAAAGAGGCCGCGGACCCGCCCAGCAACACCCCCAGCTCCTCCTCCCCCACACTGGAAGGGAGCACTCGCGGCAGCACTTGACACGCTGCCACCACCACTCCTTGATCAGGCAGCACTGCGCTTTGGTGCCAAACCACTTGCACAGATCCTCCTTCAAAGCCTGGAGGGAGGTGGAGGGCGGGGGGGACCTGACTGGCCTCCGCACCTCAGAGCCCGCACACAGAGTCCGCTCACACCGCTTGTACACCTTGGGCGCCCAGCTGCCACACCGCCCGGGAAACTCGGAGATCTGCACGTAGTCTTCTGGCGCGCGCGTCCGCGCGGGCGAGCCTACAAGCGGGCACTTTCCCACCGACCGGCACGTGACGGACAGGGGCGGGGCGTTGCGGCTGGCGATCAGCCCCGGTGGGACCATGTACCACCGCACGCCACCGACGCTCCCCGACCGGGCCACACAGCACTGGCGTCCGCCTGGGAGGGGCGTCCAGTCCAAGGTGCAGATGCCGCCGGCGGTGGTGTAGGCCAAGCGGCCCACACAAAAGCCCATGGAGCGGTCAATGCAGCACAGGTAGGCGGGGGCGTTGCCAGTGGCGCGGTAGCGCGCCAGACAGGCTTCGGGCTTGACCTGCCACGCGGGCTGCCGCGGGGGGGGCTTGAGCACCTCACTGAAGTAACGGTGACTGCGCGCGACGGCGGCCAGCGTGGTGTTGTCCATGGGCGCGCGCGCCAGCGCAGGGGGCAAGGACGCAGGGGGGGCGCTGGCCGCCGCCGCCGCCGCCTCCGCCGCCACCGCCGCGATGGCTACCAGCGCAACCGCGGTAATCATCAGGCCGCGGCGGGGGTGGCTGGGGCGTGGCGCACCCATCCTTGACGGGGGCTAGGTGCACACGGGGTGCCCCAGCCAAACAGGGCCCCGTGCAGGGGGTGCGCCTCTGCGGGTGAGACGAGCGTCGGCAGGCGGGGATGGCCCACGGTGGCGTCGGTGGAGAGTAGGGACAGCAGCGTGGGTGGGTGATGGGGGGGGGGGGGGGGGGGTGCGGGGCTCCTGCAGCTTGCCGCTCTTTGGGGCTACCCCCCCCGCGCGTCCGTGCCGGGGAGAAGGGAGGGTTTTATACGCCGCCTCACCAGGGGCAGACCGTGCCGCGGGAGGGGGGGGAGCAGCAGGCGCCAGCAAGAGGGGGGCGCCGGCCGTTGCTCCCCTTGCTCCCCATATCCCCCCGCAAGAGCAGCAAGAGGGCCGCGCCGGCCGCTGCTCGCCCAATCTCCCCGGCGCCGGGCGTGAGCGGGGCCTGGGGGAGGCGGGGTGCGTCCCCCGCCTCCACCTCCCGGGCCTCCACCCCTCCCCCCCCCACCCCCCCGCTCCCAGTCTACTGCCTGGGTGCATACGCTGCCGCCACGCGGTGCCGCCACCGCCCAGCGCGCCAAGCGGCCACCGGCTTGCCCGCCTAGCCCGCCCTGTGGGCCCGCAGGCCCCACTCGCCACGCGGTCCGCCCCATCCCCGCCAGCGCGGGTGCAATCCACCGATCACCACGGCGGCGGTCCGCCCCGTGTGCATCGGGAAGGTTGCCGTCTGGCGGCGGCGGCGGCGGGGATGGCGGCGACGACAGCGGGCGGCGGTGGGGATGGCGGCGACGAAGACGACGGCGGCGGCGGCGGCGGCGGCGGTGACAGCGGCAGCGGCAGTTGCCGTTGACGTGCTCCTTTCATCATGGGGGGGGGGAGGGCGAGGCGTGCGCGTGGCCGGCCCCGCCCGACCGCCGGGGGGGGCACCGCGGCGGGAGCGCTGACCCACGGGGCACGTCCCGCGTGGCGCACGCAGCGGCGGGCGCGGCCCGAGCCGCTCAAACGGAAACACCCCCCCCCCCCCCCCCCCCCCTCCAAGGCCGGCGGGAACCGTCGTTCCCATCCCGCCGCGCGCGATGAGTGGGTGACGCCATTCCTCCGCGCGGGAGGGAGGGGGAGGCGGCGCGCGCGCTCACCCTCCGCCGCATTATGCGCGGGGGGGGGCCCCCCCGTCCCAACGCTCGGTGCCGACCGCCACACCGCCACGGTGATCCGCGGGGGCCACCACCCCCCCCTCAAAGCCATCAAGATGGAGCGGGGGGGGGGGGGGGGGGGGGGGGGGGGGGGGGGTTGGGGTGGGAAGGGGAGAGCGAGACTCCCCGGATCGCCGGCGCCCCTACCCCTCCTCCCTCCGTCCCCCCCCCCCCCCTTGCGCACGGCGTCGCGCACACTGGACGGTGGCGACTGGATGGGTGGGGGGGGGGCTCCCCGCCGGGACGCGAGGCGCGTCGCTCATGACGGGAGGCACACGGTCGGTCCCCCCCCAACGGCCTCTTCCTTTCGCACCGACCTTCATGGTCGGTGATGAAATGATAATCCGTGGTACGCCGAGGGGGAAGGGGGGCGGGGGGGCGGGGGGGGGGGGGGGGGGCACGCCCACCGCTTCTTCCACCCCAAGCTCGCCACGCGGGATGCCGGTGACGCTGCGCATAGGGGGGGTGGCGGCGTCCGTAGGCACCGGGGCGGGACAAGAGAGAGTTAGGGCGTTGGGCGCAGCCTTCATCATGGCAGGAGGCACCGTCAGCGGCGGGCCACGTGCGCCGGAGCGTCCTTGCACGCTTCCCGACCCAGTGCCGCCGATGACATCGACGGCTAGTAGGTCAAGGGGATATCTACGCCGTTGACTAGCAAGGGGCATCCCCGCGGCCCGCGGGCGCCTAGCAAGGGCAGAGCAGTTTGGACAAGGGGACGCTGCGCCGTCGTCCGCCGCCACGGAGCGCACCACGATGCGGTGTTCCGGCGCCATTGGTGTCGACGTGACCGCGGCCGCGGGGGGGGCGAGGGGGGGATCTTGTCTGGTCGACTGGCCAAGGGTCCTGCCCTGATCCCGACAAGGGCCAAGGACCGAGCATGGTCATCGGTCATCGCGTGGCGGGGAGCGGGCGGGACAGCGAGACTTGTTAGAGCCTCTGTAGTCCGATGTGGGCACCAACTACGAGAAGGGATCAAACTCTTTCAGATCAACTACACTCGTGGCATCACTCCACGTGGCACGTCGCACATGTAGTTTTCAAAAGAGTTTCGAAGAGCCTCTTCCCCATCCACGACCGCCTCGCCGCCGCCACCGCCGCCGCCGCCACCGCCGCCGCCACCGCCGCCGCCACCACCGCCGCCGCCACCATTCATGGGCGGTGCAGCATGCAGCCAGTCGCGGCACGTCAGTGCCCTAGCTGTGGGGAGGGGGGGGGGGTGCCGGGTGCAGCCAATCCCGGGCAGGCCGACAACCCCGCGGCGTGGTGGCAGGCAGCCGGGGGTGGACGCCCCTGGTGGTGCCGTGCGTGCTGGTGGGGGGTGCTCGGCTACGCGACGGGCACCTCTTGGGCGCTGGGAATTGGCAACTGCCTGCTGCGCAGCGGCTTGTTACCGGCGGCGGAGCAGCGGTGGGAGCCCGGCGCGCGCGCGTCGCCGCGCCTGGCCGGTCGGGCGGGGGCGTGTCAGGCTTGGGGCGCCGTATATCCCCCTGTCACCTTCCGCCTCCCACTGCCGGACAACGCTCTGTGGGCGCATCGTGCACAGCCAGCCCACCCTCGCCCCCCAGACTCCTCTTTAGGCATGTTGCAATCTCCCAGCCGTATCTTCGTACGCGCAGCATCCGTTCCTCTACCCCGCTGAAGTCCCAGCAGGCGGCAGTAAGAGACACACACCATACACGTCAGAAGCACACCAGAAAAGAGAAAAGTGTCTCAAAGAGGACGACGGTGCCCCTCCAGAAAGAGGGGAGCGTCCAGCCACCGGGGAGCGTCCAGCCACTCCCATTTAGGGGTGGCTGGACGCTCCCCTCCCTCCCTCCCTGCAGGGCGGACGCCGGCCTGCGCCCGCCCTACCGCTCGGCACCCCCCTGCTTGATGCCCGGGCGCCGGCGGCGGCGGTGGTGGTAGCGGCAGCGGCGGCGGTGACGGCGGCGGTACCCAGCCAGCCAACCACCTCTGCGGAGCTGGGAAGAAGGGAGGACAGATGGAATGTGCACGCAGCTGGCCACCGCGGGCTCCTGCGGCCGCCGACCAAATTGGGTGTGGGGCCAGCCACGGTGGCGCATCTGCCCGGCGGTGGCACCACCGTGGCGCACGCGTCCTGTGTGGGTGGCCGCGGAGCGGGGTGGGTGGGGGTGGGGAGGGAGGGGGAGGTGCGGCGGCAGCCAAGCCGTCGGGGCGGGGGAGGCAGGCGCTGCAGCCAGCGACCGGGCTGGCTGTGCGGAGGGTGGTGGCCGCGGAGCCACCCTTGGCGGGCCCAGCCTCGAGGGGGAACGACCACTTTGCCTCCCCCCCGCCGTGCAACGCAGACCCGCAGCGCGCCGCGTGTAGGCAAGTCTGCGCCAGAGGGGGGGGAGGGGGGTGCCGGCTCCAGCCAATGGCGGGGGGGCTGCTGGGTAGAGGAGAGGGGGGGGAGGGGGGTGCCGGCTCCAGCCAATGGCGGGGGGGCTGCTGGGCAGACTGGATGAGCGCCAGCGCCAGAGCCACTTGGGCAGGGACGCTGCCGAATCCAGGCCGGTCTCGCCTGCCAGTGTTCTCACCAATCACAGAGATCACACGGGGGGAGGCACGCCAGACATTCCCGATCCGTATCCATTGACCGCTATCGCCCAAGCGGGTCGCCCGCGGTGCGTGTCACCCTGGGTGGCCCCTGAAAAAAACGTGGCGCCGTCGGCTCGCGATCCGAATATTTAGCACTGGCGAGTCGGCAAGTCGACCCGCGGTCCAAAGAGCACCGTGAGAGCCTCTCTCGCGGGCTAGATTGGCCTGCCCGCGGGGGACACAACAGACCACACGATCTGCGCGCCCCGTCCGCTGTGGCCCGAAACAGAAGCACCCGGAGCGCCCCGTTCCCCGACTCTGGGTCGGTAGATCCCGCCGTGGCGTGGCACTGAACTGGCTGGCCCGAATCAGGAGAGCGAGGGCCCACGTGTGCCAACTCCCCGAGGGCTACAGATCCCCGCTCGGAGGCTGACTCCCGCCCACGCCCGCCCGAACCAATAGATTAGCGCCTGCTGACCGCAGAGGACGTGGGTCCGCGAGCATTCGCCAAGCCGACACCATGTCGAGAAGTGCCTCGACATGGTGTCGCGGCGAAAGCTGGCACCCCCATTGGCTGTGCCATGCAAGCGCCGTTTCAAAGGTCAATTAAGTGCCAAGAGCGTTCCAAACTTTGCCTATGCCAAGCCGGAGACCAGCACGCGAGAGATCCATGCATGTCATCGGTCCAGTCGATAGCTCAGTTGAACCCTTGCCTTCGAGAGGATGCGTGCAGGTGGCACTCTCAATGAGGAGTGGGCCTCCAGATCGCGCGCGGTGGGTGCTTCAGGCTCATCCCCCCCTTCACGCCCCTCTTGGGTGGCTGCCGAATGAGCGGCTCTGAAGACGTCCGCGGAGTGGGTGACCCGCCCCCCCCCCCCCCCCATTGGTGCGTGCACGCAGCACGCGTCGCCGGGCTCCCTCGGCGGGACAACTGCGTTCACCGAATACACGGAAGCGCAACTCCCCAACACGGTACGGACGCGCAGCCGCTGCTGACATAAGGAATCACTTCTACGGCGGTGCTCTGCCCACCGCACACTCGCCCGCAGTCTCAACCGCTCGCCCAGCCTCGCTCGCCTCCTTCCCTTCTCCTGCAACTCTCCCTGGCACCGGCACCTCTGTCCCTGTGAGGGCATTCCTCCCCTGGTCGTGTACCCGGCGCCTTTACCATGGTCAGGCTCAAGTACCAGATGACCCCCAACGGCCGGCGGGCGCTGACGGCGGCGGCGGCCGCCATTGCTGCGGCGCTCCTGTTTGTTGCGTGGAGCCGCACGCAGGGAGATAATGGGGGGTTTGCAGCGGTGACCGCCCCCGTTGCGTCCATGATGTCGTCGTCACTGCAGGGGCAAGCGACCGCCGCCGCCACCCCCCGAGACGCGGCTCACTGCGGTGAGTCGTGGACCGAGTCGGGCGGCTTCTTTTGTGAGTCCCCCGCCGCGTGGGCCCTCCGCAAGAACATCTACGCGCTACAGGCCAAGCAGCAGACGATTCCGGCTTCGGACAAGAGTGATGATGTGGGCACCTGGTGGCAGTCTAACTACGAGCCCAACTTTTCGTGCGCCTTTGAGCAGCGGCTGGGCAACGCCGGCGACGGCGGCAAGTGGGTTTGCGACCCGACGTCTATTTCCTCTGCGTTGGCAGGTCGCGAGTGTGTCATCTACTCGGTCGGGTCTGGCCGTCGGGTCGGCTTTGAGAAGGCCCTGCACCAAGAGCTGCCAGACTGCAAAGTCTTCACGTTTGACCACACGGTGGGAGACGCGGGCGCTCAGGTGGTCCCGTCCTATGTGACGTTTTTGCCGTACGGAATGGCCGCAGAGGACCAGCCGGGCACGCCCCTGCGGGGGCTTGGGAGCATCCGCAAGGAGCTGGGCCACGAGCCGTCCAACCGGCGGGTGTCGCTCGAGATCCTCAAGGTGGACATTGAGGGCGCCGAGTACGAGGCGCTCCTCCCGTGGCTCCGCAACGGCGACATGGACGGCGTGCGGCAGCTGCTGATTGAGATCCACGGCCCGTACCGGTCGGGCAAGTATGACAAGGCGCGGGAGCTGTTTGACGCCCTGGAAGAGGCGGGCTGGGTCATCACCCACAAGGAGCCCAACCTGATCAAGGCTGGGACGCTCGTCGAGTATGCGTTCTTGAAGCTGGACTGGAAGCTTTGAGGGCGCTTGGCCAAACGGCAGAGTGGGGGGTGGGGGGGGGGCGACAGCGGAGGTCGAGTCGGAGCGGAGCAGCGGCTCAGCGGGCGTGGGCCACTTTGGCGCGCAGCCGCTGCCGCTCAGGCGTGCGCCCAAGCGTCGACGGGATTGCGACGGCGCGACCACGGGCTGCTTCGTGTCTCGTGGAGGGACGGGTCGGGTGTTCTGAGTGGGTCGCCGCCGGGGGGAGCGCAGTTCCACCGCGTGCCAAGTCCCTGGGCGTCACTGCGGGGGGTGAGGGCTGTCCTCGCGCACCATAAACGGCTGAATGGCCCCAAGCTCAACCCGCAAAGCCCCGCAGCCGTGCCCCCCTTCAACCCCGCCCACGAGCTCCCGTCTCTGCCGTGCCAACGGAGTTTACAAAGCAGAGCAGGCCTGGCTGATGCGCTACGCCCGAGCAAACCTCATCCACTCAACGTCAACACGAAGTCTACATCTCTCAGACGGCCTGGGCCCGCGCACCTCCGCGTGCCCGCTGGCGCCAGTCTGATGGCGCCGGGCTGCTTTCGTTTGGAATAACCACTTGCGCCGTAGGGAGGGGGCCCTGCATGTCTTCCGTTTTGGTGCGGGCGGTGGCGTGACGCGGGCGGCGGAGCACCACCTGCCGCACCGACCCCCCCTCTGCAGAGTCTCCGCCACAAGGCGTCAGACGTATCGCCAACCCGGCACGCCCGCACTCACGGCATCGTACAGCCCGCGCTGCGCCCTCCCTACCCCCGAGGGGGCTCAGTCCTCCCCTTCGATCGTCGCCGGACGGGGGGGGAGTTTGGCCGGTCGCATCCCCTATCGGAAAAAAAATCGCTCCGCTCTATCGGCCACGCGCGACGACGGGTACGCACCGCGCATTGACGGCGGCGGCGGCGGTGGGAGCGGCTGCGGCAGCGGCGTCGACGGATGTTGGGTCGGGTCCCACGGCGCCGCCTCGAGGGAAACCCCGACCAGTTCCGCAAAGCGCTCACCGACCGACTCCCCCCCACCCCCTGACCCAGCCTCTTTTCAGCAGTCCCCGCCCTTCCTGGGGTTCGGACGGCTATTGTCATGTCGGGCGAGGACGCACTCTCCATTGCCGCACGGGTGACCGTAGTGGAGCCCGGCCACTATATTTAACCATGAGTCAGGGTGGTATGTGTCCAAAATGAATTGGGTGATAAATGTTCGTTTTGGTTCACTGCCCCAGGGCCCACACGGAAGCACATGGGACGTTCTCAACATGGACGAAACGCATCCTATTGCTACATACTGCGCACCGTTGTGCTCAGTACATCATGTGCTCCACGCTTATATGCTTTTTCCAGAGAAAACACATTTATAGTCCATATGGTGGCGTCAGCCGTGCGCCATTCGTCGTACGCACGGACCCGTCGCTCCCCCCAAGGTCCCCGCCAGTAGCCACCTATATACTGCAAACCACGCACCAGGACAGCTTCTCCGACACAACCTTTGTGTTTCAGTTCAAGAACAGTGACGGATTTTCACGGCTTGTCGCTTAAGAGAGCACCTGTTTTCTACGCTGGGAGTAGCACACGTTTTTGGGAGATCCCCCCTCCTCGTTTGAAGAAGGCAAGAGACTGTGCACTGGCGCTGTCCAAGCTGTACCTCTGTATCCATGTGTGTATATCAGAGTGCGCAGGCTCCCCTATCAGTGCTGTAGCATGTGCTCTGGGGCTCGTCTTAGCTCTGTCTGCGACACTCACACACCAGCTGAGAGACCAGAAACAACAGTAGAATCTGCATATATCCCTTCTCATAGCCGGGGCCAGATCCGGCTGTCCCAGGGAAGGGCGTGGTGCACCCCCGACACTACCCCATGTTGCGCAATGCGCCTGTGGTTGGGCGTGCCCTGAGAAGGGTCGCGTGTGCGATCCATAGTGATCTTCCATGCAAATATCTGGCGCGATGGCGCACCCGAGCTTTCATGACAGTGTCGCTCATAAATTGCATTTTCTTCGTCCCGATACATCAGAAGTCGTTTTTGATCCAGAGCAGTTCCGCCTGCGCTTCTCCGTCCCGTCCAACAAGCGCTACCCAGACAAATCTGGCCCGTTCTCGCCCTGGTTTTTTTGCACTGGGCAAACAAAACGACCACCCTGAAGCCACTCACCAAGTTTCAAGGTCATCGGCTGAAGACGCTTAGTGCCAGGGGCCATTTGTCACAGGCGTTATTGTATGGGATATACCTTTAAGCACGTCCATCCCAACCCCCCAAATATTCATTCTAGGATGCCACGTATGGCACGTGGCGGCCTGTGAGTGGAGTGCCCATTTACAAACCTGGTGCCCCAGCCGATTCGGATGGTTATGCGTAGAACGGCGTCAACGGGCGGTATACGATTGGGCACCGACGCACATAGCGACGTTCCACTGTTTTTCATTCTTTTTGAAAAATGTGGAACTTGGCTGCCTGGCGTGTTGCGTGTATCGAGTGCACGCTGTCAATCGACCGGCTTTTGAAGCGCATTCGTCGCTCTTTGCATGGCTGTATGGCGTGACACGTCAGTGATCACTGTGGGGGTTTACCGCACCCCTCGGACTAGGGGCATCCCCCTTCAGGGGGAGCGGATCGTGGCGACCTCTGCCCCTGACCAATCGGGGGCAGGAGGGGGTCGCTCCTCCCTCGGGAGGGGCACGCCACGTCATCCTCGCTGGATCCCCCTATGAATGGGGGGGGGAGATAAGATAATATCGGGCAGAGCGATTACGCCCACCCGATTGGAATTGGCCTTCTGGCCAGTGAAGGGAAGCTACCTAGGGCGGGCTACTTCCTCCCCAATCTGGCCGAGATTTAATGAGATCCCACCACTGAGCGTGTTTTGCGTGGAGAGATGTGTTGGAGGGTTCTGCGTGTTTTGATTGGGTGTTTAGTGTAGGGAGTGTTGGCCCGCACTCCGGGGTCCCACAGCGGGCCCTGGACCGGCGGGCCAAAGAGGGATATCTGCGCGTGGGGCTGTGCCCGTTGCTTCCCCCTCACAAAAAATAAACCTTGCGTTACCCTCGTGTTCCCCGTCCCGGACGCTTCCACCTTTGCGTGGAGCTTTACGTTCCGGCGGTTCTGACTCCAGGGTTTATACCCCGGGTTCCCCACCATCTCCTTCAGGAGGATAAGGTACCCCGTTGGTGTGGGCTTACGCCCAGACAACCACCACATTTGGTGGAGCAGCAGGGGAGGGGATTCGCTTCGCCTTCTGGTGGAGTCTCCTCTCCTTTTGTTGGGTGGTTTCTTGGTCGTGTGCTCTGTGGTTGGGTTGTGACCCCTGGTACCTTTTCTTTCTTGCCTTTACAGGTGGGTTAAGATGCAGTCTGATACTTCTGCCTCTCCTCAAGGAGGAGGTCCTACACCTGTGGAAACGTCAAACGTGACAGCAGGCACCGGCGAAGCTCCCGGTGCCGCCTCACAGACCAACCCTGGTGTTGAGTCGGCCGCTCAGCGGGAACGCACGAATTTGTCCCGTTTGGACCTGCCTCCGGGTGGAGTGCCAGGCGCCGGTGAGGCTCCCGGCCTGGTACAAGCCACTCCAGGCGCGACCCCTGATGGGGAGGCAGCCCACGGCTTCGGCGACCGCTCTACCTTTACCTCCCGTGAGTGGGGGGCCTAAGCCTCACCCACGGGTGGGGGTACGTTTGCATCGCCCACCCAGGACCGTATGGATACGGATAATTTTAGAGGCGCCCCTTTGGGGGGCGTACCCGCTGTGGGGGGGTCGTCCCCCACGGCTATGGGAACCGTTCCTCTGGCGGCTTTCCGCCAGATGTTGACTGAGGTAGTGTCACCAATTTCTGCTCGACTCGATAAGGTCGAGGGTTCAATCTCTCGATCTGGTCGGCGGACTCGCCGCCGACCCCATGGTTATTCGCAGACATCTTCCTCTTCAGAGGCATGTGATGTTGATCCTGAGAGGCGTGGGGCAAGGCGCTTAAGCGCTTCGACCCACCGCCGGGTGGCCCGTGTGCTATCCCCCGGAGGTGACAGGGAACCGGAGCGGGTTATCCCTCTCAAGATAATACCCGATGATGATACCTTTAAAGGTATCCTGGATTGCGAGGCTTATGCACTCGCCAATAAGGGCGTACGCTATGATGAAGAGATGGCTCACGGCTTAGGCCGGAAGCGCAAAGAGATATCCCTCACGTTTGGGCGTGACGCCCTTTGGGACGGGACCCCCCCTCTAGGGGTGTTCGAATTCCTAAATCGCTTTCGTAAGGCTAGCGATGACAACGACCTCTCAGAAGGTCGGGCTATGTACCTCCTTCCGGAGTTTACCAAAGGGGAACTCAAGAAGGAGCTCCTCTCCCTTATCCCCTCTAAGGCGGGGGGACGAGCGGGAGAGGTCACTTCGTATCTGGAGCTGGTTAACTGGCTCCTCCGCAGTTATGCGGACGAGGAAATTATATCATCCCAAGTGGCAGGGTTTAATAACGTTGCCCAAGAGGAGGATGAAACGGAGACCGCCTTTTACCGGCGCGTCCGCGACGCAAATGCGCTCTGCGGGTATATTCATACTGCGAGCCAACTTAAGGGCCGCTTTATGCAAGGGGTATGGTGGGAGGTACGGACTGATGTCCGTGAATTTAATACACCAGACACGCCCATAGAGGCGTTGGTACGCTATGCTCAACGCAAAGGCGACATATGTCGCCGGCGCAATGAGGAGCTGCGGGCCAAATGGTCCGCAGACGCCGCGGAGCGTCGGGCTCGGCGCAATGCCTCTAAAGGCATTGCAGCGGGGGTGGCTACTACCCCCAGCGGATCCTCCGCACCTTCGTTGTACGGGGGAAGGCCAAAGTTGGCACTGATGCGGGGAGGGAGCGTTTAAATCGCTACCCCTGCTTGGCTTGTAATAGCCATGAGCATTTTACGCGCCACCGTCCCGACCTTAGTGTCGAGACGCGGGCTAAGTTTGAGAAAGCCCGTAAGGAGCGCGCTCGGGTTGAGGGCCGTACCCCGCGGGGTACGGCGGGGACAGCACAGCCCGTAGCGGTTGTCACTGAGGGGGGGCCTTCTGGCGCCCCTGAAGGGGGGCCTGGCCCCCAGGGGAATATTGAAGAGTCAGAGGACTCTTCATCTGAGGATACCCCCTCCTCAAAAAACGATTAAGGGGGAGGCCTGATGAGGATGTTTCCTCCCCCGGGGAAGAGGATGTCATGTTGAAACGCATCTTACCCCGTCCTCGTGGGGTGAAGAGTAAGATGATCCGCCCTAAAGGGAAGGACGAAGCTAAACAAGCAGCTCGGATGGTGGCATTAGTGTCACCACCCACGGCTTATCAATTAGCCGTACGGCTTTTTATTACTAAGGGATATAAATGGGCGACGAGGGCCATCCCCGATACCGGGAGTGGCCCTTCGCTCGTCCGGAAGCAGGCCTTACCTCGGGGGTTCCTTATGGAACCCCTGGGAGACCTGGAAACCTTGAGGTTTTATGATGTGAACGGGGGATGGCTCCCATAGTGGGAAGCGTCACCTGGGGGTCTGTGTGGGAAAACAAATCTCAGACATATCCTTTGGGCGTGGTTCCGAATATGTGCGTCCCTGTTATCCTGGGGAACACATTTCGTGGACCACGAAACTAAGAGTATTAACTCGGAGGACCAGACAGTCACCCTCTTATCGGGGGAGGCCGTCCCCATCCTGCGGGGGGTTCAGAAGAACCCCCGCCGCAAGCCGAACAGAGAGGCAGTGTGTGCGTGTCCCCGGGGGGGGAACGCCCGCCTGGTCCTTACCCAGAAGACGCTTATGCGTCCGGGTACGATTGCGCACGTTCAAGTGCGTGGTAACTTTCAAGGCCACGGATACATCCGTGGCAAGAGCACATTGCACTCCATTCATGGAGCGCAACTGGCCGAGGGGCCCGCCACGCTTAAGCCTGGCCAGCCTGCTACGGTACAGGTTATGAATCCGACCAAGCGGCCGGTACGTTTACGTGCCGGCATGGCCATAGGACACATTGCTGTGTTTGATGGCGTCAGCCAAGAGGCTTCCACCGAGGAGTTGCAGGATCCGGAGCCGAAACCGGCTCCGAAAGAATCGTCCCTCGCCCCAGACATAGACCTGGGGAAGGTGCCCGAAGGCCTACGAGCTAAGCTCACGGCGCTTTTAGAGAGATATAATTCTCTCTGGGATGGCACCCTCGGAACGATCAAAGAGGACGGTACACCGTATCCGGCTTAAGCCAGGAGCGGCCCCCGTCCGACAACATCCCTATAAGTCTGGTCCTAGGACCCGTCTAGTGGAAGAGGAGCAAGTCCGATTAATGGACTCGCTCGGGGTTATAGAACCCTCCCACGGGGAATGGGCTAGCCCCGTGGTAATCGTCCCCAAGCCTGGGGGCGGTAAACGATTTTGCATCGACTACCGTCGTTTTAATGAGATGACGGTAAAGGATGCATATCCTATCCCGCGTATGGACGAGTGCTTAGATTCACTCGGGAACGCCAACGTGTTTTCGACGTTGGATTGTAATGCTGGCTACTGGCAAATACCGGTAGCCAAGGAGGACCGGCCGTTATCGGCCTTACGTGCCACTCTGGCACTTGGCAGTGCAAGCGCCTCCCTTTTGGGTTGTGCAATGCGCCAGCCACCTTTCAGCGTGCCATGGACATGATCCTGGCAGGCGTGAAGTGGCAGATATGCCTCGTCTACTTGGATGACGTCATTGTCTTTTCCAAGTCGGCGGAGGATCATTTAGAGCACCTTAAGACGGTGCTCTCCTCCTCAAGGCCCATGGGGTTTCCCTCAAGGCCAACAAGTGCCACCTCTTTCAAGAGGAGGTCGACTACCTCGGCATGTCATAAGACCTGGCCGCGTTCTCGTTAACGAGAAAAATACGAGAGCGCAACGAGGGTTGCAATACCCTCGTACACAAACCCAGTGAAAAGTTTTCTGGGGATGTGCGGCGTCTATCGGCGCTTCGTACGGGACTTCGCCATAGTAGCGAAGCCCCTAACCGCGCTGACGAGTACCAAGCTTCCTACGAAGCTATCTCCCCCCACAGAGGTGGAGAGGAACGCTTTCGAGACGCTTCGGGGGATGCTTCTATCACCTCCCGTATTAGCGATATCTCGAATGGGCGGCCACTCTATAGTGGACGTGGACGCGAGCTATGAGCAGCTCGGCTGTTGTTTATTACAACAGCAACCCGACGGGGAATACCTCCCTGTAGGGTATTAATCCCGGCCGTTGAATCCGGCCGAGAGAAATTATCACGTCACCGAGATTGAAGCGCTCGGTGTCGTATGGGCCGTGACACACCTACGATCCTACCTTGAAGGGGAGGAGATTGTAATAAGCTGTGATCACCGTGCCCTTTTGTCGGTACTGGCTACAAATAGCCCAAACATACGGATTAACCGTTGGCGGCTTCGGCTGTCTGAGTTTACCTACAAACTCCGGTATAAACCGGGGGCCGACCATAAGGTGGCCGACGATTTGTCACGCTTGCCCGCGGACGAGCCTGACAAGGCTCCTATAGATGAGGACCTTCCGGTCCTCGCCACGGTGACCAGGTCTGCTCAGGCTTTGGCCAGGCGGAGCGAGAAGCATCGCCCTTTGGGGCCTATTACGGTAGAGGAGCTTATAAAAGCTCAGGCTGAGGACACATTCTGCCTGGAACGGCGGAAGGAATGGGAGTCGGTACCTCCCCTGACCCAAAATGGGCCAGGAAGGCTTTCTTCTTCGAGAACGAAGAAGGAATACTATGCCGGAGGTCCTTCTTTCTGGACACCACTCAGATGGTGATCCCCACATCTCTACAGGAGCGTCTTATGACGTACCACCATGAAACACCATTGGCGGCCCATCCTGGGGCTCGCCGGATGTACGCCACGCTGAGGCGTGGGGTCTACTGGCCCACCATGATTGTAGACGTGTACAAACACGTCTCCCAGTGCACGGGGTGTGCTCGGAACAGGCTGGATGAGCGTAGGCATACGTCTACGCTCAAGCTATTCCCAGCCAACGAGCCCTTCGCCAGCCTGGCGATGGATATTCTCGGACCCTTACCCGCTTCTGAAAACGGTAACAGGTTTATACTGTTTATGGTAGACCGTTTTAGTAAGCTCACCCGGGCGGTCCCCATGAAGGAGATTACCGCGGTGGCAGTGGCTTCGGCCTTTATTGACGTCTGGGTAGCGTCTTATGGCATACCCGACTCAACGCTGACCGATAACGGTCCGCAGTTTGCTTCCGTCTTTTTCCAGGGGGTCTTAGGACTCCTAGGGATTGAGGCGAAGTATACGACGCCTTACCACCCCCAAACAAATGGGCAGGTGGAGCGATATAATCGCACTATTATGAGGCAGCTCCGGGTTTATACCGCGGAGCACCCGAAGGAGTGTGACCGTTATGTCTCACTCCTCACAACGGCCTATAACACTCAAGTGCATTCTAGCACTGGGCAGGCCCCCCTCATGTTTGTGAGCCAAGGCGGCTCCAAACAATGGGGTCGAGCGCCTTCCCGAAGCTCCGTCCCCTTAAGGAGAAGGAGGAATTGGGGGAAGGCGAGGACGAGGACTCCTAGACCGCAGCCTTACGGTTTGTGGAAGACCTGAAGAGCATTATCCCCCAGGTGCGTAAGCACCTGGCCAAGGCGCAGGAGGCGTATAAGAAAAAACTTTGACGCCACTGTCGCGGAGAAGAATAAGGACCTACGGGAGGAGACTGGGTTTTCCTGGCCTCCCATGCCCGTAAGCGGTCTAAGCTCGCTCATAAGAGCGTGGGCCCCTACATGGTCTTGAGGACCGATGGGCGACGTTTCACTGTGGAGACCCCTTCAGGGATCCGAACGGTTACGAGTGACCATGCCACTCGTGCCCCGGCACCCCAAGCAGGCCATCCTGCCTGGGCACGTGCCGAGGCAACACGAGCCAACTTTAAAGTGGCTCAGCCCTCCTCGAGTACAGGGGATGGCAAAGAGTACGTGTTCGAGAAGTTTGTGGACCACCGCTTTAATGCGGAGGGCGCGCTTGAATTACGCATACGCTGGTTCGGCTATGGCCCCCAGGATAATACCTGGCGGCTAGCCACGGGTTTGCCGGCTGAGGCCGTGCGAAAATATTGCAGAAGAAGGAAGCTTAAAATCCGGGTGTCCCCGAGTGGCATCTTCTTT
>CM020619.1:33728611-33820104 GCA_009829735.1 Pyropia yezoensis | reverse complement strand
GCGCGGCGGCGGCCGCCATTGCTGCGGCGCTCCTGTTTGTTGCGTGGAGCCGCACGCAGGGAGATAATGGGGGGTTTGCAGCGGTGACCGCCCCCGTTGCGTCCATGATGTCGTCGTCACTGCAGGGGCAAGCGACCGCCGCCGCCACCCCCCGAGACGCGGCTCACTGCGGTGAGTCGTGGACCGAGTCGGGCGGCTTCTTTTGTGAGTCCCCCGCCGCGTGGGCCCTCCGCAAGAACATCTACGCGCTACAGGCCAAGCAGCAGACGATTCCGGCTTCGGACAAGAGTGATGATGTGGGCACCTGGTGGCAGTCTAACTACGAGCCCAACTTTTCGTGCGCCTTTGAGCAGCGGCTGGGCAACGCCGGCGACGGCGGCAAGTGGGTTTGCGACCCGACGTCTATTTCCTCTGCGTTGGCAGGTCGCGAGTGTGTCATCTACTCGGTCGGGTCTGGCCGTCGGGTCGGCTTTGAGAAGGCCCTGCACCAAGAGCTGCCAGACTGCAAAGTCTTCACGTTTGACCACACGGTGGGAGACGCGGGCGCTCAGGTGGTCCCGTCCTATGTGACGTTTTTTGCCGTACGGAATGGCCGCAGAGGACCAGCCGGGCACGCCCCTGCGGGGGCTTGGGAGCATCCGCAAGGAGCTGGGCCACGAGCCGTCCAACCGGCGGGTGTCGCTCGAGATCCTCAAGGTGGACATTGAGGGCGCCGAGTACGAGGCGCTCCTCCCGTGGCTCCGCAACGGCGACATGGACGGCGTGCGGCAGCTGCTGATTGAGATCCACGGCCCGTACCGGTCGGGCAAGTATGACAAGGCGCGGGAGCTGTTTGACGCCCTGGAAGAGGCGGGCTGGGTCATCACCCACAAGGAGCCCAACCTGATCAAGGCTGGGACGCTCGTCGAGTATGCGTTCTTGAAGCTGGACTGGAAGCTTTGAGGGCGCTTGGCCAAACGGCAGAGTGGGGGGTGGGGGGGGGGCGACAGCGGAGGTCGAGTCGGAGCGGAGCAGCGGCTCAGCGGGCGTGGGCCACTTTGGCGCGCAGCCGCTGCCGCTCAGGCGTGCGCCCAAGCGTCGACGGGATTGCGACGGCGCGACCACGGGCTGCTTCGTGTCTCGTGGAGGGACGGGTCGGGTGTTCTGAGTGGGTCGCCGCCGGGGGGAGCGCAGTTCCACCGCGTGCCAAGTCCCTGGGCGTCACTGCGGGGGGTGAGGGCTGTCCTCGCGCACCATAAACGGCTGAATGGCCCCCAAGCTCAACCCGCAAAGCCCCGCAGCCGTGCCCCCCTTCAACCCCGCCCACGAGCTCCCGTCTCTGCCGTGCCAACGGAGTTTTACAAAGCAGAGCAGGCCTGGCTGATGCGCTACGCCCGAGCAAACCTCATCCACTCAACGTCAACACGAAGTCTACATCTCTCAGACGGCCTGGGCCCGCGCACCTCCGCGTGCCCGCTGGCGCCAGTCTGATGGCGCCGGGCTGCTTTCGTTTGGAATAACCACTTGCGCCGTAGGGAGGGGGCCCTGCATGTCTTCCGTTTTGGTGCGGGCGGTGGCGTGACGCGGGCGGCGGAGCACCACCTGCCGCACCGGACCCCCCCTCTGCAGAGTCTCCGCCACAAGGCGTCAGACGTATCGCCAACCCGGCACGCCCGCACTCACGGCATCGTACAGCCCGCGCTGCGCCCTCCCTACCCCCGAGGGGGCTCAGTCCTCCCCTTCGATCGTCGCCGGACGGGGGGGGAGTTTGGCCGGTCGCATCCCCTATCGGAAAAAAAAATCGCTCCGCTCTATCGGCCACGCGCGACGACGGGTACGCACCGCGCATTGACGGCGGCGGCGGCGGTGGGAGCGGCTGCGGCAGCGGCGTCGACGGATGTTGGGTCGGGTCCCACGGCGCCGCCTCGAGGGAAACCCCGACCAGTTCCGCAAAGCGCTCACCGACCGACTCCCCCCCACCCCTGACCCAGCCTCTTTTCAGCAGTCCCCGCCCTTCCTGGGGTTCGGACGGCTATTGTCATGTCGGGCGAGGACGCACTCTCCATTGCCGCACGGGTGACCGTAGTGGAGCCCGGCCACTATATTTAACCATGAGTCAGGGTGGTATGTGTCCAAAATGAATTGGGTGATAAATGTTCGTTTTGGTTCACTGCCCCAGGGCCCACACGGAAGCACATGGGACGTTCTCAACATGGACGAAACGCATCCTATTGCTACATACTGCGCACCGTTGTGCTCAGTACATCATGTGCTCCACGCTTATATGCTTTTTCCAGAGAAAACACATTTATAGTCCATATGGTGGCGTCAGCCGTGCGCCATTCGTCGTACGCACGGACCCGTCGCTCCCCCCAAGGTCCCCGCCAGTAGCCACCTATATACTGCAAACCACGCACCAGGACAGCTTCTCCGACACAACCTTTGTGTTTTCAGTTCAAGAACAGTGACGGATTTTCACGGCTTGTCGCTTAAGAGAGCACCTGTTTTCTACGCTGGGAGTAGCACACGTTTTTGGGAGATCCCCCCTCCTCGTTTGAAGAAGGCAAGAGACTGTGCACTGGCGCTGTCCAAGCTGTACCTCTGTATCCATGTGTGTATATCAGAGTGCGCAGGCTCCCCTATCAGTGCTGTAGCATGTGCTCTGGGGCTCGTCTTAGCTCTGTCTGCGACACTCACACACCAGCTGAGAGACCAGAAACAACAGTAGAATCTGCATATATCCCTTCTCATAGCCGGGGCCAGATCCGGCTGTCCCAGGGAAGGGCGTGGTGCACCCCCGACACTACCCCATGTTGCGCAATGCGCCTGTGGTTGGGCGTGCCCTGAGAAGGGTCGCGTGTGCGATCCATAGTGATCTTCCATGCAAATATCTGGCGCGATGGCGCACCCGAGCTTTCATGACAGTGTCGCTCATAAATTGCATTTTCTTCGTCCCGATACATCAGAAGTCGTTTTTGATCCAGAGCAGTTCCGCCTGCGCTTCTCCGTCCCGTCCAACAAGCGCTACCCAGACAAATCTGGCCCGTTCTCGCCCTGGTTTTTTTGCACTGGGGCAAACAAAACGACCACCCTGAAGCCACTCACCAAGTTTCAAGGTCATCGGCTGAAGACGCTTAGTGCCAGGGGCCATTTGTCACAGGCGTTATTGTATGGGATATACCTTTAAGCACGTCCATCCCAACCCCCCAAATATTCATTCTAGGATGCCACGTATGGCACGTGGCGGCCTGTGAGTGGAGTGCCCATTTACAAACCTGGTGCCCCAGCCGATTCGGATGGTTATGCGTAGAACGGCGTCAACGGGCGGTATACGATTGGGCACCGACGCACATAGCGACGTTCCACTGTTTTTCATTCTTTTTGAAAAATGTGGAACTTGGCTGCCTGGCGTGTTGCGTGTATCGAGTGCACGCTGTCAATCGACCGGCTTTTGAAGCGCATTCGTCGCTCTTTGCATGGCTGTATGGCGTGACACGTCAGTGATCACTGTGGGGGTTTACCGCACCCCTCGGACTAGGGGCATCCCCCTTCAGGGGGAGCGGATCGTGGCGACCTCTGCCCCTGACCAATCGGGGGCAGGAGGGGGTCGCTCCTCCCTCGGGAGGGGCACGCCACGTCATCCTCGCTGGATCCCCCTATGAATGGGGGGGGGAGATAAGATAATATCGGGCAGAGCGATTACGCCCACCCGATTGGAATTGGCCTTCTGGCCAGTGAAGGGAAGCTACCTAGGGCGGGCTACTTCCTCCCCAATCTGGCCGAGATTTAATGAGATCCCACCACTGAGCGTGTTTTGCGTGGAGAGATGTGTTGGAGGGTTCTGCGTGTTTTGATTGGGTGTTTAGTGTAGGGAGTGTTGGCCCGCACTCCGGGGTCCCACAGCGGGCCCTGGACCGGCGGGCCAAAGAGGGATATCTGCGCGTGGGGCTGTGCCCGTTGCTTCCCCCTCACAAAAAATAAACCTTGCGTTACCCTCGTGTTCCCCGTCCCGGACGCTTCCACCTTTGCGTGGAGCTTTACGTTCCGGCGGTTCTGACTCCAGGGTTTATACCCCGGGTTCCCCACCATCTCCTTCAGGAGGATAAGGTACCCCGTTGGTGTGGGCTTACGCCCAGACAACCACCACATTTGGTGGAGCAGCAGGGGAGGGGATTCGCTTCGCCTTCTGGTGGAGTCTCCTCTCCTTTTGTTGGGTGGTTTCTTGGTCGTGTGCTCTGTGGTTGGGTTGTGACCCCTGGTACCTTTTCTTTCTTGCCTTTACAGGTGGGTTAAGATGCAGTCTGATACTTCTGCCTCTCCTCAAGGAGGAGGTCCTACACCTGTGGAAACGTCAAACGTGACAGCAGGCACCGGCGAAGCTCCCGGTGCCGCCTCACAGACCAACCCTGGTGTTGAGTCGGCCGCTCAGCGGGAACGCACGAATTTGTCCCGTTTGGACCTGCCTCCGGGTGGAGTGCCAGGCGCCGGTGAGGCTCCCGGCCTGGTACAAGCCACTCCAGGCGCGACCCCTGATGGGGAGGCAGCCCACGGCTTCGGCGACCGCTCTACCTTTACCTCCCGTGAGTGGGGGGCCTAAGCCTCACCCACGGGTGGGGGTACGTTTGCATCGCCCACCCAGGACCGTATGGATACGGATAATTTTAGAGGCGCCCCTTTGGGGGGCGTACCCGCTGTGGGGGGGTCGTCCCCCACGGCTATGGGAACCGTTCCTCTGGCGGCTTTCCGCCAGATGTTGACTGAGGTAGTGTCACCAATTTCTGCTCGACTCGATAAGGTCGAGGGTTCAATCTCTCGATCTGGTCGGCGGACTCGCCGCCGACCCCATGGTTATTCGCAGACATCTTCCTCTTCAGAGGCATGTGATGTTGATCCTGAGAGGCGTGGGGCAAGGCGCTTAAGCGCTTCGACCCACCGCCGGGTGGCCCGTGTGCTATCCCCCGGAGGTGACAGGGAACCGGAGCGGGTTATCCCTCTCAAGATAATACCCGATGATGATACCTTTAAAGGTATCCTGGATTGCGAGGCTTATGCACTCGCCAATAAGGGCGTACGCTATGATGAAGAGATGGCTCACGGCTTAGGCCGGAAGCGCAAAGAGATATCCCTCACGTTTGGGCGTGACGCCCTTTGGGACGGGACCCCCCCTCTAGGGGTGTTCGAATTCCTAAATCGCTTTCGTAAGGCTAGCGATGACAACGACCTCTCAGAAGGTCGGGCTATGTACCTCCTTCCGGAGTTTACCAAAGGGGAACTCAAGAAGGAGCTCCTCTCCCTTATCCCCTCTAAGGCGGGGGGACGAGCGGGAGAGGTCACTTCGTATCTGGAGCTGGTTAACTGGCTCCTCCGCAGTTATGCGGACGAGGAAATTATATCATCCCAAGTGGCAGGGTTTAATAACGTTGCCCAAGAGGAGGATGAAACGGAGACCGCCTTTTACCGGCGCGTCCGCGACGCAAATGCGCTCTGCGGGTATATTCATACTGCGAGCCAACTTAAGGGCCGCTTTATGCAAGGGGTATGGTGGGAGGTACGGACTGATGTCCGTGAATTTAATACACCAGACACGCCCATAGAGGCGTTGGTACGCTATGCTCAACGCAAAGGCGACATATGTCGCCGGCGCAATGAGGAGCTGCGGGCCAAATGGTCCGCAGACGCCGCGGAGCGTCGGGCTCGGCGCAATGCCTCTAAAGGCATTGCAGCGGGGGTGGCTACTACCCCCAGCGGATCCTCCGCACCTTCGTTGTACGGGGGGAAGGCCAAAGTTGGCACTGATGCGGGGAGGGAGCGTTTAAATCGCTACCCCTGCTTGGCTTGTAATAGCCATGAGCATTTTACGCGCCACCGTCCCGACCTTAGTGTCGAGACGCGGGCTAAGTTTGAGAAAGCCCGTAAGGAGCGCGCTCGGGTTGAGGGCCGTACCCCGCGGGGTACGGCGGGGACAGCACAGCCCGTAGCGGTTGTCACTGAGGGGGGGCCTTCTGGCGCCCCTGAAGGGGGGCCTGGCCCCCAGGGGAATATTGAAGAGTCAGAGGACTCTTCATCTGAGGATACCCCCTCCTCAAAAAACGATTAAGGGGGAGGCCTGATGAGGATGTTTCCTCCCCCGGGGAAGAGGATGTCATGTTGAAACGCATCTTACCCCGTCCTCGTGGGGTGAAGAGTAAGATGATCCGCCCTAAAGGGAAGGACGAAGCTAAACAAGCAGCTCGGATGGTGGCATTAGTGTCACCACCCACGGCTTATCAATTAGCCGTACGGCTTTTTATTACTAAGGGATATAAATGGGCGACGAGGGCCATCCCCGATACCGGGAGTGGCCCTTCGCTCGTCCGGAAGCAGGCCTTACCTCGGGGGTTCCTTATGGAACCCCTGGGAGACCTGGAAACCTTGAGGTTTTATGATGTGAACGGGGGATGGCTCCCCATAGTGGGAAGCGTCACCCTGGGGGTCTGTGTGGGAAAACAAATCTCAGACATATCCTTTGGCGTGGTTCCGAATATGTGCGTCCCTGTTATCCTGGGGAACACATTCGTGGACCACGAAACTAAGAGTATTAACTCGGAGGACCAGACAGTCACCCTCTTATCGGGGGAGGCCGTCCCCATCCTGCGGGGGGTTCAGAAGAACCCCCGCCGCAAGCCGAACAGAGAGGCAGTGTGTGCGTGTCCCCGGGGGGGAACGCCCGCCTGGTCCTTACCCAGAAGACGCTTATGCGTCCGGGTACGATTGCGCACGTTCAAGTGCGTGGTAACTTTCAAGGCCACGGATACATCCGTGGCAAGAGCACATTGCACTCCATTCATGGAGCGCAACTGGCCGAGGGGCCCGCCACGCTTAAGCCTGGCCAGCCTGCTACGGTACAGGTTATGAATCCGACCAAGCGGCCGGTACGTTTACGTGCCGGCATGGCCATAGGACACATTGCTGTGTTTGATGGCGTCAGCCAAGAGGCTTCCACCGAGGAGTTGCAGGATCCGGAGCCGAAACCGGCTCCGAAAGAATCGTCCCTCGCCCCAGACATAGACCTGGGGAAGGTGCCCGAAGGCCTACGAGCTAAGCTCACGGCGCTTTTAGAGAGATATAATTCTCTCTGGGATGGCACCCTCGGAACGATCAAAGAGACGGTACACCGTATCCGGCTTAAGCCAGGAGCGGCCCCCGTCCGACAACATCCCTATAAGTCTGGTCCTAGGACCCGTCTAGTGGAAGAGGAGCAAGTCCGATTAATGGACTCGCTCGGGGTTATAGAACCCTCCCACGGGGAATGGGCTAGCCCCGTGGTAATCGTCCCCAAGCCTGGGGGCGGTAAACGATTTTGCATCGACTACCGTCGTTTTAATGAGATGACGGTAAAGGATGCATATCCTATCCCGCGTATGGACGAGTGCTTAGATTCACTCGGGAACGCCAACGTGTTTTCGACGTTGGATTGTAATGCTGGCTACTGGCAAATACCGGTAGCCAAGGAGGACCGGCCGTTATCGGCCTTTACGTGCCACTCTGGCACTTGGCAGTGCAAGCGCCTCCCTTTTGGGTTGTGCAATGCGCCAGCCACCTTTCAGCGTGCCATGGACATGATCCTGGCAGGCGTGAAGTGGCAGATATGCCTCGTCTACTTGGATGACGTCATTGTCTTTTCCAAGTCGGCGGAGGATCATTTAGAGCACCTTAAGACGGTGCTCTCCCTCCTCAAGGCCCATGGGGTTTCCCTCAAGGCCAACAAGTGCCACCTCTTTCAAGAGGAGGTCGACTACCTCGGCCATGTCATAAGACCTGGCCGCGTTCTCGTTAACGAGAAAAATACGAGAGCGCAACGAGGGTTGCAATACCCTCGTACACAAACCCAAGTGAAAAGTTTTCTGGGGATGTGCGGCGTCTATCGGCGCTTCGTACGGGACTTCGCCATAGTAGCGAAGCCCCTAACCGCGCTGACGAGTACCAAGCTTCCTACGAAGCTATCTCCCCCCACAGAGGTGGAGAGGAACGCTTTCGAGACGCTTCGGGGGATGCTTCTATCACCTCCCGTATTAGCGATATCTCGAATGGGCGGCCACTCTATAGTGGACGTGGACGCGAGCTATGAGCAGCTCGGCTGTTGTTTATTACAACAGCAACCCGACGGGGAATACCTCCCTGTAGGGTATTAATCCCGGCCGTTGAATCCGGCCGAGAGAAATTATCACGTCACCGAGATTGAAGCGCTCGGTGTCGTATGGGCCGTGACACACCTACGATCCTACCTTGAAGGGGAGGAGATTGTAATAAGCTGTGATCACCGTGCCCTTTTGTCGGTACTGGCTACAAATAGCCCAAACATACGGATTAACCGTTGGCGGCTTCGGCTGTCTGAGTTTACCTACAAACTCCGGTATAAACCGGGGGCCGACCATAAGGTGGCCGACGATTTGTCACGCTTGCCCGCGGACGAGCCTGACAAGGCTCCTATAGATGAGGACCTTCCGGTCCTCGCCACGGTGACCAGGTCTGCTCAGGCTTTGGCCAGGCGGAGCGAGAAGCATCGCCCTTTGGGGCCTATTACGGTAGAGGAGCTTATAAAAGCTCAGGCTGAGGACACATTCTGCCTGGAACGGCGGAAGGAATGGGAGTCGGTACCTCCCCCTGACCCAAAATGGGCCAGGAAGGCTTTCTTCTTCGAGAACGAAGAAGGAATACTATGCCGGAGGTCCTTCTTTCTGGACACCACTCAGATGGTGATCCCCACATCTCTACAGGAGCGTCTTATGACGTACCACCATGAAACACCATTGGCGGCCCATCCTGGGGCTCGCCGGATGTACGCCACGCTGAGGCGTGGGGTCTACTGGCCCACCATGATTGTAGACGTGTACAAACACGTCTCCCAGTGCACGGGGTGTGCTCGGAACAGGCTGGATGAGCGTAGGCATACGTCTACGCTCAAGCTATTCCCAGCCAACGAGCCCTTCGCCAGCCTGGCGATGGATATTCTCGGACCCTTACCCGCTTCTGAAAACGGTAACAGGTTTATACTTGTTATGGTAGACCGTTTTAGTAAGCTCACCCGGGCGGTCCCCATGAAGGAGATTACCGCGGTGGCAGTGGCTTCGGCCTTTATTGACGTCTGGGTAGCGTCTTATGGCATACCCGACTCAACGCTGACCGATAACGGTCCGCAGTTTGCTTCCGTCTTTTTCCAGGGGGTCTTAGGACTCCTAGGGATTGAGGCGAAGTATACGACGCCTTACCACCCCCAAACAAATGGGCAGGTGGAGCGATATAATCGCACTATTATGAGGCAGCTCCGGGTTTATACCGCGGAGCACCCGAAGGAGTGTGACCGTTATGTCTCACTCCTCACAACGGCCTATAACACTCAAGTGCATTCTAGCACTGGGCAGGCCCCCCTCATGTTTGTGAGCCCAAGGCGGCTCCAAACAATGGGGGTCGAGCGCCTTCCCGAAGCTCCGTCCCCTTAAGGAGAAGGAGGAATTGGGGGAAGGCGAGGACGAGGACTCCTAGACCGCAGCCTTACGGTTTGTGGAAGACCTGAAGAGCATTATCCCCCAGGTGCGTAAGCACCTGGCCAAGGCGCAGGAGGCGTATAAGAAAAACTTTGACGCCACTGTCGCGGAGAAGAATAAGGACCTACGGGAGGGAGACTGGGTTTTCCTGGCCTCCCATGCCCGTAAGCGGTCTAAGCTCGCTCATAAGAGCGTGGGCCCCTACATGGTCTTGAGGACCGATGGGCGACGTTTCACTGTGGAGACCCCTTCAGGGATCCGAACGGTTACGAGTGACCATGCCACTCGTGCCCCGGCACCCCAAGCAGGCCATCCTGCCTGGGCACGTGCCGAGGCAACACGAGCCAACTTTAAAGTGGCTCAGCCCTCCTCGAGTACAGGGGATGGCAAAGAGTACGTGTTCGAGAAGTTTGTGGACCACCGCTTTAATGCGGAGGGCGCGCTTGAATTACGCATACGCTGGTTCGGCTATGGCCCCCAGGATAATACCTGGCGGCTAGCCACGGGTTTGCCGGCTGAGGCCGTGCGAAAATATTGCAGAAGAAGGAAGCTTAAAATCCGGGTGTCCCCGAGTGGCATCTTCTTTTATGCAACGGCACTAAGAAGTAAGGGGCAAAAGCTTTTACTCAGATGGAAGTCGTCTTTACAAGTCCTCACGCGGACCTACGCAAACGTTGCCCCTCGGGGTAAACTCCTATTGAAAAGAAACAAAGCACCCCGGCTCAAGCCGGGGAGTACAACCCTCAATACCTCCGATAATGGGGGGATAAAGGGGGGTAGGCCCCATACCCGGGGGAACGGTACGGACCTGCCTGGGACTCCTCCCCACGGTCGGTACCCGAAGAGCGGCCCCCCGCTGACGCGGGGGCCCAACCATATGCGGCTCCCGCGGCGTTTCCATAAGGAGTGGCCGGTGACGAAGCCCGACCCCGTGGTGCCTGGGTGTGGAGGGCTTGCATGTCCACAAGGGCCCGCGTCTCAGAAGTCGCGACCCCCAACTCACGACGCATACGCGTCGTGAGATTCTCCGCCGACAGGTCCGCTAGAGCGGCCTGGCGTTGGGGAGGAGAGGCACCCGCCAACACGCCAGCCATGTCGTTGGCCAAGCCTGTATAGGCTCGGAATAGTGCCATAGTCAATACTGACTGGGTGGCAAAGGTGAACTCGGCCGGGAGGTCCTCCCCAAAGGAGGCCCTCATCCCGAACAAAAGTTGGGGGGACATAGTGCCCCCCACCTCCAGACGAAGTTCGGGGTTCCACCGAAAGGGTGGGACCCTCGGGGGGGCAACCAGACGGTTACCCCCATAACCCGCATCAAGGCCAGCTCGGCCTCGACCGGAAGAACCCCGGGAGGAAGCCCTACCCCGGCCTTTCCAGGCCGAGGTCGCCGCAGGCTGCCCGGTGGTGGCTCCCGCGCCAGCGCGAGGAGCTCCTGCCCCTGGCGGCCGGGCTGGGTCACACGGGGTCCGGTCGGATCCCCAGAGGGAGGAGCCCCCTCCCGTATGGGACGGACGCTCCCCGGGAGGGACGACCTCCCCCAACTCGGGGAAGAGCCTTGGGCACTTCCGGCACATCTGCACCTCGGAGTTGAGAACCCGAGTGGATGCAGTAACACCCTCACCGTAAGGGAGGGTGTAGCAATACGGTTGTCCGTATTGTGACCCTAATATCAGGGGGGCTACTTCTAATCCTTAACTTCAATTTGAGAGTCCGAGCTGGTCACGGTATCTATAAGTTACGTATGACCAGAGGGACTTGCATCTTGGGGTGGAGGGTAGTTAGTAGTGTCTCCGAGGGTTTATAACGAGGGGGCCGGTGGCGAATCCACCGCCGGCCAAGGTAGAACAACAAACCCCTCCCATTTGGGCTCCCATCTTGGTCCCGTGGCTTGCGCTCCAAGGACAGCAACCTTGGCCTCCCGGTGACGTCGGTGCCGATCCCCCTTGGTGAGTGTTCCCTGAGAGTGGACGTGCGACGGATTCCTATTGTGCTACATTGGTGGAGCAGCAGGGGACGGGTTTCCGTCACCCTTGTGGTGACGCCGTCTTCGGCCCTGGCACACGGATAGGGATCCGGTCCTTTTCTTGTACTCGTGGTGTTGCGACCTGATCGATTGTGTTGAGATTTTACCTGTGACTGTGACATACTGTTACTCTCCCCAATCTACCCCCTCGCTCTCTTATTCGTGGTGATCGTTGCGTCGGTGGACTGATTGTGACTATGTCTAACCAAGAGACGGGGAACGTTCAAGATGACGGATCGGCGTCGACGCCGACTCCGGAGGTGACTACGGGAACCGGGATCGGGAACCCGATCGATAACATTGAGACGCCAATGCTTTCCGGTGCCGGATCGACGTTTGGCACGGCTCGGACGGCAGGAGGCGGGGGCCCGCCTCAACTGTCGTCGACCGACCTCACTCCGCCGCCTCCTTCACCAGGGGATTCCCTGATGGCATCATTGGCCCGCATCGAGGCCCGGTTTTCCGGGCTCGACGCCCGTCAAGATCGGACGGAGGACGCAATGGCAGTGTTGATGTCAACACGGCACACGACGGGACCCCGTCGTGTTCCTCCCACACCGGTACGGTTCGAACCGGCCGGACTACTTTCGGAGTCCACCAGGGTCAATCCCGGGGTTGCTACTCCTGGACAACCCCCGGACACAATGGGGTATGGGTCCGACTCGTCGGCAGAGTTGGAACGGAGTCACACGGAGCGATACGCTCGGAGCACCCGAAGCGGACTCCGCGGACACGACCCGGCGGATACGTACGCCGGGGGAGAGTCGGTTATTGGGGGAGGGGGTACCCTCTCGCAGTACCCCCACGACGAAGGAGGCCAGGCAACTCGGGTTCCCGAGGTGCCGACGCCTGAAGTACCATCTTCAGTGGTGGAAGCTATGACCGCGCAGGTAACTGCGAGCCTACTGAAGCGGATGGAGTCCGATGAGTTCGCTCATCAACTGGCTAAGCGACTGGATATCCAGGACGCTGACACGGAGATCGTCAACGAGGTCTTCCGGTCGGTTCTTACTCCGGAACGTTATCGTTTGGAGGACCGCTCTACCACCGTATCGGAATCGATGCGTAATACGTCGCATCGGGCGATCTGCTCTATGCAGACCCTTATGAAGGGAGTCCCTATGTTCGGGGGGCCGAACGGACGCCCGTTGGCAGTCATCGGCTTCTTGACTAGCTTCAAGGCAGCCGCAGACAAGGCGCTCGTTAACGAGGGGCTGGCCCTGGAGATCCTCCCGTTCTTTGTTGATGAACGGGTGCGAGGCATTCTTCGCCAGGCATCCCCGATGCCGGGAATGAGGGTCGCGGCCACCCCCATGGATTACCGTGGGATATTGAAGGAGCTGCTGAGCAGCTACCTCAGTGAGGACAAGTGCGAGGACCACTATCGGGCCCTTCGCACTGCCACCGCCCAGTCCTGGGAGGATGAGGAGATGTTTGGACGCCGGATCCAAGAGCTCGACTACGAGCTGGGGAAGCTCCTCGGAGAAGGGGAGCTACGGGCAATCCTGTTCGCAGGAGTACCCAACTACGTGCGGATATCCGCACGGGGCGCCAACACGGCACGGACGAACTTCAGTCGACTGATGCATATGTGCAAGTCCCTGGGGGACGCCTACCGGGTTCTACACCCGGAGTGTGCCTTGGCCCCGAAGCCCAAGGGTGAGGGAGGCAAGCCCAGTCTTACCCCGGTACCGAGGCAAGAGAAGGTGGAACGTAAGGCCGCACCAGTACTGGTGGCGACCGAACATACCCCTATTGATGAGGATGACCCTCTAGTCGACCAACAGGGCCACCTGTTGCTACCGGCGACGCCGGTGATTGATGAACATGGTACGGTAGCGTACATCGCCCCGGCTGGAACCCAGTTCCAGGTCAACGAAGGATCGGGACGGCGCGTCCCGTATGTGCGGACTACGGGGTAATCCCCGGTGACGGGTAACCCTCACCAACCCTTGCCAACATGGGCGGTGCGCACGGAGGCACCTCCGCAGATTGCGGGCCGACCCAACAGGTTGGGGGAGTCCATGTTCCGGTTGACCCAAGGACCCAAGGCCTACCAGGGAGCAGGCACTCGGGCGCCCGAGGGAGGCAACCGTAGCTACGGGGCTACCCCGATGCGAACTCAAGGGGGGACCGGCACGTCCGGGTGTATGTTGTGTGGGGATCCCCAGCACTGGGTGTCTTCCTGCCCACTCATCCCCGAGGAGTCTCGGCGGGCAGCGGCGCAACGCAAGGCATCCACCGGGGGGTATCCCGCCCGAGCACCCGGACCCGCACCGGGTAGGCAGCCAGCTCCAGGTGGAGTACTGGCCGTCGAGGGGGCACCTCCTCAGCCGGATGTCCCGGCGGACAGCACCCTACCAAGGGCGGGAAACGAGTAAGAGGAAGGATGACCGGGGGGGGCTGGGGTTACCCAAGCAAGCCACCCCGGAGTACCGCGGGGAAAGCCCCACGGAGAGCGCGGTTGAGCCGACGCCGCATCAACCCCCGGGTACACCTTCCGGCCCCGACGACACGGCGTCAGGGGATTGATGACCAACCTCCAAGGTTGGGAGGAGAGGACGGGAAGCCCCGTCACGTTGAACCAGACAAGGGCCCTGTTCAGGATGCCCGAGCTACACCGGATATCGGTGTAGGACATGTGTTGTTTACCTTGGAGAACTTCAAGGTATCAGCCACACTGGGGGTTGACCCCCAGTCGACACGATCGTACTACCCTGTACTGGACACAGGGGCTGGACCCAACCTTATCCGGAAGGATACCCTCCCGGACAAGTGGCTTCCACGAGTCAGAGTGACTCGGGGACCCACCATCAAGGACGCGAATGGTCGACTCATTCGTACGACCGCAGCGATGTCGCTGCAGGTTACCATCGGGGATCTCACCACGGAAGTTGACTTCCTGGTATGTGAAACGCTATCGGTGCCCTGCATACTGGGGTGCACCTTCATCAACGTTCACGTTGATGCAATCCGGCCAGGCCGGAGGACCGTCGAGCTTCAAGAAGCCGACGGGACGAAGCGAGGACACACGGCTATCGTCAGGGACCTGACGCTACAAGGAAGCCACGTTAACGTGGCTGAGGTGTACGCAAGCGTCGAGCCGAAGACACTTCGGTTGGCCAAGCGAACTCGCTTTGAGCCATTGTCAGAGACAGTCCTCCCGGTTAACTGCGACCTCGCAGGCATCTGCAGAGTCCAGTCCAACCTACGGACGTACAAGCGCCATGGGTTGACCATGGCCAACGGTCTCATAGACCTCCCAGCAGGAGGGTCGTCCCTCCTAGTGATGGCGAACTACCGCCGTAAGGCAGTCACCCTCCCGAAGGGAACTATCCTCGGGATTGCCGAACTCTACGAAGGAGATATCCTTACCCCTGATAAGGAAGGTCAAGTGGAACCACTTGAAGTACTGGCGGTCGCCGAGACCACCGAGCGACAGCCACCCGATGACGGGAAGCCTAACCCATCGGCGGCTCCGGCGGACCTGCCGCCAAAGGACCAAGAGGCCTTGAAGGCACTGGCCGAGGCTGACCTCGACCACCTTCCCCCTTCGGTAGCCGAAGGGGTACGACGGATGCTAAGAAAGCATGACGTTATGTGGACAGGCGGGGCCTTGGGGACCATTGGGGCAACCCAACATCGTATAGACCTGGTACCAGGCGCACGACCCGCCCGCTCACAACCGCACCGAGCGGGACCTATGCAACGAGAGATCGTTGATGGAGAAGTGAAGAGGATGAGTGAAGCTAAGGTGATCCGACCTTCGATGTCGGAATGGGGTGCCCCAGTCGTTATTGTGCCGAAGAAGGATCAAACCCCTCGGTTTTGCATCGATTATCGACGCCTCAACTTGGTTACCAAGAAGGACTCATACCCTTTACCAAGGATGGATGAATGCATCGACTCCCTGGGGGAGGCTACGGTGTTTACCACCATCGACTGCAATGCCGGATACTGGCAGATCCCGGTGGCGGACGAGGATATCCCCAAGACGGCATTCGTCTGTCACAGTGGAGTGTACGAGTTCCTAAGGATGCCCTTCGGATTGTCCAACGCCCCCGCTACATTCCAGCGGGCTATCGACATCATACTGTCGGGGGTGAAGTGGCGTAACTGCCTAGTGTACCTCGATGACGTCATCGTCTTCTCGCGTAACATGGATGACCATGTACAACATGTTGACGAGGTACTCACCCTCTTGAGGAACGCCGGGGTAACCCTGCGTCTGAAGAAGTGCGCCTTCTTCCAACAGACGGTCGAGTATCTGGGCCACCAGATAACCCCTGGTAACCTAGGGGTACTCGAAGCCAATACCCGGGCACTCCGGGATGCCCGGTTCCCTAACACCCAGACGCAGCTCAAGAGCTTCCTGGGAATGTGCAATGTATACCGACGGTTCGTCAAGGACTTCGCTCGGATAGCTAAACCGTTAACGGTTCTTACGAGCAGTACCTTACCCAAGGTACTCCAACCCCCTTCGCCTAGCGAAGAGGAGGCATTCGAGTCGCTGAAGCGAGCCCTACTAGCCCCACCCGTCCTTGCGTTACCGCATAGACGGGGTACCTTCGTCATCGATGTCGATGCGTGTGATACACAAGTGGGATGCACCCTGTTACAGGGAGAGACGTTGATAGGTACCGAAAACGTTATCCCGGACCTACGTCCGGTAGGGTACTTCAGCCGGACACTCAACCCGGCTGAGCGGAACTATAGTGCCACCGAGCGTGAATGCCTCGGAGTTATATGGGCAGTGCAACTGCTCCGTCCATACCTGGAGGGCTCCAGGTTCATCGTGAGGTCCGACCACGAACCCCTACGATGGCTCCTCAACCTTGGTGACAAGGATTCCGATAGCCATGGGAGGCTAGCCCGATGGAGGCTGAAGATGGCCGAGCACGACTACCGCACGGTGTATAAGGCTGGGTCAACCCACCACCTCGGAGACGCGTTGTCTCGACTCGACACCCCGAGCGGGGATACCCGCCCGGTGGACGAGGACATACCGGTAGTACCGGTGTGCATAGTGGGTAATGCTACCCAGGGTATGGCTGACCATACCATGGCACACCTTGCGTGCCCATTAACCCTCGCGGACTTCCGCGAGGCACAGGCCAACGACGATGACTGTAGACGTCATCGTGCTAACCTCCTGGCCGGTACGGCCGCCATCTTCTCCGAGAACGAAGACGGACTCATATACCGGCGGGAACCCGCCGATGGACGACATCAAGTCGTGGTTCCCGTGTCCTTACGGCAAGCCGTCATGAAACGAGAACATGAGAACCCTACAGCCGGACACCCGGGGGGTTCACGTATGTTCGCAGCAATGCGAAGGTTCTTCTACTGGCCAGCAATGGCCGTCGACGTGGTCGACCACGTAAGGGGATGCCACCCCTGTGCACGTAACCGCATGAGTCTACATAGGCGGGCGTCTGCCATGAAGCTATTCCCACCTGATGGGCCCAACGAGCAAGTCGCTATCGACATACTCGGGCCACTTCCGATAACGAAAGAAGGGAACAGGTACATCCTGGTCATGTCTGACCGCTTCACTAAGCTGTCAAGAGCGGCAGCCATCCCGAATGATACGGCATACACGATCATGAACGCAGTGGTTGACCACTGGATCAGTGCATACGGAGTCATGAAGCAACTCCTCTCCGATAACGGAGCAAACCTTACGTCGGCATTCTGCACTAAGGTCCTGGGCATGTTCGGTATCGAACCACGTCGGGCATCCGACTACCACCCGCAGTCCAACGGGCAGGTGGAGCGGTTCAACCGCACCATCGTAAAGATGCTACAGTGCTACGTGGCCGAGCACACGAACACTTGGGACAGGCTTCTGTCCGTACTCACCCTGGCATACAATGCCAGGCCACATCGGAGCACAAACATTGCTCCGCTGGAGTGGGTCATGCCACTAGGCGTCGGTAACTTGACGCTGCCACCCGGCAGGTGCACTCGGTATGATACACCGAAGGGCCGACCCGCCGAACGCATCCACCTAGCTTGGTTGGCCAAGCTATCGTGGATGATTCCTAAGCTCAAGGGTGCCCTTGACAGAACACAACTTCGGTATAAGAAGAACTTCGACGCCCGACTACGGGTGCGCAACGCAACCCTGGTAACAGGTGACTGGGTCTATATCAGACACCAGAAGTTCCGAGGGAACAAGCTTATGCAACCGGTCAAGGGACCGTACCAGATCCTCCACAGAGATGACCACTCTGTTATCTTACACTCCGATACGGAGATTCAACGCATCAGCATGAATGACGTCACACCTGCTCCGATCATCAGTAAAATGCGCCGCACCATTGAGGCCCCCATCCAATGGAACCATTATGAGACATGCCTTTATGGGATCCCTTGGTCCCATTACGAGGGGTGCCCTAATGGTGCCCTGACAGCGCGGTCCATTGGCACCGTTTTTTTTTGAATGGTCACGTTTTTCGGAACGGGCAGATGTTTCATGGCCATGGACATTCTTTTTGATATCCTATCCAGCACACCCTCACCTACGGTGAGACTCCAGTCTCCAAGGTCCCTACCGCCGCTCCCCCGCTAGCAACATGTACGCGTTGCGAGAACCAGCCGGCTGCGCGGAGGTGGGGGCACGGTCGACCAGCAAGCTACACGCGCGGCGCCTCCCTCCACGGGTCCAACCTCGCATCCACCGTCACTAACGCCAGTCTTGCCATGCTGCGGTCCGTGCAGAACCCTTCCCTCCATGCTTCCCTCCCCACTGCCGCATGCGCCCACAAAAACTCACTTCCGCGAACGGCGTGCCCGTCAGAAGTCGTTCCGCACCCGACCCTTGCCCCCCCCACTTACATACCTGTCTCCATGCCCATCCACCACTCCGGGCGCTGTACCTCTGCGGAGGTATTAATGGCATGACCACATCAGCGTCCGCCTTACCGATAGGTGAACAAACATCCGTAGCCGCAAGCAGCGGCGGAGCGTGAGCGGCAGATGGCGCAGACTCAAGGAACAACGATGGGGCAGCGGCGTTGGCAGCTGCTCCAGCCGCCTTTCGTGCCACCCCCGTCACCTCGGCCGCATACGCCCCATCAATAAAGACCCACCCACCCTTCCACACGGCCCCCACCGCGGCCGCCACCAGAACCCCTCTTGTCCCCGCGCACCCCCCTTCTCCCTTCTCCCCACCACATCCCTTGCCTCAACGTCCTCGGCCATCTTCACCCCCTCGCCCTTCTCACTTACCCCTCCGTTACCGCCTCCCTCCTCGCCCCCATCCTTGTCTTCGTCCCTGCCCGTGCCCCCCTCGCTGTCCCACGCTCCCTTGCCGTCCATATTCCACGCTCCTCGAGCCGACGAGCCGTGCGCCCCACGACCAAGTCGAAGTGCTTGCGGAGGGCTGGTGGCCGTTGTGCCCGCACAGTGCACAGTTGGCGGTCCCCCCCTCTTCTTTTCCGTTGTCAGCAACGCTTTGCCGAGGCGCTGCGTGACGCCGCACCAACCACGGCGTGGACGTGCCCCCCCCCGCACCCTCCTGCCACGAAGAGACTTGCACTCACTGCCCCTCAAAACGACCCGCAGGACGCGGGCGGAGCGGCGCCATTGCTCAGCAGGCCGTGGCTTGGTCTTTGACGGAAATAATTCTGCGAGGGGGGTCGCTCTCGGAACTCTCTGACGGGCCCCCTCTCAGACTGATCATTGAGCCTACCCCTGTGAAAGGTCATTAAACCCACCTCTCAATGACTCCAAAATTACTCAGTTACGGGACCCACCATTCGCCCATTGGAAGCTCAATAGGTGATTAGACGTCTAATCGACCCCTCAATGGGCGCGCGCACGTTTAGTGATGATGCCGGAACAGCCTCAGCCGGTACCGGCTGGGTTGCTACATGAAGCTCTTACAACCCACCGGTCAGATGACCCGGTGGGACCGGATGGGATTCCATACCAAGTAGAGAGCGTGGTCGGACACACCGACCCGGACCTACCAGGACCCTGGTACGTCAAGGTTATGTGGGTCGGATACGACTCACCCACCTGGGAACAGGCGGCAAATATACCCCGCCAACTCCTCATGCCGTACATGAGGCGACGACGCCTACTGTAACAACCCAACCGACACCGACTTCGGCTGTTGGGGGGTGAGGCTTATACCTACTAAGTAGGGTGTGACGTGGTTACGGCAGACTTAGGTTTCTAAGTCAAATCAGACTTAGGTTTCTAAGTCGAACCAAGCTTAGGTAACTAAGTAAAACCTGAACCTTAATAAGTTAACTTAAAGGTAAAGGCTAACTCCGATAATATCGAAGTAACTAGGGAGCTTACACGGGAGGATGACCTCCCCAAGCCAAGACACCAAGTGAGGGAGGATGACCTCCCCAAGCATGAACCTACCGGAAGAAGTTGGACGGGAGGCAAGGCACCACTGAGCCAGAAGGGGTACTCCCCAGGGCAGCAAACAGAGGCAAGCAATGCCCCCAAAGGGGATGAGTTTATACTCACTACTACCCGGCTACCATAAGGGTTGCCGGGGCCCTCTCCCGCACAAACAATAGCACTCCTCAGTGGGTAGACCCACTGCCCGAGGGAGGCCACTCACGCGTAAGCGCGTAGACCTCCGTGCTCCACCGGTCGGCAACGTCACGACGGTCGACCACCCGAGTTACCTCGGTGCATAGCTGGACGAGGGTGCTGCGGCCAGCCTCCACGTCCTCCAGAGCTTTCTGGAGGCGGTTCAGCACGCCACCGAAGCAACGCGCTGACCCAACCAGCGCAGCACCTGGGGGGATATCCCCCCAGCTAACAGAGAGACCCCCACGCATTGCGCGGGTAACAAGGGCGTCAACGCCCTCATACCAGAGACGGGGACCCCCGTCATGTAGGAAAGGGGCGGGAGGTGACACTGGCGCAGCCAGAGGAGCCACAGGAGCCGACACGGCTACCACCGGAGCCGGTGGCCCCTGATACGAGGCCCGGTAGGACCCTACCGAAGGGGCTCCACTGTAACCACGGCGGTACTCCGCCCGACGACGGGACACCTCACGCTCCCCACCCACAGAGCCCCACTCTCGGGGACGACGGCCAACCGCCGCCGGTATCGGGTTACCGAACGACGGAGCAAGGACCTGAAGAGGGTCATGGATAACCATGGGAATACCCACGTCAGCAACAGCCTCGGTGGATGCCCACCCATGGCAACTGGGCTCACCCGGCTGAGTACGCCGGACACGCAACGAGTGACGAGGCAAGGGGGAAGCCCCAGCCTGCGGGTCCCGGTACGGGGGAAGGGCCAACACCCCAGCCCAGTTCACGGCATCGTGAACAGCCAGCAGGGCTTCGAACTCCCGGGCCAACCCGGTCTTGGCGGCTATCAGATCCACGCCCAACTGCGCGGTGTGCCGACGGACACCCGTCGGAAGATGAAACAGACGACCCTGCCGGCGGACGGACAGCAAGATGGATGAAGCCTGCCCGAGGGTAACCTCAAGGGTGAAGGTACCCAGCAACGGGTGGACCGGTCGCGAGGCCAACACACTCCCGAAGTAGCGAAGACAGGAGCCGGTGTCAAACCGGAAAGCAGGGGCGGGTTCCCACCCCTCCTGCCATAGCGGCGGGCGCACGGGAGTGTATACCGGAGCACGACCGTTGCCGGTCTGCAACGCACACGTTATATCCGTGCGGAACGCATCCGCCATGACACCATGGTTACGTCGCCAACTCGACGCCGACTTCAACCCCGCCATGGGCGGGTAGGGAGCCGTCAACGACAGATACGGGGGTACCCCCGGGTAGTAGTCAAAGTCGGGATACCGACCGGTACTGCCCACCGTCTCCCCAAACGCAACCGGCTCCGCCGCCGCCGCAATCCCCCGAGCACTAGCCGGGTAGTCAATCTCCCGCGGCAACGCGGGGGCAATCAGGTCGCAGACCCCGAAGTTGGGGTCGAGGTAGACCTCACCCCGTCCCACCCGGGTGCGCCAGAGCTGCGCATGCCGGTCGTCCGGCTGACTCAGGATCCAATGATGTTCCACCCGGACCGCGTTCGGCTGGTTGACCAGCCGCACCAACTCCCGCTCCCAGCTCGGGTCCACCTTAACGCGGCGGGAGGACTCTCCACGGGGATGCACCAGGTGGAAGTCCACCCGCATACGCCCATCGGACTCCATCGACTCTTGCACCGTGAGGCCTCGAACCCGAGCCACCAAGTCGGACACCGACATGGCGGGTTGACCCGCCGCCACGGCGACGCCGCCACCCAACGGGGCAACCCGGGCAGGACCAGGAAGAATCGGGGGCGCCGGGGGACGCACCACCGGCAGAGGGGCCGACGTCGGAGATGGACGAGGCCGAGGAGGAAGAAGAAGGGCGGGCGCCCGCCCGGAGTAACTCCCGGTGTCAACCGCCATGGGAGAAGGAGCGTCTTGACCGCTCGACACCCGCGGCACCGCAGGTATGGTACCGGCGCCGGCACCACCCGTCGGCGTAGCCCCCGCCTCGGAAGGGGAAGGCACTTGGACAGCCTCCGGAGCCGGAGCCCCGGCCGTGCGGACACCCGCACCGTCTTGACCCGCCGCACCGGGTGTCGCACCGCCACCACCACCCGCGTCAACGTCGGGACCGCCTCGAGGAGTCACCGCCCGGACACCCGGACCACCTTGACCAGCCGGAGTCGGCTGCGGGTCGCCACCTCCGCCGCAGGGCGGACCATCTTGAGGTAGCTGCGGTGAGCCGGCACCGGCACCAGGCTCCATCCGGGCAGCCGGCAGAGAGGGGGTAGAAGCCGCCACGCGCGGTTGACCGCCGGGTTGACCGCCGGCCGACGGCACCGTCGTGCCGCTGCACACGGACGACAGTCCTCCGGCCGACAGACGGACGGACACCGCAGGCCCGTCGTCGTCAGACGAGCTCACCCCGTAACGCGCGGCGTCGGGACCGACAGGCGCGTCGTCCTCCATCTCCTCCCCGATCAGGAGGTCTTCCTCCTCTTCAAGCACCTGGGGATAGGACATGATAACGGGTGCAGAGTCCCCCGCGCCCACAAGCCGTCGACGGCTACGACCCGGTACGGTGGGATAACCGGGACGAGCCAGGGAAGCGCAGGCACCCGCGCTTATGACCACAAACGGCCACGAGCAGCGCCACAAACACGCGGGTCGACCCACGCCGCACGGGGCTACGAACGCGCCCCACCCAGGCACCTGGGCGGGACGGGGCCACCCCCACACATGGGGTAAGCAAGGGGGGTCACCCCCCACCGCCCCCACGCAACGCGGGCAGCCCTCGCCCCCCACTCAATCGTCCACACGAGAGGGACCCCCCTACCACCAGGCACCTGGTGGCGGATCCGCTTGCACCACCCCTCGGAAAGGGGGGTCGTGAACAAAAACCCGCATCGGGAAATTAACGGTCCGGAAAACGGATCGTGTGTGTACCACACAAAGGGGGGCACCCCCCTCGGACAACCTCGAAAAGGGGTGTCTGTCGCGACGGGGCGCAAAGCCCCACCCGACGGGTAAACAGTCACGCGACCCACTTACATTCGGTAACCCGAATGCAACTCGACCCGAGGACGGGCCGAATCTAAGGGGGGGATATGTAGCAATATGGTTGTCCGTATTGTGACCCTAATATCAGGGGGGCTACTTCTAATCCTTAACTTCAATTTGAGAGTCCGAGCTGGTCACGGTATCTATAAGTTACGTATGACCAGAGGGACTTGCATCTTGGGGTGGAGGGTAGTTAGTAGAGTCTCCGAGGGTTTATAACGAGGGGGCCGGTGGCGAATACACCGCCGGCCAAGGTAGAACAACAAACCCCTCCCATTTGGGCTCCCATCTTGGTCCCGTGGCTTGCGCTCCAAGGACAGCAACCTTGGCCTCCCGGTGACGTCGGTGCCGATCCCCCTTGGTGAGTGTTCCCTGAGAGTGGACGTGCGACGGATTCCTATTGTGCTACAGAGGGTCGGGATGTCGAGCCCCTCCATAAGTAGGGGCCGCTGATCCCCGGGGGAAAGCTCCCGGGAGACCAAGACGAGTCCTCGGCGGCCGCCTTGATCGCGGAGGCGCTCGTCAGGTACGAGCGACCTCACCCGCCGAAGGAGTTGAAGGGCCTCGTCAAAAAGACCCGCCTTGGCAGAGTCCTCCTCTTTAAAGAGGAGGGAAGTGTCCAACGCGGAAAGAGCCTCAAGAAGGGGCTCGTTCAAGAGCCATAAATGGCCATGAAACGTGACGGTGGACAAAAAGATGTCCGCCACCTCCACCAGCCAGGAAGTGGAGGCCATGGCATTCTCCCGCCCCCCTAAAGGGGAGCGGACAAGAAGGCTTCCTCGTAGGAGGAAGAACGACGGAAGACGACAAGCCATTCCCCGTGGGACCTCCAAGGAGGACCACCACGGGGGCACGGCCGGGTAGAGCCCCCCCCTCACAGGGATGGGGACGTGATGGTATTCCTTCTGCTCCCCATTAATGAGGAGTCCAGGAAATTCCCGTAGGCGCCACTCCGCCAGAGAGCCCCGGGTATAATACCCGGGGTCGTCCAGGCCGAGAGTGGGGATGGGCCCCGGGTAGTACCGGAGGTCAGTGCATGGACCCTCCCCTGTAAAGGGGGGACCCGCCAGTATCTCCTCGACCCCCTTAAGGAGGTCTATGTCGAGCCGACCCCTGTAAAAGGGTAAGTCCGATGGCAGCACCTCCGACACGGTATAAACCGTGCCGTACTGCATGCGCAGGTTGCGCCAGATGTTGACCATCGGGAGTACACCTACGGCTTGATACCGTAGGTGTGAAATACTAGTTGACCGGGGACCCCTGGTTGAGTCGTACCGATCCTCATCGATAGCGATGAGGGGTACGCCCAGGTAGGTGTCAACCCCATCAGGGGTTGACCCACGGTCACCCTCCGGTATGTCATCCACCCCCATAGGGGGGTGGTCTCCCGGAGAGGACATAGCGGCCGCCAAGAAGGGCGGCCCTGCAACCAAGAAACAGGCGCCCGCCCACAGCGGCGACGCGCTCGGCAAGAAATTGCCCGCCCACAGAGGGGGCGCGAGACAGCAAAAGCGCCCGCCCTTGGTGGCGGCGCGACGGGGAGGAAGAGGCGCGCCGACAGCGGCGGCGCAGCCACAACAACAGTGCCGGCTCGCAGCGGCCGGACAAAGACAACGGCGACCGCCCACAGCGGCGCCGCAAGAAGGACGACAAGACCGGCCCACAGAGGCCGGACAACAGCAAAGCCGCGCGCCCGCAGCGGCAGCGCGGCCACGACAACGCCGGCCCACAGCGGCCGGACCACAGCAACGGTGCCCGCCCGCAGCGGCGGCGCGCCGAGGAAGAGGTGCGCGCCCGCAGCGGCGGCGCGCCGAGGAGCCGATGGTGGCCGCCCGGATGGCCGGCACACTCCGAGCGGAGACCCCCCTTTAAAGGGGGGAGGGGGGGGGCGAGTATCGCGAAGGGCCAAGGTGCCCCGCCGAAAAACGGTGGGATCCCACAAGAGGGCCGGTGGCTCCACCGTATGGTGGAGCCAAGGACGAGGTCGACAAAGAGGGGAGGGGTGACACACTCTCTCCCCTACAGACCCCGCGGTTGCACCCTCGTATGAGGGTGCGAAGAGCGAAGACGCCCGGGAAAATCCGGGTCGCACCCGTTCGGCGCAGGCCCGGTGCCCCCGGATGGGGGCACGTGGGTTGGCCACCCCGGGTGAAGAGCAGCAAGCAGGGGGTGCGTGTGTGCACCCCCCGTGCGCTCCGTCTGAGGGCACCCCCCTGAAGGGGGCTGCCCAGGGCGGGGAGGGGGTGCGATGGCCGTCCCAAGGCGGCACCCCCATTGAGGGGTGCGTCACACGACCCCTTCTCGTCAGTGTCGGCATATGCCACAAGGGACGTGTGGCCTTAAGGCGTGGGGAGTGTGCGGGTTTACCGCACCCCTCGGACTAGGGGCATCCCCCCTCAGGGGGAGGCGGATCGTGGCGACCTCTGCCCCTGACCAATCGGGGGCAGGAGGGGGTCGCTCCTCCCTCGGGAGGGGCACGCCACGTCATCCTCGCTGGATCCCCCTATGAAGGGGGGGGGGAGATAAGATAATATCGGGCAGAGCGATTACGCCCACCCGATTGGAGTTGGCCTTCTGGCCAGTGAAGGGAAGCTACCTAGGGCGGGCTACTTCCGCCCCAATCTGGCCGAGATTTAATGAGACCCCACCACTGAGCGTGTTTTGCGTGGAGAGATGTGTTGGAGGGTTCTGCGTGTTTTGATTGGGTGTTTAGTGTAGGGAGTGTTGGCCCGCACTCCGGGGTCCCACAGCGGGCCCTGGACCGGCGGGCCAAAGAGGGATATCTGCGCGTGGGGCTGTGCCCGTTGCTTCCCCCTCACAAAAAATAAACCTTGCGTTACCCTCGTGTTCCCCGTCCCGGACGCTTCCACCTTTGCGTGGAGCTTTACGTTCCGGCGGTTCTGACTCCAGGGTTTATACCCCGGGTTCCCCACCATCTCCTTCAGGAGGATGAGGTACCCCGTTGGTGTGGGCTTACGCCCAGATAACCACCACAATCACGCGCGATCCTGGCCGGTCATGGGCGATCATGGGCGATTGAGAAGCGGTCGTCGCTGGTCAATTTTTTAAAACGGAGCCCTCGGCGTGCCACGACGTAGCCATGGCGGGCCACGTCCCCATGTTGGCGTTCGAGCGAATCCCAACCTCAGCGATGGCAGCCCGCCGAGGCCTGCCATTGGTGGCGCGTGGCCAAGCGTGGTCCTCCGCGCCCCCCCAGTCCCTGGGAGATATTTTGTGATCGTTTCCAGCAGGCGTTGAAGCGTGCGTGTGTGGCGCACAGGCTCGTCTCCTGAGCGGATGCCGGCCAGTGGCGACCACAGCGCCGCGCTGTGAACGCCCCCGCACTCCTATCGTGTGCGCTCCGCGCACGCACAGGGGTGCATGGAGCTCGCCTACTGGCCAACTGTGTGGCGCGACGCGGGAGTGGCGGCGTACGCCCTCGCTTGGGCGCCTCCCATCGGCGCCTGGACGCCTTCCCGGGAGCGTCTGGCGCCGCCGGGTCGTCGACCTGAGGCGGGGGGGGGGGGGGGCGAAAGAGGGGGGGGGCTGGCTCCCGCGGCAACCGCCCCACGTAGGCGCACAGCGCCAGGGTGGGGTGTGTCGCGCCCCCCGCGCCACGAAAACCGCCTTCCGCGGCCCGCGGGAGGTTGGCCGGCTCCGAGGGAGTCGTTGCTGAGCGCGGCGCGCAGAAGACTCGTTTGGCGGCCGCCCCTTTTCGTGCGTGTTGGTGGGGGGGGTCTGGGCGATCTGCCCGCCTGATTGGCAGGACCAGGGGGCGCCGGATTGGCGGGTGGGCGGGGGGGGGGCTGGGGAGGGAGCTCCTTGGGGGGGGGGGTGCGCTGGATGGTAGACCGCGCTGTGCCCCCCCCCCCTGAAATGCGCAGGAGGCGTGGGGAGCGCCCTCCCTCGCTCAGCGCTGGGTTCGAGGGGGGAAGGACACTCGGCGTGAGGAGGGGGCGCCGGATTGGCGGGAGAGCACCGGATTGGCGGGGGGGCGGGGGGGGTGCGCGGGAGGGCACTTCAGGGGGGGGGGGTGTGTAGGTTAGATTGTGTGTCGCGCTGTGCCCCCCCCCCCTGAGCAGGGCAGGTGACGTGGGGGGCGGCTTCCTCCCCGCCCAACGATTGATTGTGAGGGGGGGGGACGTCCCGCGGGACGAGGGGCCGGCCGAGTGGCGGGGGGGCGGGGGGGGTGGTGCGAGTGAGCGCTTAAGGGGGGGGGTGTGCGTCGGTTGCAACGTGGGTCGCGCTGGCCCCCCCCCCCCTGAATAGGGCAGGAGGGGTGGGAGGCGCCCCCCCACCCACCCAGACCTGAGAGGGGGGGCACCCCTCTGGATCGCGTTCTGAGGGAGCGGGGGGCGGTGGTGTCGTTCGCACCAGGCGCGCCCCCCCCGTGCAACACGGTCAGACGGGGGGAGGTGCCGTCCCCCGATTTGAGTGGGGGGGTGGCACGCCGTCCTGCGCGGCTAGCCCGACCCGTTTCCCTTCGCCGTGGTCGCCGTCCCCTTCCCGCCCGCGCCAACCTGCCCGCGCGCTCATTTCTTTCCCGCGTGCGGTCCCTGCCTGGCTTCGCGGGGTGCAGGGCTCGCTGCCCTCTCCCGCGCGCCGTCACTCACGCACACCACCACCACCTACCCTTCCCGCCCGCCATGAGCCACCGTTATGAGGACGGCGGCCGGTATGCCGCGAGCGGCAAGCGGCCGCTACGAGACCCCCGCGGCCCCTACGCGGATGAGTGGGGCCGTTGGGGTGGCCCCCCGCCCCCGCCCCCCCCCCGGTTGCTCCTGCCATTGCCACATGGGCTATGTGTGCCCCTGCCAGACGCCGGCGCACCCGCTGTGGCCTTTTTTAGGGGCGGGACCCGACGATCCCCGCCGCTCACCACCGCCTCATCGTCACAGCACTCCTCCCTACCCCGCATCTCTGTGGGCGCCGGCGCGCCTCCCTCTCTTGGAGCTGGACCGCGGTCGAGGCAACTTCGATAGCCCCCCCCCGCCCCCCCGCAAGGCTACTACGAGGACGCTGACGACGACAGCGGTTGGCCGCCCCCGCCCCCCCCTCCCAACGACGAGTACCTGACCTGCCGCCGCCGCAGCGGCAGCGCACCCGCGACGGCTGGTTGCCGACCTACCGACCCGCAGGGGGGCCAAGAAGCTTGGGCCCGCCCGCCGGCCGTCGCCCTTCCCGTCCGCCGCCGCCGCAGCGGTTTGGTGGCCACCATGAAGACGGACGCGGCTACCACCCGCGCTACCACCCGCATCAGGGGGCGGCCTCGCCGCCGCCGCCGCCGCCGCCACCGCCGCCCGCGCCGCCGCTCCCTCCGCGTGGCTCGCCCCCGCCGCCCAACTCCCGCGTGGGCGACGCTGACGACAGCCCTCGCCGTCCTGACGAGCGACACCCGCGGCCCCCGCCGCGCAACTAGTCCCTGCAGCATGGGCACGCAATGGGGGTGGACGAGTGGGGAGCTGGAGGTGCACTGCAAGGGGCTTTTGGCTGTGAGCAACGACCGCATCAATGGGACCAACCAGAGGGGCGCTGAGTTTTGGGCGGCATTGTCAGAGGCGTACGACGAGGCGGTGCTGGGAAATGCGGACTATGTGGCGCGGACAGTGACCGCGGTGAAGAAGGTGATGGACAAGGCCAAGAAGGGGGTAAGCGCATTTGCATCCTCCTGGCTGGCCGTGCAGCGGATAGACCTGACTGGCAACCCGGACGAGGCGGAGATGATTTTGGGGGCCCTTGCCCAAAGCAAGGGCTAGCCCGTCTACGCAGCGATCCAGACCCACCAGCGTCGTATTGACGGGACAGCCACTGCGGCGGACAAGCGCAAAAACTACCACCTGGAGAAGTGGGTGCCATGTTGGAAGGTGATGCGGGAGTACGACAAATGGAGTGGGGCGGCTGGGGCTTTTACAAGTTGCCTCTCCGGTTGTGAGAGCAGCGACAGTGACAGCGAAGACGACGACGACTCTGCATATGTCGGGGACAGCGGCAGTGGATCTGGACGCGGTGCAGGCGCTGCAAGCGCAGGTGCCGGCGGTGTCACTGTAGGTGCTGGTGTTGCTGCGGGAGCTGGAGCTGCGGGTGGTGCGGTGGCTGCTGGACGGACATCTGAGGCTGGCAAGTCCCCGCGTGCCGGCCGCCCTCTTGAGCGCCGCCCCATGGGCACCAAGGCGGCCATGCGGCAAAAAGCTGTGGAGCTGAGCATGTCCTACTCTTAGACCTACCTGAGATGCGGTTTACTGAGGAGGCGAAGATGGTCCGCCAGGCCAAGGCCCGCGCTGCACTGGCCGCCGCTGGCATTACTATGGACAAAAGCGCTCCTCCTGCTGTTGCTGCAGCTACCCCTGCAGGACCCGCAGTGTATGAGATCGAAGACGACGAGTGGGAGCAGCCACCCCCGCGTCCTCCCCAGGCCCCGAACGTTTGGGAGTCACGCCCTCGGTCGAAAGCCCCTGCTGATGAAGCTGCTGTACCTGATGGACCTAATCCGGCCGCATCTGCGGCCACAGAAGCTGTTGAACCCGTCGCCACAGGGGCCTAACCACACTTGGCAACTGATGGACCTGCTGCGTCCGTGCCGCAGCCCTCTGCACTCCCGACACCTGCTGTTGTGCCGATGAAACGAACGCGTGGCACCGCGTATCAGCGGCGCAAAGCCGCCACAGCCGAGAAGCGCCTCAACCGCGCGCTTATCACCACCGTGCCCCTCTCTGAGGACGAACTCGACTACCCTCGTTTCTCTCGCCCCCCGCCACAGTTGCAGGATATGTCCGGCCAGCAGCGACTCCCACTGCACCCAACGTGCACTTTCTTTTTTGTTCGTTTGCTTTGTTTTGGATCTTTGTGACTACAATGTACTTGCTGTTCCTGGTGGACCTGTGATACGAGTGGCAGCCATTGGACCAGTTGTACCTTGAGTAGTGGCAGAGCATGAGCAAAGGTTTTTTTTTGCCCCATTCGGCAGGGGCTTTTTTCTTTCCTACCTACCTTGTCCCTTTGCCTTGTCAGCCGTATAACCCGTCCTCACCTCAACAGAGTCGCTTGTGCCCACATACGGGTCCCACTGAGGGGGGGACGGTGTCCGCCACAACATACGTGGAAGGGAGCAGGGGGGAGTCACTTGGTGTGGGCGGGGGGGGGGAAGTGGCGGGACGTGCCGTGGCCGGCTCGGGCGACCACTTGAAAGTCTGATGGCGTGCTGAGGTGTGAGGCGCGTGACCGGGAGAGTGGAGGAGTCCTATGAAGGGGAGGAGGGGTTATCCTGATGACCACCACGTGCGACGGGGGCGTCAGTGCCTGCTGTACGACCGGCCGCTCAGCGATCGCGCTACAAAAAGACTTGGAGACAACCACCGACCGTTGGTCCATCTCTTTCCGCTCTTTTTTTCGGCACTGGCCGCCCTACACTCACGTATGTAGTTCAGTCGGCCTGCTGGTTCTATCATGGCGCACTGTTTTACGGACGCTAGCGCTCTCTTGAACTTTTGTACAATACTGCCCCAGCTCTGCGGTACGGCGAAAAGTTCCAAGGAAAACAAAAACCCTGCCCAACGGGGAAAAAAAAACCTTTGCTCTTGTACCACGACCAGCTCAGCCGTAAAACTCAAAGATAGTGCTCCAGAAGCGCTGCGCGCTCCTTGAAGATGTCGGCCGCCAGGTCATTGCGCAAAGCCACGTGCGCGGTCTGGTTCCGCACCTGCCTCCACGCCTGCGCAGCCCGCAAAAAAGAGTCCACAGGCAGCAGCCCAAGTGGCTGAACAGCGGGGGGGGGGTGTGCCAGAGGGGAGAGCCCCCCTTGAGCCCCACCGCCGGGTGCCCCAACCCCAGCAGCAGATCAGCCGGCGCCCCCCATCCCCGCCCCCCCCCCAGCAGCTCTCATGCGCGCTCGCCGACGAGACAAATACCCGCCCCGACGTACCTCCGTAACCAGGTTGTGCAAAATGGCCACGGCCTTGGCAACGACCGTGGTCCGCGCGACGGTGGTATAGCGCGCAGAATGAAGGGCAATATGCCAGCGTGCGGTCAAAACAGCATACAGCCTCTCCACGTCCTTCCTCAGCGCCTCCTGCAAACGGTTAAACATCCGCTTCTTCTCCGTGTCTGGCTAGGCATACGCCTGCACAAAAAAGCATAGTTGGGATAGATCTTGTCAGTGAGGTAGTACAGCAGCGTGGGAGTCACTCCATTAGCGTTAAAGGGCCGGTCTCCTGGCGGCCACAAACCCGCCGTGATGTAGTGGTACAGCGGCGACTGCTGCATAACGTTGATGTCGTTCATACTGCCAGGGCAACCAACAAAAAGATGCCAGATGTACAGGTCCTCGTCGCAAACAGTCTCCATAACGATCGATCTGCGCCCCTTGCGGTTCTGAAAGGACCCCTGCATGCCTTTCGGGCACGCCCGCCACTCCCAATGCGAGCAGTCAAGCGACTCAATACAGCCTGGTACGCCCCGCTCCACGTTCCGCTTGAGCAAGATCGTCAACTCCTTCGCGTTCGGCTGCCGCAAATAGTTTGGCCCAAAGATATCTACAATGTAATACACCAGGTCACGCACAGCATTATCCACCGTCGAGCGAGAAATGCGGCAATATTCGTCCGGACGATCAGTTGACTCCCCGTACGCGAGCACCCGAAAAGCGGCGACCAGCTTCTGCAGCGGGTGCGCGCGCGGTCGGCCAGTAGCATCAATAGTTTGTGTAAACCCAGGCTGGTCCTTCACAGCCAGGTAAACACGCACAAACACACTCCGCGGCACCCGAAAGCGACGCTCAAAGTCATCCTCGTCGTTCACCGGCGGGCTTCCAGACACCCCAAAGTAATCGATAAGAATCCCACGCAACCCCCTCCCAAAGTTGCGCAGTTTATTAGGCCGACGCGCCACGACACGCCCACGAAAGAGACGGATGCCGCCAACGAGGGCACCACGCTTGCGCACCCGCCAGTGGTACCGAACAGTCATATGTGCAGCAACAGCTTCCGCCACGTCCATGTCCTCCGAGTCATCCAGCACAGCTTCAACGTCCAGAGCCAGCGGGTCCTGCTCGGCCATGATGCGTGGGTGGGAAGAAAGTGGCGCGGGAGAGAGACGGTTGCGACGACGGTGGCGGTTGAGGGGACGGGGGTCACGTCGACAGACTCCACTATCCGTGTCTGCTGCACCCCGCCCGCGACCCGGTCCGCTCGACCATTGAAAGAATCGTCTCCCGCGCTCCCCATGGTGGCGTCTCGCAGTCCCCCCCCCCCCTCCCGCCAACTGTATGCCTCACGGCCAATCAGAACACGTCGTGTGCCCCGCCCGACGGGGAGGGGGCCAGCACGCAACCGACCGCCCCATAATATCGGCGCCCCACGTGGGCGCCCTGCCCTCCACGCGAGCGGCCCTGCAGCGGCGGGCAGTGGAGTGGCCTCCTGGAGACGGGTTACAGGGGCTGTCCGCCTAACGCGGTCGACCCAGCGGCCTCGCGACTCCTGGCACACCGCATCCCCGCCCTTCCACGTACTCTGCAGGAGCCAGATCCACCAGCGATCGAGTAGCGGTCGTCATCGATCGTGCCGCGCTAGAATGATATTGCAAAAGTTGCCTGTGCGATCACGATCGGACACGTTGTCGAGCCTCAACCTGCGTGCGAGAATGGGGAATGGGAATGGGGTCACCCCATTTCCGACAAGAATGGGGTATCCCCATTCCCATTCCCCATCCGTGCCCCAACCATGCACGAAAACCGGGACGAGTTACCTAAAATTGGTTGTGTCGAATCCGATCCGGAAACATCGAAATGGGGTAGTTCACACCACTATGTGACCCTGTGCAATACTTGCAAGCTCCAGAACAGATATTTAATGCCGTTTTCAGCCGTTTTAACGTCCAATGACGTGCCACGTTGCCGTATTGCGAATGGGATTCACGACAGTAGCTTTCCTCTCAAGAGCACTGGGAGAGGTCGCAGCTGGTTTCTGGGATGCCTGTTCCCACTTCGATGAGGGCAGAAATCTCGAGAAAGCCTCAGATCGCACTGTTCCACGCTAACGCGGAGCACTCATTGGCCAGTGGTGCGTCATCTGAGGCATGCCATTGGCCATCTGCGGCATGCCTTTGGCCTGTTGTGTGTCTGTTGTTGTTATTGTCGCCATGAGACAAAATTCGGGGTACAGCAATACCTAGATACTAGATTTTTCCGTCGAGCCAGTGTATCCAACTTTCCTAGGAAGACCACATCGCGACGCGAACCGTTTTCGTTTTGCTGCCAATGGAGCCTACTCTGGTCCCGAGTACTGTACGTATGTTCAGTACAGTGTATGTACAGTGCGAGGCCAATAGTATTTCCACGCCCTCAAATTTGGTGTCGACTGCCCCTCTTGTTGCCCCTCGTCCTCGGCTATAGAGCAACGCCCCAGGGGTTTCCTGGGCTCGCTGTGCTCCTGGAAGCGTCTTCTATCCTTCAGAGTCACCACAGTGCCACCTCCTCTGTGCCCAGGGCTTAGAGCTGGCATCAGGTCGGACAGAGTTGAGCACAGGAAAATCAGAACGGTGCCACTCCTGCAGCCTTGTAGCAGTGCTGTTCTGGGCATACGACTTCTTCATCATGACACAGATGGTGTGCCCATAATGCACAAGTGCAGTATGTATCTTTCCCGTAGCGTCTGTGGCACATCCACGTCATTCTCTCCCTTGGCGAACGAGACAGCGAGTGATCCTATTCGTTTGTCGGTTCGCGCTACACAAAGACAGCGACGGAACTGCTCTTTTGCGGTATCCATGTCACATGCGAACTGCTTTACGTGCATGACGAGCCTCGATCGCCTCTCTATTGATCAGTCCCAAAGACTTACGCGCTTGCGACTCCGGCCTCGTACCTGAGTCGGCCATGACAATGGGAAAAAATTCGTGTGGGGCGTTGCTCTATAGCCGAGGACGAGGGGCAACAAGAGGGGCAGTCGACACCAAATTTGAGGGCGTGGAAATACTATTGGCCTTGCACTGTATGTACTGTGCATACGTTAGAGGAGACCTAAATTTAGCTACATAGAGCGCCCGTATCTCCGGTGGGGCTGACGCGTGATGGTGAGGCTGTACGGACTGCTAACATGACTCTTCGAACCAATAAAGGATGGTGGAATCGCGCTTGTGGTGGCTACGGTGGCCCAGTTCGGAGGGGCGACGGGAAGAAGCGGAGGGATGGTGACAAGCAAAACAGAAAAAAAAAACGATCCATGGGGGGGAATAATCGATAGGAAGCCGGGGGGGCGCGGACGGGGAGCCGCATCAAAAGCTGCAGCGTGCCCGACCCCCCCCATAACCCCAAACCAACCCCACTGTCTCCCTCACTCCCCCCCCCCCCAACGCCCCACTGCGCGCAACCGCGGGAGCAGGGACGCCGCCCCCCCGCCCTGTCCGTGTCCTAGCGACACGCAGCCCATACCACTCGAGACCGCGGGCCGAGCGCCAGGTAGGAGCACAAGGGAAAGGAAAGAAAGAGGCTCTTCCCCCCATTGCCCACCCATCGGGCCCCAGGCCACCGTGCCCGTCCCAATCCTGGCAGCTCCACCGTTCTAACCCTGCGACGGCCCCGCCTCCCCACGGTGCGGCAGCAGGCCACGCGCCTCCGACGCTCCCTCCCGCGCACGGAGGCGAGCAGCTTCAAACATGCTGCGCGCTTCATCGCTTACTTCAGCGAAATCCGACGGCGCGACAAACCAGAACGCTCCGACGCCGCCCGCGGCGCCCACCACCTGCGCGGCAACCAGCCAGACGAGGTAGCCAACCTTGAGCCAGTTGTGGGTGAGGACGAGCCCCGTCCCCACAGCCGGGTTGAGCACCGCCCCGGAGACGCCCGCAATGGTGTAGCCCGCAACGGTCACGACGCTCGCAATGGCGGCGCCAAAGTAAGGGTTCCCCTTGGACGCCTCGGAGGAGGTGGTGGAGAGGAAGACAAACGCGAGGGCGCCAGTGAAGACAGCCTCGGCGAGGAAGGCTTGCAGATGGTTGGACGACGCGCCCATCTTGGGAGCGATCGTGTGGCCTGTGATGAGCCCGCCAATAAGGCCGCCTACGACGGCGCCGGCGAGCTGGGCGGCCATGTAGAGGAGCACATCAGCCAGGGCAATGCCACCACGGAGGAAGAGCGCCAGCGTCAGGGCTAGCAAGCGGCGCAACGCAATCACCCGAGGAGAAGAGGAGGGGCGTCGCAGACGGAAAGAAAAAGACAACGCGGGGAGGGGGGCGAGGAAACACCGAGAGGCAAACAATACCACCAAGGGGTCGAGCAGCAAGCCAGACGGGAAGAAACAACACAACACCAACGTTAGATGTGCGCACATGGAGGGTCGCGCGGGCAACCGAAAGCACCACCGCACCGCACAGCAAACGGACAAGAACGAACACAAAACCACCCATGCCCTCCCGCTATGTCGCTGCCTCCTCGCACCGACGCTGGGCGTATCACACGGCGCCCCAGGCAGGCCGTCCGCGAACGTACCAGGGTTGTAGTGCGCGCCCGACACGTGGCCGCCAGCGTAGATCATGGCCGCCAGGATGACGCCCACCGCAATCGGCGCCGCCGCCGGCGCCGTCGTTGCCGAGATGGAGATGGTTGTCACCAGCATGAACGCGCCGAGCGCTTCCATCCCCAGCTGCCCGAAGCGGTTGCGAAGGTCCGACATGGTGGCCGGTGTGGGGGTCGCGACAAAGTAACGACCACGAGAGCAGCGGGCGGGATAAGGCAACGACGTGCGCGTGGGGGGGGGGAGGGGATGGGGGCGGGACGAGCGGAGGACGGGATAAGGGGGAGGTAGAGGGAGACTGGGCGAGGAGAGCCGCCGCGGAGATGGAACGGAGCTGCGCGTGCCGGTACGCGTCGACGATAGACGGTGTCCTTGCGAGGGAGTGCGCAGGAGGACCCCCTCCTATCGGGCCCTGCTGCTGGGGCATTCCAACGGCCGCCGCGTTGATCCCCCGCGCCGCCCCTGCAAAGCGGGGGCACCTCCGCCTTGGCCAGAGGGCCCGTCTTGGGCGCCTCCTGGCCAGGCCTGCTGCAGACACAGACGCGCGGGCCGTGCGCCTCCACATGTCCACGCGGGAGGGGGGGGTGTGCGTGTGCAGCAGCCGCTTTCACCATCACAGGGGGGTTTTCGCGTGGACCCGGGCGGGAGAGCTCTCACGCCCCTGCAGGGGCGGGAGAGCTCGCCAGCCGCGCTGCCTGGCGGTGGCCGGCCGCCCCTGCCGCACCACCTCGGAGCTGCAGCCTTGGTGTGCAAACCAATCCCCCAGATGCAAGCCCTGATGCATCGATGCGGGGCGTGGCCTCGACCTCCGAGAAGATCCCCCAACCCGCTGTCCCGTCAACCTGCCGCCGTCCCGCTGCTGGCCGCCTTCACTGTAAACCTTCATCCGTTGCGCAAGCGAGTGGAATGTGCCGCCACGGGTGGTCGACTGGCACAGGCTGGCAGGGCGTTGCATGAAATACATCTGTTGCGCTGTACATGTACAGAGTGATGTCCTTAATTTCACTCATGGGCGTACTGTGGCTCATGTCGGAGCAAGTTGCGACCGCTTCATGCATCATACATGAGCCCGGTGGCCGAGTCCTTGACTTGGTCGATTGACGACCAAGCGGGTTGCACTGGTGGCATCTGTACAGGCCGCACAGCGTTGGACGCGGAGGAGGGGCCGTTCGGCACGTGCCGCAACGGGGACAGGCACCATTGTAGACCACCAGAAAGTCGACGTCTGACAGAGAGACATTTATTCTCACTTGTCTTTCCCAGGTGCAGACTCTGACATGGGATGGAGTGCGGCTTCACCGTAGCAGCACGAGCGTTCAGCAAAAACATATATATATACACGCGTGGTACTCTGTACTCTCCCATTCCCCATCCCCCCCTGCTCCCCCCAGGCTGCATCAAGCAGTTACGAGCGCTCCTTCTCCTTTGCTGCCGCAGCGGCTGTGACAGCAGCGGCATCGACACCCCCCCCATCATCCCCGCGTTGCAGATCCCGCAGCTCCTCCCGCATCGCTTCCAGCTCCGCTGCGTCCTCCTCCACCTCTCCCTTCTCCGCCTTGCGCAGCAGCCCCGCCCGCTCGGCACACCACGCGAGCGTGGCCGTCGGCACGTTTCCCCGCCCCGGCACGGTCTCCTCCGCAACCCCCGCGGCGGTGACGCGGGCGTCCCCAAACAGCCCCTGCAGCGCCGCTGCCAGAAGCGGCGCGTAGGCCACGTCCGCCACGTCGCCAAGCAAAAAGCCCGCCCCGTCGAGGCCTACACAGACGAGCAGTTTGACGGCCGGCGGCAGCGAGCGCAGCGTCGTGCCCACCCCCGCCGCGTTGGTGAGACCCAACGCCGCGGCAATGCCCGCCTTGCTGCGGAGCCCCCCAAGGAGGCCCGCGCCCGCGCCACCCCACCGACGGACGTTGCCGCCCTTGCCACCCGACAGGACGGTGCCAGCGAGCGTGGCGGCGGCCTTGCCCACCATGCCCGCGGGGGGCTCCCCCTTTTTCTTCTTTGCCGCCCCCACCCCCGTGACGGCCGTAAACGTGGCGGCGGCAACGCCAAACGCCGCCTGCGCGGCCAGGTCGGTCACCACATTCATTGACGGCGCGCCGGCCGCACAGGGGGCGGGGGGGGGAGGTGGGGGGAAGGGGGGGGGGACGCCGCGCCGCCGACGTGCCGCCGCACCGGCGGCGATGGGCGCCGCGCCCCATCGGCGGGATGACAGAGCCGAGACGCCTCGGTTGGCCGGCCGGTAAGGCTGCAGCGGGGCCACCAGGAATGCCATCGTGGGGGTGGGGCGGGGGGGGGGATGGGATGGAAAGCGGGGGGGGGGGGGGCAAGGGAGGGGCAAGGGGAGGGCGGAAACGAGTGGGTGGGTGAAGAGAATGAAGAGTAGACCGGATTGCATAGGGGAACGAAAGGTAATGGGGAGGAGGCACAGCAGCGGCCCAGTGGCAGACCCCGGCAGGCGGGCCTCGCAGGGTGCCGCCACTGGATAGGGACAGAGGAATGGGGGCGGCTGTCGACTGAGGCGGAGTGAGAGATGGACAAGAAGACCCCTGGACGGATTCGAAGGTACGTGATGGGGCACCGCGACTGCCGCCCTCCACCCTCACGCGCGCACGCCTGGCGCTCGACCCCGCTCCCGATGTTTGTTCCAGGGGGGTGGGCGTGCAATCGGACTGGTGCAAATCGGCGCTGCATGCAGATCTCTGTGAGATTTGCGCGGGAGAGAGGACGCACGCCACCACAGTTTGTAGTAATTAAATACTGGGTCTCACCCCGCGTGATCGAAGACGCGGTGTGCGACCATCTCAGTCGTGTGGTTCCTTCTTTTTCCTTGCTGCCCTGCCCCCCCCACAACCCCCCCCCCCCCCCATCCTCGCTCCCTCTTTCGTGCCGTGTGTGAGTTGGGAGGTGCGCAAGACTCTCGCTGCGGCCGGTGCCGCGCCGTGCCGCGCTAGGCGTCCCCCCAACACTGCCGCTCGGCCACGTCGCGGACAATCGCCACCACCTCGGCCACGTCCACGGCCAGCGGCTGGGCGCGCGCGCACACCCGCCCACCAAACCCCACCCGCCGGTCGTCGGCCAGGTTGACCCGCCGCTCCGCGGCGACGCGGCGTTGCCGGACGCGGCGCCCTCCCCCCCCCCCCCCGCCCCCCCATCCCCCCCTTCTGCCCTCTCCGCGGATACCGACGGGACGGCCCTGTACACCTCTGCCGCGCGGTTGAAGCGGCGGACCGCGTCGTCACGGGCGGGCCGCCACGCGCCCGCGGCGGTCCCGGGGGGAGCCCCCACCCCCACCCCCCCCCCCACGTCGGGGTGGCGAACGCGGAGGCACGCGGCAAAGACGGCCGGGTCGGGCGCGGCAATGACGCGCTCGTAGCGAAGCGCCGCAACGGAGCGGGCGAGCCAAGGAAAGATGCCGGCGGCGTAGCCAAACGGGGACACCTCCACCAGCGACGACGCGGAGCGGAGGAAGAGCGCGTTGGTGATGCCCGCCCCGTGGGCGGCGACGAGCACGTCGGTGCGCTGCATGACGTCGACCTGGTAGGCCAGGGGGGTGCCTTCAAAGGTGGTAGACGACACGACGAGGCGGAGGGTGGGGGTGGACGCGTTGCGGAGGGCGGCCAGGAGGGTGGCCGCGCGGGGGATGTGGCGGGGGTAGCCGGGCATCCGGTTGAGGAGCGTCAGCCGGAGGGTGCACGGGGGGGGGGGGGTGGCCCGGTGTGCGTCCCGGGGGACCGCCCTCGCCCCCGCTGCTGCTGCGGCTGCTGCTGCTGCCGTCGACGCTGCCGCCGCGGCCGCGGCCGCCGTCGTCGTCGTCGGCGCACCGGTGGTACTCTTGGTGGCGGCGGTATCGACGCCGATCGAGGCACGAGCGGCATTGTTGCGCCCGGCAGCGGAGTGCCCTTCACCGTCGACGCCGCCGGCCGGGGCAAAGTTGCCGCCCAGGGACCCGCCGCGGTGCCTTCCCCTCCACTGGGGCACTGCCGCCTCCTTGGTGATCCCGTTGGTGGTGAAGAGCTCCAGCTTGGACAGCAGCTGTAGTGGGATGATGGGCGAGGTGGGCGTTGCGGGGCCCGGCAGGCGGGTTCGGGAGACGCTGCGAAAGCAGGCCAGCCGCTGGACCCGCCGGCCGCCGCCGCCGCTGCCGCCACCTCTGGCTGGATTTCGCACGGAGCCAAGTGCCGCCGCCCATGGGACGCTGACCGCGCCCGGAAACGCGTCGTCGGCATGCAGCGGTTCTGCGCTGCATAGGCGGAGGAAGGTGGTCACCCACGAGGTGGGGCCGAGGGCGCGCAGCTGGGGGGCGACGAGCACCGACCCCTCCGCGTGCGGCTCTGCGGCCTCCACCCCCGCGCAGCTGTCCCAGGTACCGGTGGCGGTAGCCGCCGCCCCGCCCTTCTTTGACGGCTTGGTGGCCGGGGACCGCCAGCACGCGCGAGCGTACGCCCCCTCGCGCTCCCGCACTACCGACAGGGCGACTACCGCGGGGAGGGCGTCGTGGAGAAAGTGGGGCATGTGGAAGCGTGCCACCTGCCCCCCATACACGTCCTCCTCTGCAAACATGGTCGCCCCCGCGGGGGGGAAGCGGTGGAAGCGGGCGACCGCCCGGGGCCCCCCCGCCACGCCACACGCCGCCAGCACCGCGTCGGGCACGGACGCGTGGACGGCGAGGGCGCCCGCCTCGGACACACACGCGGAGGAAAAGCGGCAGACGGGGATGGGCAGGTGCGGAGACACCCACCGCTCCACCGCGTGGGGAAAGGGGAGAGGGCCGCCGGCGGCGCGGGGCGCCACCACCGGCGGCGACCCCGGCGGCGGCCTCCTCGACCGCGACGGCCGCGGCGACCGCGACGGCCGCGGCGACCGCGACGGCCGCGGCAACCGCGACGGCCGGGCCGGCTGGGACGACCTCGACGGCGGCGATCGCGACGGCCGCGGCGACCTCGATGGCCGCAACGCGGTCGCGGTTGGCGGCGACGGCGGTGGCCGAGGCTGTCGCCGCCGGCCACCATGGCGGCCACGGCCCCCGCCTTGTGGCCGCGTCGACGGGGTGGCTGGTGTGGGGGACGGCCGCCGCGTCGGCGCGGCGCCCAACACAAGGAGCGTCGGCCGCCGCGTCGGCGCGGCGCCCAGCACGGCGAGGGCGGGCCACGGGGTCACCCGCGGCGACGGGCGGGACGTGGCGGGGGCGGGGGCGGCGGCGGCGACGGCGGTGGCGGCGGCGGCAGCGGCCACGCAGCCGCCGCCGCCGCTTCTCCCACCGCCGCGTCGATCACCACCCGTCGCTACCATCACCACCGCCGCCGCCGCCGCCGCCGCTACCACCGACGCGACGCGCGGCATCCACCCCGCGGCGGCCGGTGAATGGCGTCGCCGCCGACGCCGTGACGGCGGCGGCAGCGGCAGCGGCCGACCGGGAGGCGGCATCCGAGGTGGGGGGAAAGGAGCGGGGGGGGGGAGGGTGTAGGCGACGGTGGCCCCTCCCACCGTGGGTTTGGAAACCTTGGACGCTATCGTGGGGTGAGGGGGGGGGATGGGGAGGGGGGGGATGTACAGAGGGGGTTGGAGAGTAGAGGGTACTAGAGTGGAGTGGGGGGAGGAGGCGGCAGTCCATGGACATGGGGGGGGTGCGTGTTGTGGAAGCAAGTTTCCCAGACGCCGACGGCCGTAGCGGCACGCCCCCACCGTTGCCCACGGCGTAGGCGGGCGCTTTGGCCAGGTGCGGGGTCCCCCCTCCCCCTGCTTGTCGGCAACGACGCATCACCGCCGGGCTCGGTGGCAGACAGGCGGGCCACGCGGGGCGGCAGCCCAGCTTTTGGGGCCCCGGGCGGTTAAGGGAGGGGGGGTCGCGGGGGAGGTGGGTAGGCGATTGGCAGCTCCCCGCACGGCCTTCCCAAGGCCGGTGCGCCCGCGGACGAGGACGGACGGGGGAGGGGGCGTCGGGGCGTCGGCGGGGCGGACGACCCCCCCCCAACGACCACGACGGGGGCAGCCGGCCCGCCACGCCTGCCCCCCCCGCTGGGCGGCACGTGCGCGTGCGGTCCGCGCACGCGCCGCGGCGGCGGCGTCGGGACGGCGGCGGCGTCTGCGGGCATTTGGAAGAGAGAGACGCGGGTGACGGGGGATGGGGGGAAGCAAGAGGGGGGGGGGGGGGGGGGGGGGGGGGGGGGGAGCTGGGGGGGGAGGGGGGGGGGGATGAGACTGGCGGGGTCCCCACCACCACCACACCCACGCCTGCAGGTGCGGGCGCGGTCCGCCGAGCGGGCGCACACGCCCCCCCCGCGCGCGCGAGCAACGCTGGCTGGCGGGGGGGGGGTCGAGACGGCTACCACCGTCGGCGGCGTCGGCGGCATTGGAATTCCGTCGGGACGGCGCACTGGGCGGGGGGGAGTACAGTACCAACAGCCTGTGGTGTTGGGCTGGTGGGGGGCAGCGGCGGCGTCTGCTGCGGGCGCGCTCTCCCACCCCACCACCCACGCGCCCAGCTGGGCCGGGGGGGCCGGCCGGGTCATCCCCTCCCACCCCCCGGGGCATCCATCCTCCCCCCCACCCCCGGGGGGGGGTGGGGGGGGGATGACCCCCGCCGCGGACGTCACGGCCGCGGTGGCTCTCCACGCCCGTGGGGCGGGCGTGGGGTGGGTGTCCCACCCGCTGGCCGCGCGGGCGGCGAGGGCAGGAGGATCCCGCCCTCACGCCGTTAGTGAGCAGCGCCCCCAGCCGTTGCCGCCCCCGCCCGTGCGCTCTGGTCGCGTCCGGCACGTGACGTGCGCACGTGCCGTACGGGCGTGTGTGGGCGGTCCAATTTGTCCCTGCAGCGGGAAAGGGCCCCACCCCCTTGGCTTGACAAGCGCCGTCGCCCGCGCAGGCAGATCCCGGGCGCAGGCGTGTGCCGTGTCGGAGCCGCCCCCCCCTCTGCCCTCCCCTCCCCTCCCCTCCACGGTGGCCGAGGGGTGGAAAAAAAAAAAGAGAAAACCAGGTCCCATGACCCCCCTGACCCTCCCCACCCCCCCCATCATGGCCCTCGCTCCAATCCCATCCACCCATCTCTCCCTATCTTCCCTCCCGCCCCTCTCAGTGATGCCAACGCCGGCCCGCCCGCGCGGCGTCCGCGGTGGCTCACACGCGCCCCCTACCCCCCCCCCCCCGCCCCCCGCCCCCACCCCCTGTCCTGGGATCGCCCCCCGTATGTACGTCCACGGTGGGGCGGCAGCGTCTTCCCCCCCCCCCCCCCCCCCCCCCCCCCCGTCCCACCCCGTGCGGCACGATACGAGAGCGGGGGGGGAAGGGGGGGGGGGGGGGTGGGGGGGCGCATAGTGGCAGCCGCAGACATGGCTGGGGTCCGTCTCAGCCGCGGCCTGTGTCGCCCCCCACCGCCCCGCCGGCGGGAATTCCAATGACGCAGCCGCCGCGGCGGCCGTGGCGGCGACGGCGGCGGCGACAGCGGCGGCATTGGCGGCGGCGGCGGCAGCGGTGGCGGCGGCGGCGGCAGCGGTGGCGGCGGCGGCGGCGACAGTGGATACCCTCCCCCCCCCCTCCCCCGCCCTCTGCGGGGCGTGCGCGCGTGTCGGCCAACCTGCCAGAGCAGCTCACCCCGTTGAGACCACATCCGGGGGGGGGGGGGGGGGGGTGGGGGGGGGGGCCTTGCCCTCCCCCTCACCCCCCCCCCCCCCCCCCCCCACCTCCCCTCGCCAGCCCATTGCCTTCGCAACACACGCCACCGCCGCCGCCGCGGCCCGGCCGCGACGCGGGTGCGGCCACGGTGCACGAGCCGCGAGCAGTGCCCATTGGGGCACGCGCAGCGCAGGCGCGCCGCGCGCCCCCACCCCCTCCCCCCCCCCCCGGTGTCCTCCGCCTCCGCCTCGGCCTTACCCCCCCCCCCCCCAGCCGTGGGCTGCCGTCCAATCCCATTGGCTCGCCCACGCCCATCGGCGGTGCGTCGAAGCCGACAAGGGCCGGGGGGGGGGGGAAGAGGAGCCCCGCGCTCCCAAAAACCGAGCCACCACACTCCGCCCGCACAACACGTGTTGTGCACCGCGGGCGGGCGCCCACGCGCCTCTGGGACGGTGGCCGCGTGGCGCTACGGCCGTCGCCGTGGGGGGAGAAACTTGTTCCCCCCCCGCCCCCCCCCCCCGCCATGCCCACGGCTTCCTCCTCCCTCCGACATCCCCACCGCTCCGCATCGCCCCTCCGTGCTCCTTTCCCCCCTCCTCCCGCCCCCCCCCGCCCCCAGCAGCGTCTCTGGCAACCCCCCCCCCCTTGTCCGCTTCTCACGCTGAGGTGATGCCGCTCGAGGTTAGCCGTCGCTGTCACCGCTGCCGCTCCCGCTTGGGCGGCGGCGGCGGCGGCCGCGCCGCCCCCCCGCCGCCACCGGGTGGCTGCTGCGCGTCGCGTCGGCGGTGGCGGTGGCCGCGGCGGCAGCAGTGGTGGGCGTGTGGGGCGGTTGGGGTGGTGGTGGGAGCGGCGGCGGCGGCGGCGGCGGCGGGAGCGGCGGGAGCGGCCGCGGCGGCGTGGCCGCTGCCGCTAACGCCACGTCCCCCGCGCCGATGAACCAGACGGTCTTGCCGGCATTGAGGGCGCTGAATACGGGGCGCTCCTCCCGTGGCTCCGCGCTGGCGCCTTGGACGGCGTGCGGCAGCTTCTGATAGAGATCCACGGCCCGTACCGGGGGGGCACCTACGAGCGCGCGCGGGAGCTGTTTGCGGAGCTCGACGCCGCGGGCTGGGTCATCACGCACAAGGAGCCCAACCTGATCAAGGCGGGGACGCTTGTCGGGTATGCGTTTTTGAAGTTGGACTGGAAGCTCTGACGGGGTTTGGCCAAGAGAAAACGTCAGTCCGCAATGACATTGCATCCGAGCAAACTATGTACATAGCTGGAACATCATGTGGCTGGAACAGTCACTCAGAGAAGGTCCCAGTTCACCTTTTGCGTCCTGCAGACCAACAGGCAACGAGAGTCTTCGACCAGCTAACGTTTGTCCGGCTTCTACCCACGAGGACACGCGCGTCATGCGGTGGCAGTCACCATCCCACGGAACGGTCATGGCACTGAGTTTGACGCGCTCAGCCGCAGCATCAGCACGAACGTCCCTGCAGCGCTTTCTATTTCAGTCCTGAACGTGCGGCCTAACCTGAACGTGCGACCCCAGCGCATAGGCCGATACGAGAAAGGGCTCCAGCGCGGCGGCGGTGGCCAAGCTGGCTCCCAAGCTGGCTCGCCACACGCCCGCATTTTGCCCCGGGAGGCCGCACAAAGTCGGCCGTGCAGACCAGGCCCGCGCGGGACAGCCTGAGCGGGGCAGCCGCTCCATCGCAACCACCAGCAATCCACCGCAACCGCCGCGCATCGGCGGCGGTTTGTCGGCGGTTGGCGAGGGAGGGGGGCGAGGGGCAGTAAGGGGAGGAAGTGGAGCCAGGGGCGGGGGGCGTGGTAGGGGAATGAGGGATACAATTGGGGGGGGGGGGTGGGGCGGCCACCGATAGGGGGGGCGGGGATGCCGCCGGCCGGTGGCGAGGGCGGTGGGGGTGGGAGGCGTGCCGGCACCCCGCCCGCGCCCCCCGCCGGTCCGTCACGCAGGCGGGCGGTTGGTCGGCGGGGTCGGGGGACTGTACAAGGGGCCTCCTGTTGTCGGAGGGAGAGGGCCCTCTAGTGTCTATTCCCCCGACCGGATCATATGATCCGAAAAGGACCATATGATCCGGTTTTTTTACCCAACATTGTCAGGGAACCGCTGGTCTGGCGACGATTCTGAGCCCAGAAGTGGACTCAGCGCGACGTAGTTACTCTTGGGACTGGCCGGCAGGCCCAAGCTTTCTCCCATTTCTTAGCAAACTCCGGGAACTCACTGCTGCCCTGACGCCACCGACCAGCCCCCGCCATGGCTGTGGCGCCCAAACGCGCTTGGCGCCAACAGTCACAGGCTGCCGAGAAGCTCTCTGCAGTGTACCCCAGACCGCTACTACCGGAGGGGCACCCCCTGGGCTGTGCGCCGTGCAGCGTACGCTTGGCTGGCGCAGCGCAGTGCGCATCTCCTCACAAACTCTGTTGTGTGCCTCCGAATCAACTGCCGGTGCTCCTGTGTCCCCTGTCCTCGTCCCTTGCATCCCAAGCCCCATTCCCGTCTTCGTCTCCCGCCTTCCTGCGCCCCCCCCCCCCTCTCTCCCATCTTACTGTACGGCACTCCTTGGACTTCTCGATGGCGCCCGACCCACGCCTGGTCATCGGGGCGGTTATGTATGCCGAGGCCAAGCACATCAGAACTCCTATTGAGTGCTTGAGGAAGTACGGCTCTCTCGCCAACTCTAAGATGCTGGACGGGACTGTGACGGCGGTGGACCGAGTCTTGACCAACAACCGGCGCTCGACGTGGCTGACGGCCCGGTTCGAGGCCCCAGACAAGGTCTACATCAAGAGATTCAGTCTGATGAACTTTCGGGCCGGGCCTGTGCCAGACCCTCCTGCTCCTTCTGCGCCTGCTCAGAGCGCTACTCAAATCCCCTGACGACTGCAGCTGTGCCCACGAGTGAACATGTTGTACGTGGGACTGGGCATGTGGAGCCCACAGCTCTGCCGCCGGCCAGGCTCTCCCGACCGGGCGCGCCGGCAGGAGGGTTGGCAAATCCGGCCGTCCCCCCCGCCATGCCAGCTTCCGTGCCGGACACATCCGCCGCTGCCTTGGCTGCGGATGAGCAACAGACAGCCGGCGCGGCGGGAGCTCCGCAGACCGCCGCAATCATGACCGCTCACGGGTTTGTGTGGCGAGACCAAGAGATCACCCAGCCCATTGGCGGCCCTGTGCCACGTCGGCCGTGGTCTGTGCGAACGCTGGGAGCAGAGGTCAGTGTTGAGGGCGGGGACGCAGTGGGTTTCGGACGCAGCCGCACGCCACTGGACTACTTCATGGCCAAGTTTCCTCAGGACCAGCTGACCCGGACTTGTAAGCTGACCTCCAGCAAGCTTTTGGCCCGCAGGATGAGGGTCCTTCCGAGACACGATGTGGCATGTGGCAACGCGATTTTGGCAAGCTTTAGCGTGGTCTCATTGGCTGCTGAGAATCGGGCCATCGATGACCCTTGCCACAAATGCAGTGCCACAACCGAGTGGCTTGTGGCAAAAGCCATGTGGCGCCACATTGTGGCAGGCGCGGCCACGCGTGTTGTGGAGACTTCACACCCAGACTGGTTGCCTTCAAGAGGAAATTTCTGGAAAATACTGGATGCTCCTGTCGGCAACGTGACGATCCTCCCTTCCAGGCGGCGGGTTCTCCGAGTGTCTGCTCCCCGCCGCGCTGCCCCGCAGTTTCTTTGTCTCAGTCGTGTTGTCTCTTCCCGCCAGACCTTAAGCGAACAAGAACGTCACCCATAATCCCGCGCAGGTCAAGGCCGTTAGGTGGGTATGGCTGCAGTGAGGGGGGGGGGGAGGGGGAGGGGGCGGGGGGCGGGGGGGGGGGGGCGCGGGCAGGCGCATGCGGCGGGCCGGGGACGGCTCGGCGTGCGTGTGACCGGGTCTGCCCGTTGGCGGCGGTGGACCTGACCCGCTTTTCTCGCGCTTGTGTCTGGTTTGCTGTTTGCTTCCCGCGTTTGTGCCCGTTCTGTAGCGACCTGCTGGCAGCACGGCATGGCCGTTATACGGGTTTGGCTGCGGCGGGGCGGGGGCTCGAGGGGGGTGGCTGGCGTGTGGTTGTTGGGGGGGTCGACTGTGGGGCGTGGCGTGGGGCAGGTGGGTGGTGGGGAACGTGCGTGCGACACCCCAGCTGGGCGCTGGCTGCTTGGTACGGCGGTACTGGCAGGAACGTGGGGTGATGGTGAGCCGGAGGAATCTGGTGCTCTATATGGTGTGCACGTGCTCCCATCTGCTCGCTGCACTGAGCTGCATCCCACTGGTTGTCTGTCCATCCCCGCTTCATTGTGTTGCCACCGTCATGGACCCCACTCCCGACGCCCCCGAGGCAAGGCCCCTCACCCCCCCTGCATCCTCTCAGGCATCGCCGGCCTCTGGGAAAGCTGTCGCCACCGACCCTACCGCGGCGCCGCCACCCCCTGCCGAGCCCACACCTCAACCCGCACCTCAACCCGCACATCAACCCGCACTTCCACCCGCATCTCAATCGGACTCGTCCCCAGCGGAGCCCAACATTCCCTCCAGCCTGAGGGACTTGCGTAATGCGTGCAAGCTTGTTGGAGTGTCGCCCAACGGCATCAGGGCGATGCTCCGTGCCCGCTTTCAGGCGCACCACGCAGCTGTGGACCCTGCCAGGTCGTCGGATGCTGGACGTGCCGGCCCAGCCAGTACTGATCATGGGGTGGCCCCACCCTTCACGAAGCATGAGTTTGCGAGGGTCTTCCTAGTGATGTGCGAGCCCGACGTAGCCGCTGAGGTGGTGGCCTCCAAGGGGCCCTTGACGAGGCAGCAGCTGGACTGCGGGACAGCCAGCCGAGACGTGTGGGGAGCCATAGCGGCCCCTACCTTCAACGACTACGACAAGCACTTCCGCGTGAGTATTCCGCCAAGCTGTACTGAGTACGAGCTGAACCCCGACCTTCATCCCCACCTTCGAGACGGAGCCACACTCAAGACAAAATTTGCAGAGGTAAGTCATGGACCACACCTGGTGACCTTTTTCTTATGTATGTTGGCTTCCAGCGACCATCCAGTTTTATTCGAATACTCACTCTCTTCCCACGTATATGTCTTGCCGATTTCCTGATTGGCTGTCCGCTCTCTTTCCCGGCAGGTAAATGCTAAAATGCACCTACCCATGAAGAACTTCACCGCAAGTAGGAACAACGACGACACTCGCTTCAACTCGTTCTCTCATGGCGACACCGTATTGAGCTACATGCACGTAATGTATAAAGACCGACGAATGCTGAAAGACTTGGTCAGCAAGGAGCTCGATGGAGGAGCCGGCGCGGAGACCGGCGACTTCGTGGCTAATGGTGTAAGTGCATCGACACCGGCTGGTGCTGCTGCTGGTGCCTCTTCAGCACGTCCGGCTTCGAGGTCTGGCACCGCTGCCAAGCGGCAGTACCGTGAGCGGAGGAATTCCTTGTCGTCTATGGCGGTCTCTTTGGCGTCAATGGCCGCCTCTGCGGCTCGATGCACGGCCGCATCGATGCTCAAGGACTTGTCGGCGGCCCTCGCCAGCGCCAAGGCCGCCAACTGCTCGAGCGCCATCGTCGAGGGCCTGGAGCAGCGCGTCCTGGAGTCGCTTGAGGAGCGTACGGCGGGCCCTTTCTCGGCACAAAAGCCCCGCGCTGGGGCTTCTGGTGACGAGGAGGCCGGCCCGCCACTCAGTGGCCGTTTTGGCAGAGGCTCACCTGGTGGCAGCCGTCGAGACGCGGGTGGTGGAAGCGGGGGAGGGGGTGCTTCTGAAGAAGACTGGGCAACGGCACCGGCCGCGCATCCTGCTGGTCGTGTGTCGGCCGCCGGTGGCGCCGGGCGTGGTGGTGCGGAGGGGCGGCTTGGTGTTCCTTCTGGAGGTCGTCAGAAGTCGGCTCCCACGTCTCCTGACGCTCGTTCATCCGCGGTTGTAGGCCGGGGAGGGGGCGGGGGTGAGGGAGGGGGGGGTGCTCCTCCCAGTGGTGCTGGGGCGGCAATCTCTACCCTAGAACCTGGCCCTAGGCCCGCTGCACCGCCACGCCGGCGCGGTCGCGGGCGAGGGGGACAGGGAGCAGCAGCAGCCCGGGGGGGTGCCGCGTCGGGTCCTGCGTCTCCTGTCTCTGACCGTCCGCCCGCGGTTGCTGGCGGGGGAGAAGTTGTGGGTATGGATGGGGCAGCTGCTTCTCTCGGTGGGGCTGGGACGGCGTCCCTAACCCTGCACCCTGGCCCTGTGCTCGCTGCGCCGGCGCGTGGGGGCGGTCGTGGGAGGGGGGGTCGCCGTGCAGTCGGTCGAGGAGGTTTGGCGTCGGCTCCTGCGCGCCCTGTCGCTGGCCATCCACTCACGGTAGCTGGCGGGGGTGGGGTTGTGGGTGTCGGGGGGGTAGCTGCCTTTCTCGGTGGTGCTGAGACGGCGTCCTCTACCCCGCCCCCTTGCCGTAAGCCCGCCGCGCCGCGTCGCAGGCCCGGTCGCGGGCGGGGGGGGCAGGGTGGAGCAGCAGCCCGGGGGGGTGTGGCAGTATTGACCCCAGGTAGGGCGGCAACACGTGCCATACAAGGGGCGGCAGGCAGCTGGCCTGACCCGTTTCTCCCCATGCGTTTAGGTCCATACTCCCTAAGTTAGGGATAGTTATCCTAGCTTAGTAGTATATCCAACGTGGATTTCAGGGTTTCCTGCATTTTTATCGTCTTGAATTCTCGTGTGGCCCGGTGTGCAGGTGCTGGGGTGGGAGATTCTGAGTGGCGAGATTCTGAGGGGACCCTGGGGGGATAAGGGGAGGGACAGCGGGGCTTGGCCTCGCTTCCCCGTCCCGACCAAGATACTGTTGGCCGACACACCATCATCTTGTTTACTGGTGGGGGGATTGCCCCACAACAGAGACAGCGTGTGTGCGACTTGCACTTCTTCCGGTTCCCCCGACACGGGAGGCAGCCCTTGCGCACCGCCCCAACTCGGGCGCCGTGTGTGCGAGTGGTTTTTGCCACATTTGGTGGAGCAGCAGGGGACAGAGGTAAACTTTATCTCCAGGTGCACCCGGGTGTAGGGGGCCCTCTGTCTCAGAGGAACGGTGGACATGGGCCGTGTTTTACGGATTGTTAGCCAACATGGCTGGATCGGACCCCCCGTCGTCTGGGGAGTACACGGGTGACGCACGCACTCCAGTGCCTTTGAATACTGGTGAGACACAGGTAGGTGTACCTGGGGTCGCAGAGGGACTGGAGGTCCCTCAAGCCAGCAGGACTGGGAGTTCGGGCGGGCAACAGGCCACCCCGACTCTGTCGGGAGTTCATTCGGGTGACACCCCTGATGTTGGTGGGCCGAAGTCCGGCCACCGTGTGGTACACTCAACGGGAACGTCCCAAGGTGAGAGGACTGTCCCCGCGGGATCCACTCGTGTTGGAGCCAACTTTGGCTTGGAGCCGTCGCCAACTAGGCTTTTTGGAGGACGGCGGACCTCCGTTGGTCGGCGATGGGCTCGCGCCCATGCCCCCGGTTGGGACCTTGAGGATCGTGGCTACCCCTCAGGCGGACTCCCGGAGGCGGACCGAGACTCAACTGGAGACGATAATCCACTCCTCGCGGAAACTGTCCGTCGGGAGGCGACCGATGTGTTGCGGCAGACTTTGCCGGACCTGGTGGTCACGATGACAAATACCATTCTGAATCAGATTGTGGCGAGTTTGCCAGAAGGTCTCAATGTCCAGACTGGATTGAGGCTTTCGAGCCCGCAGACGCAGGAGGAATCCCTCGCTACGCCTGTCTCGGGTCGCCCCGTACCGGGGGCGACCCCTGTGACTCCCAACGAGGGAGCCACACCGTTCTCGGTGGGGCGCATGCCCTTTACGGGGGAGTTCCCCTCGGAGACGCCGGTAGATACGCCAAGCTCGCCGCGGCAGACGGCAGGCACTGCGGGTCAACTCACCCCATTGCCCCAGCGGCTTTTCCCTCAACGTGAGGTGCCGCCCAAGATCCAGGTAGCCAACCCGGTCTATCAGGGGATCTTTGACTGTGAGACCTACGCCCTCCACATTAAGTCGGAGGCGTATGGTCCTATTCAGGCCCGAGCTATGGGCCGTGCCAAGAAGAATGCACTTCACTGTTTTGGGCACAAAGCGGAGTGGGATGGAACTCCCCCCCTCCGTGTCCTTGAGCTTCTACGTCGTTTCACAAAAGCCTGTGACGACGATGCCATAAGTAAAGGCATGGCTTTCTACATGCTACAGGAGTTTATCAAGGGCGACCTACGGACCGAACTCATGTCCGTCATGCCAGTTCCTCAAGTGGAGGCGCTGGTGACGTGACGTCCTACTTGGAGCTCGTCAACTGGTTGTTGAGAGCTATGGTGGATGAAGCCGCGTTGGCTTCTCAAGTCGAGGAGTTTACGCAAGCTCATCAAGAAGAGACTGAGGACGAGTTGCCCTTTGCGGAGCGGGTCCGTAAGCTCAATAATCTTTGTGGCTTTCTTCATGCACAAGCTGTGGTGAAGAGTCGTTTTGTGGAGGGACACCATTGGTCATTCCGTATGGAGACCCGGGAGCATAATACTGCCCGGACGACGCTAGCCGATGTGGCCAGGTTCGCCTACCGCAGAGGTGAGGCCTACCGCAAACTCCGGGAGGAGCAACGCCAGGAGCGTCAGGCCGAGTTGGCCAAGGAACGAGAGGAGGCGCGCCAGGCCAGAGAGCTACGAGAGGCACGCCGAATCCGCCAGGATAAGGTAGTAGCTGTCGTGGGAACTTCCCAGGGTACATCATCTACTTCCCAAGTCGGGAAGACTCCTCCGGGAACTGATCATCGGTGTTGGAACTGCAACGCCGATGGACACTGGGCACATGATTGCCCTATGTTAAGTAAACGCATTCAACAACTCGTTAAGAATGCGAGTAAGAAGTCGGCTACGGACAAAGTGCGTTCACGCCGCGTGGGTGGACCTCGACCGGTAGTCGCGGTCGCCACACCCTCGGCGAAGGGGGCGGACAAATCGTCCTCCGACTCGTCGTCCTCCCCTTCGCCCTCGGATTCCGACGCCAAGTCGGCGGGGAATGAATGACCGTTGGAGCTGGCCGTCCTAAGCTCACAACGGCAGCCTCGGCCAAGTGGGTCAAGAGGACGAACCAACCCTGCCGGATACTGCGCCGACCTAAGGGAGTCCGCCCACCTCGGGTAGGACTCCCCAAGAACGTAAACCCACGTCGGGTCATCGCGGTGCTGACGGGTGAGAACTTCCAGGTGGCTGGCCGGGTGCAACTAGCCCCCGGCCGTGCCTGTTGTGCCCGTATCGTACTTGATACCGGTTCAGGAGCCTCTTGCCTATGCAAGTCGCTATTACCCAAAGAGGTGAAGCTCCAACGCTGGAGGTCCAAGGCCGACCATATGATCGACATCAATGGTGGGGTACTTCTCATTGTGGATGCCGTAACCCTACCAACTAGGTTGGGGTCTCATGAGGTCGACGTGACCTATGGAGTAGTTGAGAATATATCGGTACCCCTGCTTCTGGGTACCCCTTATGTTGTGACACAAGTGCCTCTGATTTGTGGCCCGGAGTATTGGGTCAAGTTGATGAATGGGGAGACCATCCCCATCCTTGGTAAGGGAAAGTCGGTGGCTCCTGTGACAGTCTCACAGTCGAAGCCTGTTTGCTCCGTGAGAGAACGGTTTACTGCTACCCTGCGTTTAGCCCATAAGGTCACGTTGCCTCCCAACTCGGTGGCACACGTTGACGTTGTAACTGATTATACGGGAAACGGGTTGGTGCACCCTAACCCGCGTCTTGCTCGTAAGCACCAAGTGCATGTTGCCCTGGGCACGATGGACTCCAAAGCTGGAGTCACGTGGAAGGTTCAGGTGATGAATCTGAGCTCTTCGCCCAAGAACTTCAAGTCGGGAGCCAAGTTCGGCTATATCGACCAACATGAGGGACCAGTAGTAGCGGTCTCGCTCATCGCGGGTGCGACTAGCGACCCGAAGCCCGGAAAGGAGAAGCACCATGCCAAGCCGGCCGCCTCTCCTCGACCCCATGTGAACATGGAGAATGTTCCACACAGGTTGAGGGTTCGAGTTGAACGCCTCATGGACCAATATCACAAGTTGTGGGATGGTCAATTGGGACTCATGAGAGCCACCGAACACCGGATCGAGTTGAAACCCGGTGCACCCCCTATACGTTAACAACCGTACCGGGGAGGACCCCGTTCAAGGGCTCTCGTCAAGGAGCAATTCGCTCGCATGGAGGCCCTCGATGTGATTGAGGCCAGCAACGCCGAGTGGGCGAGTCCGGTGGTCATTGTCCCCAAAGTGGGACCCCACGGTTCTGTATCGACTACCGTAAGCTCAACGAGAGCACGGTGAAGGATAGTTATCCCCTACCTAGGATGGACGACTGTCTGGACTCTCTGGGGGAAGCGAACGTGTTCTCCACCCTAGACTGTAACGCGGGGAACTGGAAAATTCCCATTGCCCAGGAAGACAGGCATAAAACTACCTTTACCTGTCACTGTGGTACCTACCAGTGCGAACGACTACCGTTTGGACTGTGCGACGCGCCGGCAACTTTCCAGCGCGCCATGGACATGATTCTGGCCGAGTACGGTGGCAGATCTGTCTTGTGTACCTAGACGATATCATTTTGTTCTCCCGAAGTCCGGAGGAGCACATTGGCCATCTTGGCCAGGTGTTCATGCTACTTGTTGACGCCGGTGTGTCACTGAAGGCGAGCAAGTGCCACCTCTTCGCTCAGGAGGTGGAATACTTGGGACATGCTCTCCGTCCGGGGCGCCTCAGTGTCAATGAGAAGAACTTGAGAGCCATCCGTAAGGCTTAGTACCCCCGGACCCAGACCCAGATGAGGAGCTTCCTCGGGATGTGTAATGTATGCCGACGCTTCACCAAGGGCTTCGCCAAGGTTTCGAAGCCGCTGAACGAGCTAGTTTGCTCGACGCTACCGAAGAACCTGCCTCCCCCAAGTCGGGTGGAGCAGGAATCATTTGAGACTCTTCGGGATCTACTGCTGAAGCCCCCTATCTTGGCTATTCCCAGGTTGGGAGGCCACTACATCTTAGGCGTGGATGCTAGCTACGACCAACTTGGTTGTGTGTTGCTTCAGCAGCAGCCGGACAAGGAGTACTTGCCGGTAGGATACTTCAGCAAGGGGCTGAGCTCGGCTGAGAAGAACTATGGAGTCACCGAGTTGGAAGGACTCGCAGTGGTGTGGGCGGTGACGTCACTTCGTCACTACCTAGAGGGTGAGAAGTTCCTCATCCGCTGTTAACACCGCGCGTTGCAGTTCATCTATCAGGCGGATTGCACCAACACCCGGCTCAACAGGTGGACGGTGCGACTAGCACCCTTCAACTTTGATATTGAGTACCGTCCCGGCAGGCAACATGCCCTAGGCGACGGCCTTTCTCGGGTACCTACCGAGGGGCTGGACGCTAACTCAGTCGATGATGACATCCCCATCGTGGGGGTAGCCACGCGCTCGGGTCGGGCGTTGAACCCCGAGGCGCCAGGGAACAAGAAGTACTTGCCCCAGTCCATAGACGAGGTGGTGAAGGCCCAGGCCGAAGACTCCTTCTGCAAGTCGCAGAGGGATACCCAAAATACGGTGGCGGAGACGCGATTCTTTGTCGGGGACGATGGCCTCCTCTTGAGGAGGGGGGTAATTCAGGGGACTGAACAACTTGTCGTCCCCGCACTCCTCAAGGACAGTATCCTCGAGAGGGAGCATTACGCTCCAACAGGTGGACACCTGGGGTCTAGTAAACTATACCTGACCCTAAAGACCAGGTACTACTGGCCGTCCATGGTGGTGGACATCTACAGCTGGGTGGCTGCCAGCACAAGTTGTGTGCAGAACCGTCTAATGGAACGACGGCCTACTACGGCTATGTTTCTGTTCCCGGCCAAGGAGCCCTTCGCCGCGCTGGCAATGGACATCCTTGGGCCCCTGCCAGTGACCGAGGAGGGCAACCAGTACCTACTGGTCATCTGTGATCGCTTCACTAAACTTACGCGAGCGATCCCTCTGGCAGAGATCACGGCCATGTCGGTCGTGTCAGCCTTCCTAGATCACTGGGTTGCCGCTTATGGCATCCCGGACAGTACACTGTCGGACAACGGACCGCAGATTGCGTCCGTACTGTTTAAGGGAGTGCTGGATATGCTGGGGGTTCAGGCAAACTATGCCACCCCCTACCACCCACAAACTAATGGGCAGGTGGAGCGCTTCGACAAAACTATTGTTCGACAGCTGCGCCACTATGTGAGTGAGCACGTGAAAACGTGGGACCAATACATTTCTATTCTTGCAACCGCCTACAATTCACAGGTTCACTCATCTACCGGGGGAGTACCCCTCGCATTTATAACCCCACGTCGCGTGCGGTCTATTGCCGTACGGCGGCCGCTCCCAGCTAGGGAGGCCGATGGCCGTACACCTACTCCCACTGAGAGTAAGGTGGAGTTCGCTGCCAGGCTCGAGAAGCTCATCCCTAAAGTCAGGGCTGAAATGGATAAAGCGCAAAAGCGCTACAAGCGTACTTTTGACAAGATTGTGCGTAATGCCAAGCACGTCCTCGAGCAGGGTGACTGGGTGCTGGCACACTCACATGCCCCAACTGGGTGTAAGTTGGTGTTCCAGATGAAGGGGCCATACAAGGTCCGTCGTACGGATGGGCGACGGTTTACCATCGAAAGTGACGATGGGGTCCGCACAGTAAACGGACAGGACGTGGTAAAAGTTGCACCACCTCCTGCAGGCGACCCGGCTTGGGCCCGTGCGCTGAAGAAGTGGCGCCTTCCTTCGCTACCTGCGACCAAACAGGGCCCGCAGGAGTACGTGTTCGATCAGTTCATCGACCACGGGTGGGATGAGGACACTAACCGCCTCATGTTGAGGGTGCGTTGGTTCGGCTGTGAGGCCATAGATGATACCTGGGAGTACGTGGAGGATCTTCCTGCTGATACGGTCCGGGCGTATTGCGCCCGGAATGATATCGACCCTAACTGCCCTCCCTCAACGTGAGGGAAGGCCAAGTGACAGTGCCAAGAGAGTGCTTCAAGTCGAACTGATACGCAGAGTGGCCTTTAACTACAGCCCTAACCCACACACTCTCACAACAAAGGCAGCTGCCAACTAGGCACGCATGCTACACTCCCCAACACCACGGCCCTCGCCCTCACGTGGAGGCGAGCGGCGAGACCCGCGCCGATGACGTTCCCCACCCGTCGGTGGGGGCGGCGGCTCCAAGTCGGAACCGTCGCGCCCCTCACGGTCGCGCAAGTGGCGACGACCGCGGCTACTCTTCTGCTTGGTCTTGCGCGCAAGTTGGCGACGCAGACGCCGGACCGACTCCGTCTCCGACGGGGTAGAAGACTCCGAGACGGAATAAGACAACTCGTCTTCCGACAGGGAGGGAGACCGCCGCGAGTGACGGCGACGACGGCGAGGAGGCGAGTGTGCCCGGCTTACTCGACGGTTGCCGCGCCCAAGTGGGGCCGGCTGGGGCACAATAGACCCAATGCGAGCCAACTCGGCCGTCATAAACCCCGCTACCGACTCGCAATTCGCGGTCGCCACAACAGTACGAACGCGCTCCTCAAGTTGAGGAGTCGAACCCGAGCCACCAACTTGGACATCGACAGAGAGGGTTGACCCGCCACCAAGGCGACGCCGCCACCCAGCGGGGCAACCCGGGCGGGCCCAGGAAAAATCGGGGGCGCCGGGGGAAGCCCCACCGGCAGATGGGCCGGTGCCGTAGGCGCACGAGGCCGAGGAGGAAGAAGAAGGGCGGGCGCCCGCCCGGAGTAGCTCCCAGAGTCCACCGCCATCGGGGAAGACACGTCTTGACCACCTGTCGCCCGCGGCACCGCGGGCAGAGCATCGCCGCCACCCGGGCCCGACGTGGGCACCACGGGGACGGAGGGGGTAGAACCGTTACCCGCCTTCACGGACACACCACCAACCGGGCGGGCACCCGCACCGCCTTGACCCGCCGTCCCGGCCGGGGTGCCGCCACGACCGTCCGACACACCGGCTGCGCCGTCTTGAGGTAGAGCCGCGCCGGCACCGGCGACAGGAGCCATCCTGGCCGGCGGAGGAGTAGGAGTAGGGGCAGCCGCTACACGCGGTTGACCGCCACCCGACGGAGCCGTCGTGCCGCTGCACACGGACGACAACCCGCCCGGCGCGCCTTCCGGGGCCACTCAGACAGTTACCCGGTCCTCGTCCTCCGACGAGCTCGCCAAGAAGCACTCGGCAGCGGTGGCGGAGACGGGAACGTCGTCCTGCATCACCTCCTCCTCCTCAAGCAGGAGGCCGTCCTCGCCCCCGGGTACCTGGGGGTCCGACACGGTGGAGCCGGGGTAGCAGGGGCGCCCCGTGCCAAAAAGTCGCAGCCGGCTCGACCCGGTACAACGAACGCTCGCGTGGACGAGCCAGGGAAGCGCGGGCACCCGCGCTTATAACCACACAGCTCAGCACGAGCGATACGGCAGCGCGGGACGACCCGCGCCAGCCGAGCTACGAGGATGCTCCACCCAGGCACCTGGATCGGGGCCACGCCCCCCACACGGGGTAATCAAGGGGGGTCACCCCCAACCGCCCCTACGCGACGCGGGCAGCCCCCGCCCCCAACTCAATCGTCTACACGAGAGGGGCCCCCCTTCCACCAGACGCCTGGTGGCGGATCCGCTTGCACCACCCCTCGGAAAGGGGGGTCGTGAACAAAAACCCGCATCGGGAATTCAACGGTCCGGAAAACGGATCGTGTGTGTACCACACAAAGGGGGGCATCCCCCTCAGACGACCCCGAAAAGGGGTGTCGGTCGCGACAGGGCGCAAAGCCCCACCCGACTGGTAAACGGTCACGCGACCCACTTACATTCGGAAACCCGAATGCAACTCGACCCGAGGACGGGCCGAATCTAAGGGGGGGGATATGTAGCAATATGGTAAACCGTATTGTGACCCTATATTAGGGGGGCTACGTCTAACCCTTAACTTTCAATTTGGTAGTCCGTACTGGTCACGGTATCTATAAGTTACGTTATGACCAGAGGGACTTGCATCTTGGGGTGGAGGGTAGTTCGTAGTGTCTCCGAGGGTTTATAACGAGGGGGCCGGCGGCGAATCCACCGCCGGCCAAGGTAGAACAACAAACCCCTCCCATTTGGGCTCCCATCTTGGTCCCGTGGCTTGTGCTCCAAGGACAGCAACTTTGGCCTCCCGGTGACGTTGGTGCCGATCCCCCTTGGTGAGTGTTCCCTGAGAGTGGACGTGCAGCGGATACCTATTGTGCTACACTCCCCCCTCACGTCGTGTTTGCACCATTGTCTTCTGTGTCGAGATCGTCCTCCCCCGCCCACCCGCCGGCGCTTTTTGCCTTCGTCTCGCTCTTTCCCCAACACTGCTTCCTCCTCTAGTTCGTTCTGACAAGGACACTGCGTGTGTGCTGACCTCTTCTGTTTCTTTTTCTGGGGCGCGATTGTCGCCGGACGTTGTAAAGTGTTTGGTGCTTTCTATGTGTGCTTCGTCTTCAGCGCTGTGTCTTCCTCTTTCTCGTTGATTCTTGTTGATTGGCGTAGTGTTCTTCTGTGTGGCTCTGTGATCCTTTTGTGCCTGTCTCTCTTGCTGTCTCTGTACTTTTCCAGTCGTTTGAGCGGGTTTCTATCCGTCTCCGTGCCTCTTTTTTTTTCTTTGTACTTGTCTACTTCTCTTTGAATCAGTGATTCTCGTATCGCCTCTTTGTTCTTCTCTTTGTCTTTGTTTTTTTTCTCTTCGCCTTCTTGTCATGTTTGCGTTGTCATCTCATGTTGATGATGAGGGTGAGCATGCTTTAGAGGGTCCCGTCGGAGGGCCATAGGAGAGCACCCTGGGTGTCCCTCGGAGGGCCGAGAGGGGGGGACATGGGCGCCCCTGGGGGTGCTGCCGGGGGGTGCCTGAGTGCCCCTGGGGGTACCCCTGGAGGTGCCTGAGAGCGCACAAAAAAGCGCTGTTTTTTCGCAACGTACTGTCCCTAGCCGAGGTGACGTATAGACCACAGCCCGCTCTGACAGCCGTGTTTGAAAGCGTCTCTTCGCGCTATGCGTATGTTGGCGGATGGCATCAACGTAGTGTTGTGGAGGCCGGACACGTTCCACGACCAGGCGAGGACACGCTGCGGCTTTCAGGTGCCCGTAAGTAGCCCCACATCTCCTGGGGCGTGTGCTGGAGGTGCCTCGAGTGCGCACATGTGCCACCACCCCCCCCCTAGACGTGCCAAGGACGCAGGTTCTGGTTCTTAGTGGGTGCTCCTGTGCGAATATTTCCTGTACAAGATTGGAAGAACACTGTGAAAAACGGGGGTCAGTCCACAGATATTCGCTGTCGCAATCTTGTACTGAAATGAAATCAATCTGGGGTTCGTGGTGCAACACGCCCCAGTAAGCCTCAGTACCAGTGGTACGTCTTCGCGACGATTATAATAATTCAAGCCGAATTAGGTAACAAGAAACGCGTCAGTCGAGTTTGTGACGCCAGAAAAGATGCCGCAGCAGCCGCGTGTGCCAACGACACGTCACGCTGTTCTCTTTACTCGTTCTCTGCATCAGCAATGGCTGTCAGTCGAGAAACTAGCTCTGCGCTCCCGCCACACTCGCTACATCTTCGGCGACCAGTGCGTCAGTCCCGTCATCTTCGTCTAGCCCCTGCGCAAGCACGCCATTCCCACAGGCGCCATCCACGCCATCATCTCCATTGGAACCAGCACGTGTCGTTGCTTCACCGGCTTCACTCAGACCTTGAGAGCTCAGCATGCCCAGCAGGTTGGAGCAGGCGAGCAAGTGAGATTTGTAGCGTCCCACCTGCCACGACAAGCGGGCCAGGCACTCTCCGCAGGTCATCTTGCGGTTGGATTCGTCGATCGTGAAGTAGGAGCTGCACTCTGTCGCCGGCCAACCACGCTTCCGGGAAAGAGAAAGCATGGCGTCATCAGTTGCGTCTGGCGAGACGCTGCTGCCAGCGGGGGGTCCTCTGCTCGTCGATGCGCCAAGAGCCGCACTTGTAGCGGGGGATCCTGACGCCGACGCGTCAGTTTTGTCCCCAGTGGGGGGAGTTGCCTGGGAATCCATGGTCCAAGTGGCGGGTGGAAGGTTGCAATGAGCCATCGTTGCGGCGGCCACGGCTGGTGGACAGCGACAAGACCAGGGGTTGTCAAGCGTATCTGGCTCAAACGTATACGCGCGTAATTTTCAAGCGTAGTGACGGTACTCGTGCCATTTTCGCTCAGCTTCCCGAATACTCATTTGCTTCATGAGCACGCATCCACCGTAAGCTTGCACGGAAATCGCCCAGGTATTGGCGGCCAGTACTCATGGAATCTTTTCTCGGCCCGAGATACGCGGAGTTCGAAAACTCAATCGTAGCACGACCCTGTCGACTCAGATTCTGATGAGTTTTAGCCCCTCGAACCGACGCCTCCCAGGCGCACCCGCCACAACAACCCTGGATGCGTCGCAGAGGTCCCTCGGGCCCTCGGGGCGGTTCCCAGGGTGGGGCGGGTAAGGGGCTGACAAACTTCTTTGCAGCCTGCTGATGCGATGGAAGGTCCGGCAGTGCTCTCGGGCAAGCCGAAGCCAATGATATCCACTCTTGCCAGCGCCCGTGCACCACCTGGCTCTGGAATGTCCCCAGGAGTCGTGACAACAAACAGGCTCAGCGCAAGATCCCGTGCTCCCGTCGCTTGTCAAGCATGCAGAAGAGCCATCAGAGAAGGGAATCCAGTCACACGGAAATGCAAAGTACGGTACATTTTCGCAAATTGACCTGTTTTCATGCGCTGGATACTCTTGCATTACTTATACTGTTGCCGAAATTTAGTACTGGCTGGTACGCTTGTGAATACTCATGACTCCGGTCACGGGCGCCACTACGCTTGGGGCGAGTCGGCTGACTGACAGGAGATACTCGTGCCCCAGCCACGACTCCCAATACCATACGCTGCACCAAAACTGGTACGCTTGACAACCCCTAGTGAAGACGCCGTTTGTACTCTAATGGGGCGATATCTAGGTGCCCCCTTGCTCTGCTAAAGTGCTCCGATGGCCGAATGTCCACGACTTTAATCAAAAGCGCCATGATGAAACTGATTATAATCATTAAAATCAACGTGATTAAAATAATTAAAACCACCTGCCACCTCTGGTCAGTGGTCGCAGCGTGGTCGCTAGAAAGGTGAACAATATTTGGTGACTCTCCGCCACGTCTTACTGTAAGGATCACAACCCATACGACCGGCCTGAGCTGGGCGTGCCTGCGAGGCCATTCCGTGATGGGTCACGCCTAGTTAAAACGGCGTTTTTTGTGCATCCTGGGTATCATGGGCCACCTCGTCTCTTCCATTTTGCCCACGAAGGTCACTTCGATCGCTGGGCGCAGCAATTCTTGCTCTGTATTGGCTCCCAGACGAGATGTCAGGTGTTTGGCTTCCTTTGTGCCTGAAGAAGTCGAAGAATGCACATGTGAAGCCCTGCTGGCGTCTGAGAACAGCAAGTAGCCTCCGTTCTGGGATACCCCGTGCGCAGCTGGTGCACAGCCGTAGGCCGTCAGAGAACTCCACATGTACTTTCTGCACGCGCGGCTATTTGACAACCGGAGCCCTTGGGTTTCAGAAAGATCAATGAAATATCAACAAAAGGATGGAATATATCTGCCGCCTCATCCGCCGCTGGCTGTTCCAAGGCATTCATCTAGAAGTGAGGCACTCTCAGTCGTACTCCCTCTTGCTGACGAAGCGCCGGCCGGAGGGGCGCCAGAGCCCTCCCAGCAGTGGCTGGCCAATTTCCATTGCAGTCTCTCCGCAGTACCGCTTGTCTTACTCGCGGTCCCTGCGTTCCTTCCCGGCTCCCGCCATGGACCCCCGCAGCCCTCTGACCCCCTCCCGCGTTTCGCGCACCCCGCCTCTCACGTCCTGCTGCAACGGCCGCCCCTTTCGCACTCCTACCCTATCTCTCTCCACCTCGTCGCTCTACGATGACCAATTTTGAGACGACCGCATCCCCCACGACCCCCCCCCCTCCTCCTCAGATGAGCTCCTCCCCGAAGGGCGAGGCCTCCGGCATCTTGTCGACGCCCGACCCCATTGTGATGCTCGATATGTTGACTGTTCCGGTGCTTCGTCTACTGTGCGTCGAGCGGCAGCTGAAGTGCCCCCCTCGTCTAACCGCAACCATCCTCATCTGCTTAATCGGGTCTTACAACGCCCAAGTCAAGGGAGGGGGGGACTACAACCTGAGGAAGATGCTGCGACTCTCCATGGCTACCCATGGGCAGCGGCGCGGGCTGCGCGGCTGTGTGCGGGCAACCGTGTCTGGCATTCGCCGCGCCTTTTTGAGCGAGCAGCGGGCGGCCGTGCCGTCGGCAGGCGTCCCCGCAACCGCAGCGGAGGCGGCACGGACCCCCCCTTCCCAGGAGGTCAACGAGTCCGCACCTGTTCCCAGTCCGGTGGTTGACATCGAGCTGGCCAGGCTCGACTTTGAGAGGGAGAAGCACCGGGACGCAATTGCGCTGTCCCACAAGCGCCTTGACTTTGATCAGGAGCGGTGGCGAGCTTCTTGTGTTCCCCTGCCCGCTGCCCCACCCCCCCCGCCCTCCGCCCCCTCACCCCCCCCGCCCTCCCCCCTTCTACCACCCCCGTTCCCTCTCATCGCACCCCCGACGGCTCGTACGCTCTTCCCCCCTGGGCCCCCCTCTCTTCCCACCGCCTCTCAGGCAATTGATGTGCCCTTGGACGCCACGCCACCCCCTTCCCCTCCTCTGTACCCGCAGGCGGTCCCATCTGTGGCTGTCCAGCCTCCGCTGAGCGGCCCTTTGCTGACGGTTCTTCAGGACATTGTGCGCTTGGCGCATGCCGAGCCAAGCTGTCGGGGGATGTTCTCCGGGATGGCTGCGTTGAGCGCCTCCCTCGCCGTCACCCCACGCGGAACACCCCTGGCGCAGACATTGACGAACCTGCGGCGTGGCCACTCTGAGTACCTCCGTATGCTTTCCTGGGTGGAGGGGGAGCTCGGTGGCGACCAGTCGGCCGCCCTCCGCCTGCCTTTGAAGGCTAGCCGTAAGGGCAGCTTTTCATTTTCGGACAAGCAGCGGCGAATGCTGGAGGAGGCATTTGCGAGCATCGACCCTCGAACGGTCGACACCGCTAACGCCACCAAGCCATTTAATGGGGCCACTTTCTCCACTCTACGGGCAGCATTGCAACGTCTCAACCCGGCACGGCGTCGAGGGGTCGCTGCGCGTGAAATGTCCAGCCCTCTCCACACCGGTCGGGCATCGGCATGTGCTGCGCACTGGAAGACCATCTACAAGACGCCCGTACTAGGGAGGGGACGCGGCCGCTAACCCCCCTCGGCGGCCATTGGGCGGGCGCCCCGGCGTCGAGAGCGGTGGCTGCTTCGGGCGCGGCACGGCGGCGCCTGGCGACCGGCCGACCTGAACGGACCGACTCGGGGCACCAGGCTGTGGAGGAGTGGGCTGCGGCAGCGGCAGCTGGGGGGAGGCGCCGCGCGGTGGCATGCGTCCTCTCGCCGACAGCCCCTGACGCCTGACCCCTCGGCCGCGATTGGGAGGGCGCCGCGGCGCAGAGCGCGGTGGCTGCTGCGGGAGCAGTGGCGCAGCATGGCACCGGCGCCGAGATGGCGTTGGTCGCGGGCGGGAGCCACGGCGGGCGGGCGGCGGCAGACGTCCACGTGGCCGCGGTGGCGCCGCAGGCGCCGCTGCCGCGGCCGCCGACGCCGCTGCCGCCGCCGCTGCCGCGGTGCCACTGGCGGGGGGAGCCGGGGGGGAGGGTGCGTTGATGCCTCCTGGGGGGAGCGGGCCCACCGCCGCTGCCTGCCGCGCCAGAGGATCGCCGACCGGCCGGTCGACGGTGAGCGCCGCCGTGGGGGAGGACGGGGTGGGGTGGAGGCGGACCGGCGGCGAGGCGGCGGCGGGGGTGGCAGGGGCGGCGTCGCGGCCGCCGCCGCAGCTGCCAACCAGGGAAACCACAGCCTTCGAGCTTCGACCACTGCCTTCGATCTTCGACCAGGCAAAGATCGAAGGCAGAGTGGCAAAGATCGAAGGCAGAGTGGCAAAGATCGAAGGCAAATTAGCCAATCGCGTGCGTTCTCTCGGCCCCCAGCTCACCGTCGCCGGGCGCACCAACCCGCACCCAGGTCATCCTCCCCCCCCCACCCCCCCGGCGCCCCTCCTCCACCCCCACGGCGACCTTCCCCCACCCCCACGGCGACCCCTTCCCGCCCCCACGAAGACCTCTTCGAGGTACACGCCGCGCCGCTGCTCGCCACCCTCGAACGGGGTGGCATGGCACGCACCGCCGTCGCCATCACCGCGCCCGGCTGGCGGCCGGCCCCCATCGCCGCCACCTGGCCGCCCGCCGTCCGCGGCCGCCGCCGCAGCCGCCGGGGGGCCGTCGCCGCCCCCGCCACCGCCGCTGGCTGGCTGCCACCGCTGCCGCAGCGTGCTGGCACTGCCTCCCGCTCCGCTGTCGCGGCCGCCGCCGCCGGCACGCCGCCGCCGCGGCCGCCGCCCCCGCCGGCTGCCCCCGCCGCCGCTGCCGACGCCGCCGCCGCCGCCTGCCCGCCGTCCCCCCTCCGGGCTGGCCCCGCCGGTGGCGCGTGCTGGCCGCTGCCCCTGCCGCAGCGTGCTCGTCGCCGCTCCCGGCGGCGGTCCGCCGACCCCCCCCCCCCCCGCCGCGGGCACCGCCACCGCCGACGGGCAGCCCCAGCCGCCGCTGCCGCCGGGCGGCCGCGTCCCTCCCCCCCGCCGCCGCCGGGCAGCCGCCGCCCCCGCCGCCGCCGGTGCGTCGCTGGGTCCGCCGCCACCCGCTGGCGGCCGGCCCCCGGCCGGCGCCGCCGCCGCCGCCTTAGCCGGCTGGTCGGCCCGGCCGCCGCCGCGGCTGGTTGGCCGCCGCCACCCCTGCCGCGGCCGGCTGGGAGCCCTACGCCCGCTGCCGCCGACGGGCCGCCGCGCTACCGTTGCTGCCGTCGCCGCGGCCGGCTGGTTGCGGCCGCTGCCGCCGCCGCCTGGCCGCGGCCGCCGCCACCGCCGGCTGGTCGCCGCCGCGGCCGCCGTCGGCTGGTCGCCCTCTTTCCCCCCTGCCGCCGCCTCCGCCGCTGCCGCTGTCGCCTGCCCATCGGCTCCCCGCCGCGGCCACCGCCGCTGCGGCCTGGCTGGGGCCGCCGCCGCCGCCGCCCGCCGGTGCTGCCCCACCGCCGCTGCCGCTGTCGCCGCTGTCGGCTGGCCGCCGTCCCCGCCACCGCCAGCTGGCCGTCGCCCCCGCCGCCCCCGTTTGTTCGCCGTCCCCCCCCTGCCGCCGCCGCCGCTGCCGCTGCCGCTGCCGCTGGCTGCCTGCCACCTCTGCCGCCGCCGCAGGTCGCCGCCGTCGCCCCGCCACAACCACTGGTGTCGCTGCTGCCACTCGCTGGCCGTCATCCTCGCCGCCGCCCGCTGGCCGTTTCCCCATTGCCGCTGCCGCCGCCGCCGCCGGCTGGCTTCCACGGCTGCCGCCGCTGCCGGCTGGCCGCGGCCGCCGCCACCGACGACTGGCCGCCGCCCCCCCCCGCCGCTGTCGCTGCCGCCACCGCCAGCTGGCCGCTGCCCCCCGGCTGGCCGCCACCTCTCCGGCCGCCACCGCCCACCCACCGCCCATGCCGCTGTGGCTGCCGCCGCCCCTGATTGGCCTGCGCGCCCCTCCGCCGACGCCGTCTCCGCCGCCGCCGGCAGGCCGCGCCCCCCCGCGGCCGGCGCTGCCGCAACTGCAACCGCGTTCAGGTTGGCACTCCACGCCGCCTCCTCAGGCTTCTGTGGCTGCTGGTGGATTGCTACCCCTCCCCCACCGCTGCTAAGCACCGCCGCTGCTTCCCAGCCACCCATCCTCGTCTCCATGAGTGCGCTTGAGGACCCCGTAGGATGTCTGGCTGTGTGTTTCGTCCTGGCTGAGGTTCCGCACATGTGCAGCAAGCCATCACCACGCACACCCCGACGTTAAAGAGTGGAGAGCACCTTTTGCCCAAAGGTCCCAACAGACCAAATGAAGGTCGCTGAGAACGCTCGTAGCGTCAGAACCTCGAGCAGACGAGTAAAGGTATGTCGTTGAAGACTTCTTCTGCGGGCGCTCATGCAGTCGATGACCAGGCCCCCTATTGCAATAAACTGTCACTGCGTATTCCTCGTTCTTGATTCGTTCCCTGTGCGGAAATCGTGCACACTTGCATCCTATTCCGTTCTGGTGTCGTGGATGGCCGCTGAGCTGGTCTCACAACTGAGGCCTATGTTGTGCATGACCACCAGGGGGGTCCAGCCTCTTCAGAAGGTGCGTCCAAACGTATGGTGCGAAGATGGTGCCTTCGAGGGCCTGAATGAGGTACTTCTGGTGATCTGCGCAAAGCTATGTCACTGAGAACGCTCATGGCGTCAGAAGCATCAGCAGGCGAGGGGCCCCGCCGGCGCACGACTGAGTGACCGCCGGTGGGGCGGACAAGGGCGCAGGTTCGTGGCGGCCGCGCGCCGCCAGAGGCCCGCCCGTTGTGACGGCGGCGCCCCGCGGTGGCGAGGGCGTTGCCGGCGGGGACACAGTGGGCGGGGCGGCCGCCCCCCTCCCCCTCCCCCGGCGGCCCCCCCCAACTCGGCGCGGCACCTGGCAGCGCCGCGGTCGGCGGCCGCGCCCCCGAGCCTCGCCGCCGCCGTGCGACGTCGGCCCCGTCGCGCCTGCAGGGGCGCGCCCCGTGGGTGTCCCTGGGGTGGGGGGCGGGGGATGCACCCCCCCCTCCCCCGCCACCCCCATGCCCGTCTGGGTCGATGCCGCCCCAGGCGCGGCCGGGGCCGACAGCGCTCGAAGCCGGCACGCCGCCTGCGCCGCGCGTCGGCGCGTCAAGCACGCCGCCCACCGGGGCGGCCTCGTCTGCCGTCTTGCCGCCCAGCGCCGCCTCGCCGCCGGTCGCTGCCACCGCCGCGCCGCCGGTCGCCGCCGCCGCCGCCCCGCCGCCGCCGCCGCCGCCGCCTCCCTGCCGCCGCCCCGCGCCGCAGCGTGGCCGCCGGCCGCCGCCGCGGCCCGGCCTTCGCCGCGCCGCGCCGCCACCGCCGCGACGCCCGCCGGCGCCGCCGGCAAAACGTGGCCGGCAGCGGGCGCCGCCACCCGCGCGCCAGCTGGGGCGCGGGCACCCACGCCGGCGATCGCCAGCGTGACGGGGGGTGAGGCGGCGCGGGGCGTGGTGGCGTCGGCGCCGGCGGGGGGGGCCAACGGGGCGGGGCGACACCCCTGCGTCTAGACCCCCCCCCCGCCTCGCCACGCCCACCGCGACGCCCATGCACGCGCCCGCCACACGCCAGGCCGCTGTCGTCCGCCGCCGCGGCCGCCGTCCACGTCGCGGGGCCCGCCACCAGCCCGTCGCCGGCAGGGGCCAGACAGGCCGCGGCCGCCGCGGCCGTCGCCGCGCGGGCGTCCAGCACCGCCGCGTCCCTGGCGGACGTCGCCGCCGCCACGGTGGTGCCGACGCGTGGGCCGACGGCGCAAGCGCCCGCAGAGGCGGCCGTCACGTCCTTGTGGGCGGGGGGAAGGCTCGCGGCGGGGTGGCAGGACCACCCCCCCGAGCGTACCTTCCCCACCACCCCCACCACCGCCCGCACCGGCACAGCCCGCCGCCAGGCGGCAGCGTGCGGCGCTTGCTGGGGACAGGGTTGACAGCCGGGGGGGAGGAGGAGGCGGCCATGAGTGGCAACGAAGGCGAAACGGAGGTCTGGTCAGCTCCAGAGACAACCACCTTGAAGAACACGGGTTAAAAGCTTCTCCTACACACACCTTGAAGAACATAAAATCAAATCACGCACCTATATGCAAGCATCTCATTGGTCATACAGCCTTCGATGTACGACATCAGCCTTCGATGTACGGCAGGTCGTACATCGAAGGCAGATGTCGTACATCGAAACCTGTGGTTTCCACGTCACCAGCTGCGGGACTGGACGTCAGAGGTGGGACGGTGAGAACGGAGGTCAGGGGTGTGGAAGCGACTCAATGTTTGATGGCCGTGCCGCTGCTGTCCGCCAGGACGCCCAAGCCCTCTACGGGCAGCAGTGATGCAGCCATCCTGCGACAGCCGAGCTTGCGATGGTATTGCAGGAGGGGATAGAGGGGTATCTCTGGGGGGGGGGGGATGGGGTGGACAACATGCGGTTGCGGGGCTTCCCAATGTTTTCTTGTAATGTAATAATGAGACACAACGACGCAGTCTATGACAGGGAGTGCACAAAGTTTGTCGAGGAAGGTCGTCCAGCCGATGCGCCGGTGCCAGCCGTCTGCCCCCCAGCCGCGGCGCCGCCCTCGGCGCCACGCGTGGTCAGAGTGTTGGGTAACGCTGCTCTCGGCAGCTGCATTGCCGCACACGCTGTGGATGTCTCGGTGGCGGCGAGCGAGCACGGCCACGTGGCCAAACAGTGCCGCTCGCGCGCCGTCGCCGCTGCCGCCGCGGGAAGTCGCCAATGGTTGCCTTCACCACCACAGGCGCCGCCGCGCGAGCGTCGGCCGCCAGCACTGCCGTCGCATTGGGCTCCTGCGGGTCGGCTGTCAAGGCCTCCACGCAGGCGGCGACCGCCACGACGAGGGCCTTCCCAGCTCCGCCCACGACAGCGTCGGCTACGGTGGTCAAAAGCGCCGAGGCCGGCCAATTTGCGGGGGCGTGAGGGGAAGAAAGTGGGCATCGCTGTGGGGGTGGTAGATGGGCGAGGGCGGCTGGAGGAGCACGCAACAAGGTGCCGGGGAGAACGTGGGGGGGGCGCAGGGTTGCATGGGCAGCGGGCGAGGGGGCGGCGACGTCGTAAGCGGTCGGCACAGGGTGCACTTATCCCGCGCCACTCCGCTGAGGCGGCCACTCCAGACGTCGTCCCGAGCGCGTTGCCCAGGTCGGCCTGACCGAGGAATCTCTCTCCCTCGGCCACCCCACCCCTCTGCCGCGCGCGGAAACCTTTCTGCCCCTCCCGCAAGAGCTGCCGGTGCCGTCCGCGCCCCCCCCCCCCCCCCCCCCCCCCCCGCCTCCACCTCCCCCGCCGGCCCCCCCCCCCCCCTCGCCGCCGCTAGGCCCCCCCCTCCACCACCGCCGCAGCCGCCCCGCGCAAGCACCACCCCCTCCCCCCCCAGTCAGCGGCCGCGCCGCCCCCGGTGTCGACCGCAGCGGCAGCAACGACGTCGGCCGACTGCCCCCCCCGCTTCGCCCCCTACCAGCGCGCGCCGGGCCGCCGCACGCGCCGCACACGCGCCGCGGTGCGCGCCGCGGCACCTGCGGCGCCCACCGCGGCGCCCGCGACGGAAACGGCGGCGGCGGTCACGGCAGCGGTCCTGCCGTGCGGCGACGACGAGAGGGCGGTGGGGTGGGCCTACTTGGTCCGTCACAGCCGCGCCTGGGCGTGCTGCGCATTGACCGCGGCGGCCGTGTCTGGCGCCGGGCCGCAGGGGGGGTGCCAGCCGTGCAGGGCGGATGCCGCAGGTCCGAGTCGCCGCCGCGACCACCGAAGCCACAGCTACCGTCATCGCCGTGGAGTGGCAGGGCGCTGGCCGCGAAAGAGAGAACGGGGAAGAGCGCACCTGTCTGTCTCATGGAGGGGGTCACCGTGCCACGACGCAGCAGCGCTTGAAACATCTCAACCCCGCATAAAGAAAAAAACTTGGCTAAGTCACAAGAACAGGAGACAGGAGTGATGCCCCGATTAGATGCGACCCGATTTCACTATCATGAAACATGAAGTAAGCATTACGAATAACCCCGGCGCTGCGATTTATATTGTGGTACCATGGTGTACAGGGCTACGGCCAGCTACCCCTTGACGACCAGCGTCACTGTACCACTTGCCACAGCACGAGTTTCACGTCGTGGGCGAATCTGGGTCACGGAGCATAGCACGCCAGATAACGGTCATCTCCTGGCACGATTCTGGGCCGCTTCACGGAAGCAATAGCGGACACCAGTTGGTCAGGCCACATCAAAATCTGAACCGAAGCAGACGTAACGTTTGAAACCGGGAGGAAAGATCCATTTATCGCATTCCCCGTGGGGGCGGCGGCTGCCGGGCGGGGGCGGGGACTGTGGCTGTCGGGGGGGGGCGGCGGCTGGCTGGGGGCGGCGACAGCTGGCGGTGGGGGGCGGCGGGCGGGGGGGGGGGCGCGGGGCGGCTGGCCGGGCCGGGGGGCGGCCGGGGGGGCGGCCGGTTGGGCGGCCGGGGGGGGGGGGCGGGGGCCGCGGGGCAGGCCGGGTGGGGGGTAGCGGCGGCTGGCGGGGGCGGCTGGCCAGGGGGGGGGGGGGGGCGCCGCTAGCTGGGGCGGGTGGCCGGTGGTGGGGCGGGGGGCGGCGGCTGGCACGGGGGTCAGCTGGCGGCGGCGGCTCGCCGGGGGGGTGACGGCGACGGCTGGTGGGGGCGGCTGTCCGGGGGGGGGCTGCCGCTGGCGCCGGCGGTTGGCCGGGTAGGGGAGGGGGGCGCGGCTGGCTGGCGCATGAGCAGCTGCTGGCTAGCTGCAGGCAGCTGCTGGCACAGGCTCGTGGGGGCGCTGCGGCTGGCGGTCGAGGGGGCTGGCTGGGGCGGCTGGCCGTGGTGGGGGGGGGGGGCTTCTGGCAGCGGCCGCTGCCCGGGGGGGAGGGGGGGAGGGGGGGTGGGTGTCGGCCGTTGGGGCGGCGGCCGGCTTGGGTGGCTGGCGTTGGGGGGGGAGGGTGGCTGCTGGCGCCGGCGGCCGGCCGGCGGGGGGGGGCGCGGCTGACTGGGCGGCGGGCCGGTAGGGGGGGCGGCGGCGGCTAGCAGGGTCGGCTGGCCGGGCGGGGGGAGGGCGGCTGGCCGGGCGGGGGGCGGGGCAACTGCGGGGGGCGGCGGCTGGCGGCGGCGGCTGGCCGAGGAAGGGAGGAGCGGCTGCTGGCGGGGGCGGCCGCGGGCGGGGGCGGCTCGTCGGGGGGAAAGGGGTCAGCTGCTGGCGTCGGTGGCTGGCCAAGGGGGGGGGGGGGGGGCGGCTGTTTGGTGCGGCTGGCCCGCGTTGTTGCGGACTGCCTTGTGGCGGCCGCTTGCCACGTTTGCCTCAGCGTCGGCCTTCTCCCTGGTAGCGCCTCCTACAGCTGTGTCCGCTTCTGGTTTTCAGCCTTCTTCGCGGCCGCCTCTTCGGCGGCCACTCGACGACCTTACTGTCATCATGTAGTATGCCCGCCGGCCACTTCTGGTCACTGTTTGTGTGGTAGCCCTATACCGTCGCATTGGTGTGTTCTTCTTGGAGCAGTTGATAGCTCCACTCGTGAGATCTCAGAAGATGTCCTGCTGCCGTCATGGTTAGTCCCCGCCCCGTCCGTGTGGCTGTTCTTGTGTCTTGTTCATGTTGGTTTCGTTCATTCATTATTTCTGTAAAAACTCGAATCAGGCCTCATGGGGTCTGAGAGCAGCAGGCTTGGGGATCACGCGCTGCACGTGATGCAAGATCGGCACTTGATCAGATGAGATGACCTCAGCCCCCGAAGGGAGTTGCACGCACAGCGCGGAATGGCGAATAACCAGGTCCATGGGACACACCCCTTGACAAGGGAGCCTTTCCACTGCAGAGAGCGTCGCGCAGGAATGGCTCGCCTGCGCCCATGCGGCTCGCCTTCGCCAAGGGCGCCAACCAGCAGTCGTGGTGGAGGTCGCGGCGGCGTCGGCGGCGCAGAGTGCGGCAGTGGCTGACGGGGCGTCGGCGCCGTCGCCGCTGCCAACAGGGCAAACAGGGCAAAGAGGAGCACTGGGCCGCATTTCGGTAGGCTATTTCCCCCCTAACCCTCCCTCTGGCCGATTTCCGGTGGTCGCCCTCATTGAGCACATCCTCCCACTCTTGGCACACCCGACGTAGCATGACTATGTTGGTCAGCGTGAACGGTCCGTCACGCTGCATCCTGTTCGCGCTGACCAAAGAACAGTCATGCTAAATGTCGGCACGTCCATCCCGCACGGAGAAGAGCACTCCCGATAGTGCGATTCCCCGCCACCCAGTGCCGGCCACCGCCCCTCTCGGCCGCTGACAGAGCCCCTTCCTCCTCAGCCAGCCTCTCGCATCCCCGCCCACCCAGGCCAGACCCCCCCTCACAGACCGGCCGCCCCCGCCAGCCGCAGCTACCCCCTCCCCACGGCCAGCTGCCACCGCCAGCAGCGCCCCCCCCCCTCCAGAAGACGCCCCCCCGCCGGACAGAGACCCCCCCCCCACCCCCGGCCGCCCCACCGCTCGGCAGCCTAACCAACGGGCCAGCCACCAGCCGGCCGCCGCCGCCACTTGCCAGAAGCCGCGGCCTCCAGCCGCAAGCCGATGCCTCCCGCACCGCAAGTAGCCGCCGGCACCCCTCGGGCCAGCCTCCCCCCCCCCGTCCAGCCGCCCTCCCAGCCCACTGTTGGACAGCCGTCCACCCCCCCCGCACAGCCGCCGCCCCCCCCCCCCGTACCCGGCCGCCCCACCCTGCCAGCCCCCGCCCCCCCCCGGCCAGCCTCCCCAAGCCGCCACCCCCGGACGCACCCCGGGCCGCCCCCCTACCCGGCCGCGGCCAACCACTGCCCCCTCCCGCCAGCCCCCACCGGTCGCCACCCCACACCGGCCAGCCCCCCCCGCGGCCGCCCAACCGGCCGTCCCCCCGGCCGTCCCCCCCCCCGGCCAGCCGCCCCGCGCCCCCCCCCGCCCGTCGCCCCCCACCGCCAGCTATCGCCGCCCCCAGCCAGCCGCCGCCCCCCCCCGACAGCCACAGTCCCCGCCCCCGCCCGGCAGCCGCCGCCCCCACCCCCCGTCCGGCAGCCGCCGCCCCCCCCCACCCGGCAGCTGCCGCCCCCCCCTGCCCAGCATGCTGGCAGCGCCCCGTGGCCTGCTTCCCCCGCGGTGGTGCACCCCATGGCCGAGGCGACCGTGGGTGTGAGCGCTCCCCAGGGCGCGCACGATCGCACCGATTGGGCCAGGGGGGTAGGAGTGGGATCCCCCCCTGAGGCCCATTGAGGCGGGGTAGGAGTAGAGCAGTCTCGTGCAGGAGTCGGAAAGTCTCCTGTAGGAGTTGCCCCCTTTTTCTGTGCTGCCCTCCCCCCGCACGACTCTCCCCAGCGACCTGCGCCTCTGCAACCTGCGTGTCTTGGTGGTGGCGTGGCTGGGGCGTGCTTCGCCCGAGCCTCACCCCCGCCGTGCCGCTTCGCCGGGGTGGGGGGAGTGAGGAGAGCGCGTCCCCCCCCTCGGCCACCCCCTTGCCGACCAGGGGTGCCGCCACGGGCGCCGGCGGTCCACGCGCCGGCGACGGCGGCGGCCAGCCGGTGGGCGGCGGTGGGCGGCGGTGGGCAGCCGCGCGTAGGCCACCGCGGCGGCCGCCGCGGCGGGCACCACCCCGGCGGGGAGGAGGACGGAGACAGCTGTGCCGCCGAGGGTGCGGGTCGTTGCCTGGAGCGCCGCCACGACGGGCGCCGCCGACGCCGCGGCCGCCGCGGACGCGGCGCCGAGGGGGGCGCCGCCGCCACTAGTAGTAGCCGCCGCCGCGGCGGCCGCGGCGCGGGCCGCGGCGCGCGACGCGACCGCCGCGCCGGGGCCGCTCTCCCCCACCACCGCCAGCGCATTGACGGCGAGCGCCGGCACAAAGCGGCACGCGATGAGGGCGGTCGCCGCCAGCGCCGCCCCCCCCGTCGCCCGTGCCACCGCTTCGGTGAGGGGGCGCGTCGCCGCCGCCCGCCGCGCCGCGTAGGCGGTGACGCCCAGGCCATAGGCGAGCACCGCCACCGCGGTGACGGCCGTGGCGGCGGATGAGGGCGGCGGCGGGGCGGCGCCGCCGGTGCCGGTGCCGCCAAAGGGCCGCGCGTGGACCGCCCAAAACAGGGGCGACGCGTCCACGCCGAGGAGGGCGGGCCACAGCGACACCTCGGCCGCGAGCAGCACCGCCGTCGCGGCGGTGGCGGCGACGGCGGCAGCGCGGCCCAGGAGCGGCGCTGTCGCCGCCGCGGCGCGGTCGGCCCAGGGAAGGGGGGGCAGGCGGGGGTCCCTGCCGCCGCCGCCGCCGCCGTCGGCCCCGCTGCTCCCGCCACCCCCGCGGGCGGCGGCGAGTACCTCGATGCGCACCGCCCACCCGACGGCGGCGGCGTAGGCGGCGGCCGCCTGTATCCGCTCCGCCCCCGCCGCGCGGAGCTCCTCGCGGGCACCCGCCAGCACCGCGTCCGCGGCGACTTTGGCAGCGCCCGAGTCGGCGGGGCCCGCCGCCGCATCGGCGTCGGCGTCCGCGTCGGCGTCGGCGCCCGCCGCGGCCGGTGCCGGGAGGCGGGTGAGGAGCCCGCCCGCGTGGGCAGCGGCGGCGGCCAGGAGCGCCGCCACCTCGGCGTCCACCACCGCGCCGCGGTCGGGATCGGGGGCCACCCCCCCCCCCCGCGCCGCCCGCCGGCGGCGCGCCCCCTCCACCCGCCCCAGCGCCCGCCCCAGCCCCCCGTTGGCCTCCTCCACCCGCTCCGCCGCCGCCGCCACCCGCCGGTACGCCGCCGCCGACGCCGTCCCGGGGGACCCCCGCCACCACAGGTCCCGCGACAGCGCCACGCACCCGACGCTCGTCGCCGCGAGGCCGCCGCCCACCGACACGGCGGTGACGGCCGCCGACGCGGCGGCGGCAACCGCCCCGGCCGACGCGCCCGTCGACGCGGCAATGGCCACGACCGCGGAGGCGGCGGCGGTCGGCGTTGCGGCGACGGCGGTGGCAACGGCGGCGGTGACCGCCGGTGGGGCGGCCGCCGCTCACGCGGCCGGCGCGCGCGGTGGGCCGCCGTCGGCGGCGGCGGCGGCGATGCCGACGGCGGCGAGCGCAGGGGCGGCGGCCGCCCACGGGTGGGCGGCGGGAGGAGGAGCACTGCCAGCGGGGGCCCACGCAGCAGCACCCGGGGGGCGGGGAGGGTGCGCACAAGGGCCAGGGGGGGGGGGCGGCCGGGGGGGGAGGGGGTGGGGAGGAAGGCGGGGGCCCCCGAGGGGGGGGCGCCGCGTCCATGGCCGGGACGGGCCGGAAGGGGGGGGGGGGAGGGCGGGGGGGACACGCGCGGGGGGCAGGGGGGGGGCGGAGCGCGGCGGTGGCCGTGGTAGATGCGGGGGGGCGGGGGCGCGGGGGCCGGGGGGGGGGGGGGTCAGCCGCCGCGCCTGCGGCGACGTCGGCAGCGACGCCCGTCTGGGCGGCGGCGGCCGCTGCCGCGGCGGCAGATACCGCCGTCGCGGCCATCGCCGCGGCGGCGCACTCGCCGCCGCCGCCGCCGCCGCCGCGGGGGGCCACGGGACGACCCCCGTCGCCGGCGGGGGCGGCGCGACGGCGGGGGCGGGGGGCTGGGCGGCCGCGTTTCTGCGGCGGCGCCGACGAGGTCGACGGCGGCCAAGAGCGTGTCGGGGCGGTCTCCTGACAGCACCTTGTGCGCGAGCGCCAAGTGCGCGTCAGCTGCGGCCGCGGCGGCGGCGGCTGCCGCCGCGCACCAGCCGGCGGGGGTGGGTGGGAGCGGGGGGGGCGACGCTGCCGCCGGTGGGGGTGGCGGCGGCGGCGGTACAGCCCGCGGCGGCCAGCCAAAGCCGCATCGGCGCGCCGGCAATGGTGGCTGGCCAGTAGTTACGCGGGCTCGCCACTCCGACCGACGCGACGGCCGCGGGCCCGGGCAGCAAGCACAGGGCGGTGACCTGCACCGCGACGGCTGGGTGCCAGTCGGGGTCGGCCAAGCTCACCGGGTTGGCGCCCCGCAGGTGGAGGGTGAGCATCCGCGCGGCGGTTGCGCGGCAGGCCCCGCGCGGCAGCCGCGACGCCCGCCATGAGGGCGTGGCGGCGGCGGCGTCTGCCGACGGGCGGCCGCAGCCGCCCCACCGCCGCGCCGCGGGCGGGAGCGGCACGCCCGCGCCGCGCGCCGCGACGGCACGCCACGCGCTGCCGGCGAGCGTGACCGGCATCGCGGCCCCGCCGGGCCGCGCGGCGCGGGGGGGGGGAAGCTGCGGGCGGCCGCCAGGATGTCGGCGGGGCGACCAGCGCCTCCCCCCAGCGCCCCCCCCCCGGCGGCGGCAGCGGCGGCACCAGCGACGCCGGCTGGCCCCATGCCCCCCCCCAGGCGCGGCGGCGCCTCGTCCCCTCCCAGCCCTCCCCACACGCCGTCGGCGGTGTAGTAGCACACGTACGCGTTAGCGCCGAGGCGGACGGCAAGCGCCCCGGCGAGGCCGCTCAGGTCGGGGGTGGATGTGTCACCCCCCGGCACGTCGTTCGGGCCCGCCGCCGCGTGCGCGCCTGACGCAAGCAGCCACGCCCAGTCGCTGCGCAGCGCGTTGTCGCGGCCAACGCCGACGCCGCCGCCGCGGGCCACGCCGCCGGGCCGCCGTCGCACGACGGCCGCGTCGCGGGCGAAGGGGACGCCCAGCCGAACAGCGGCGAAAAGCCACGTGTCGGCCGCGGTGGGGACTTTGTCCCACAGGGCTCCGCCTCCGTCGAGGCCCAGGAGTGGCCCGCGCTATCGTCCCAGCTGCCGTCGCCGGCAGGCGGCGGCGCCGCCAGCACCGCCCCTAGTGCGCGGCCGCGGCGGCCGCGGCGGCGACGGTGGCGGCGTCGGCGGCGGCGGCGACGGCAGCGGCGGCGGCGCCGGCGGCGCCGGCGCGAGGAGCACCGTCACCCGCGAGGCGACGGCATCGCAAAGCCCGACGGGCAGCCGCTACCCCGCCGAAGCGCACCCGAGCGCTACGCCCGCCACCCGCTCCGCCCCGACCCCCAACTCCAGCGCCCCTCGAGTAGTGACCACGAGCGTGTCCACCGCCCCACCTAGGCGGGTGGCCATCACCCTTGCCCCAACCGCCACACCGGCCACGCGCACGGTGAGGATGGCCGCCGCCTCCGACGCTGCCGCCGCCGCCGCCGCCGCGCCCCCCTCCGCTGCCGTCCTCCCTCTCCCTGCTGCTGGCCTTCCCGCTCCCCTCGTCACTTCCCTCCACGTCCTAGTGGTAAAATGCGGGCACGTCCCGCCGCGACACGCGCCCCCCACTCCCCCGTCACGCGGCCCGCCACAGGCGCACAATCCCCCCCCCCGCGGCCACCGTCGCCGCGAGCAGCATCGTCGTCCGAGTCCTCCCCGACGGGCGCCGCCTTCTCCAGCGGATGCGCGAGCCCGACGAGCGCCACCCCCCCCCCATCGTCGTGGAGCTCCGCGAGCACCCCCCCCCGCGGCGTCTGGTGGACGCCCCCCCAAGCCGCCCCCGCGGGTAGCGCCGACCAGCGGGGGGGCGGTGGTCGACGCGAGAAGCGCAGACGCCGGCGGCTACGGTACGTCGTGCGCTTCGCCGCGGGGGCGTCGCCGGCTTGCCGCCCGCGGTCGCCGCCGCCTCGCCGAAGTTGCAGCGCGCCGCCTTACCGCCGTCCGATGCCGCTGCCGCTGCGGCATCGGTGCCGCCTTGATCCGCCGCCCCGCTGCCGGCCGCCACCGCCGTCGCGTCGTGGCAGCGGAGGGGCCCTCGCCCCCCACCCTCCACAGCCGCGCCCGCCGGCGGCGGCGGGGCGCGCCCCGCCGCCCGGGTTGGCGGCTGTGGACGCTACCGCCCCGTCCGCGCTGACGCGCCCGGCTGTGGTGACCGTGACACGTAGCAGGACTGGGGGACGGCCGCGGGGGACTTGGTCACCTTTGAACACCGTCACGCCCCCCTCCCCGCCGCCTCCCGCGCCCGCCTCTCTCCTCGCCAAGCTCCGCACGGCCACTAATCCCACCGCACACGCCGGCCGCAGGCACCGCGTCGCGGCCACCGATGGCGACCACCGCCACCGCGGCCACCGTTGGCGACCACCGCCACCGCGGCGTCCACCGCCGCCACGCCGTCCGCCTCGGCCGGCTTGCCGCAGGCCGCGGCCCCCGCTGTGGCCGCCCTCACGCCGCCGCCAGCAGCCACCCCGGCGGCAGCGTGGGGAGCGGCGGCGGCGTCGCGGGCTGCCGTGGGGGAGGGGTCGGAAGGGAGTCGCCTCCGGCAGCCGAGCCATTCCCTCCCGCCGTCTGCACCACCACCGCTCCCACGCCGGCCACCCGCCGCCGTCGATGAGCTGTCCACTGCGACCGGCCCGTCGCCTTCCGCCACTACCGACGCGGCGACACCCGTCGACTCCGCCACCCGCACAACGCCGCCGCCGCTCATCGTCATGGCTGGTCGCGTTGAGGGCGGTGGCGGCGGCGCCAGTGACCGTGGGGGGCGTGACTGAGGGAAAACACCTTCCACGGTCAAGCACCACCCCCCCACCGCCCGCGACACCACAACCGCCACCCCTGACAACCTCAGCCGGCAGCCGGCCCGCCGCAACCAGCATGCCGCCGGCTGCCACCGCGGCAGCGACGCCGCCGGCCGACAGCACCGCCGCCTGTGCGTCGACGCCGTCCGGCGCCTCGCCGCGACAGTACCGCCGCCGCCGAGCACATCCGCCGTCTGCGCCGCGCCGCGCGCGTCCGGCACCTTCGGAAGGATGTCCACCGTGACGTCCAGCCATCAGCACTTACGCCGCTTCCGCCAACTCGTCGCCGTTCACCGCCATGGCGTCGTCCTCCGCGGCGGTCGCCGCCGCGGCCGCCGCCCGACCGGTGCCGGGGAGCACGCCGGCCGACCCCGCGCCGCGCGGCGGAGACGGGGTGGCGGCGCGGCGGGCGGCGATCGCCGCGGCCCAGGCCGTGGCCACCGCGCCGCCATAACGTGACGGCAGCCACCTACGTTCTATCTGCGATTCGTTTGAAGTCAGGGCTCTTGCGAAGACGAACACGTTTCCCCGTACTGGTCCGTATCCGCAAAACGCTGGCCCCGCTGATAACGATCTTGCGCTCGGTACCAAAAACTAAAACCGGGGGCGTGGTGAAGCGTCATCTGGTTTGCCGATCTTTGGTCTCCTGCCCACTCTGCGACCTGCTGGGCCCACGACTGGGTGGTGGCCCCCGCCCCCAGCTGGCCTTCCCACCCAATCCCTCCTGGCGTGCCTACCCCTCCCCTCCCGCCACCCGCACCCCATGCAAGACTTCCGGTTTCTTTCAACTGGCGTGGCTGCCCGCCGTGCCCGTGGCGGCTGCCTACCTACGCCGCCCCACCGCCACTACCGCTGCTGGCGCCGCATGCGCCCCCGCCACCTCGGCTTTGACGACCTGTTTGATGCCATCTCGGTGTCGGCTGGGGCCCGTGTTCTCCCCCCCCCCCCCCCCCCCCCCTTCCCCCCCCCCCCCCGCCCCCCCTTTGGCAGAGGCTGGGCCACTCTCCCCCCCCCCCGGCGGCCACAAGCCCAAGCTCTGCCGCCGTCGCCGCCGCGACGGCGGCGGCCACCACCACCACCGGCTGCGTCATCGGATGGCCGGCGCGGCGTCGCCTGTGGTCTGCTTGGGGGGGCGGTGGTGGGGGTGGGCGGCGCAAGGCTGTGACTCCTGTGGCGGGGTAATGACCCCCGCGGGCGTGGCGGCAAGCAGGACGCAGTGGTAGCCGCGGGGGCGGCGGCAACAACGGTGTGGCGGGGGCCTGCGGGGACTGCAAGTGCGGGCGGTGGTGCGCATGGTCGGCGGTTGGCGGCGGCGCGATTTCTTCTTGCGCCGAGCAGCGTCTCTTGCTCTGCTGCCTTTCGTCACCTTTCCCTGTCAAGTCATATTGGTGGTGACGGTGGGAGGGGTGACGGTTGGGTGCACTGGGCGTGTTTCTATTGCACACTTGTATGGCTACGCAGAGTGTGGGATTTTGCGATGCACTTCGTAGGCCTGACGGACTGAACGAGTTCTCCATGTACCTCATCCGCATGGGTGCACTCGTCTTGTGGCTTGCCATAAAATAGATCGTCCTTCCCCCGCATACTTCCCACTCCCGTTCATACATGAGCCGTGCGCGCTTCTGCTGTCCAACCATCCAATGCCCTCATGCAGTCTTCTAATGAAGTCCCAGCAGCCGCACTGCATGACTCGTGTGTCGTTGCCTTGCCCCTAAGCCATACGTGTGTCGCAGTCACTATCCATCCAATGCAAAGAGCGCACAAGGCCGTCTCTGTCGAGCGTGGACGCGCATACTGAGCACGCCCCGCTTTAAGGCCGCCCTTCAAGACAAAAGGACAGGGAGTACATCAACCGTTGACAGTTTGACAGAAAACTAAGAGCAGAACTACACAGCTCCCCCGCCCTCAATGTCACCGTGTAAGTGCAAAAGCGAGCTCACCATCTCCAAAACCTTGCCCGCCACCTCAGCACCGAAAGCGGCCGCAAAAAAGTTGCCGTGGTTCTCCGCATGCAACGCAACAACGCGCGCCTCAAACCAAAGCATAAAACCGTCTACCAACGCTCCCAAGCGCGCCTGGAAATCCTCCCTATCAACGCGGTCATAATGGCGGATACGGGCGCGAAGCGTACCACGGCACCTGTAGTTGAGCACATAAAACAAAAAGCGAGAGGAGTTCGCCTTCCACACCCCCATTCGCATCACCAATTGTACGTCTCCGGTGAGGTTCAACCAAAACTGGGTCGCCCCGCGCCGAAACCCATACAGACCCCCCACCCCTCGCGCACTCAATGCTGGGTCAAACAAGAGCACGAACGCGCGAAGGTGTAGCTCCCACCACGCCTTCGTCACCGGCACCCCACTCATCGCTCCACCTCCATCCACGTCCCCAGGCACCGGTGTCACAAAGAAAGGGAGTTCCGACCTCAGGGTGAAGCCCGGGTCGGCCGCTCTCAACTGGATATAGAGGTAGGCGAACGCCGGGAGGTCACACCAAGAAAACGGGCACCGAACACACGCGCTGGCACCCGCGCTGTGGGCGGACTCCTCCATCTCCTGCTGGCTGCTGTCTGCCGACCAAAAGTAGTACGCGGGAGCAGGTGCCGTCCCGGCGACGTTCGTCTTGAGCCTTGAGTAGCGAATCTTGGCCCACCTTGGCCGCCCATAGGTCTCGAAAAACAAAAGGTCTTGACCCACCATCGGCGCAAACTCCACATCGATGCACGTCAGACCCAACAGGTTCACAGGCCGAAGCATCGTGCACCACGAAAACACCATGATGATGTACAGGGTAAGGCGTCGGTACTGCAGCGCCGTGGGGTCGTCCTCCGCGTCTGGGTCGTCGAATCCCACCGTCGCCAGGTCGCACGCCGCCGTCATCGTCTCCACTGTTACAGGAGGGGTTTGAGCGGCCTCCTCCCCGAGGCTGGTTGCGCGCTTGTGGGAGCCTTGCAGCCATTCGACCACGATAGAGTGCTTGAGGGGGCACCCCTGGAACGTCTCGCCCGCCGCAATCTGGCTGGGGGTCCTGTCCACCTCAGGAATCACCATATAGGCGTCATCCGCGCTCTTGCAGCCGGGAACGTAGGACGTCTCACCAGCAAAATCTCGGCAAGCCAACGCAAAGAACCGGCGGAGGCAGGAGGCAACGTTACAAACAGTACTCATAGCGAGCGGCGCATTCTTCCCCCCAACTAGGTGCGCACGCCCCCCCTTCCGCAAAAGTGCAAAATAACGGCGCAGCCTATGGGGAAGAGCCGCGTCCAACGTAGTTGCGAAACGCAATCCCTGCTGCTCGGCGGTCTCCCCCCCCGGCGCATTTACGATGGCATAAGCCCGGGCGAGAAACCGAATGAACCGAGCAGCGGCGCTGTCAGCGCTCGCCCACGACTTCTCGGACATCGCAAAAGACGCAGCGTTTTGCGAAGACGCTCGTCGTGCGGCACGCTCAGCGCAGTCCGTCTCGAAATCGAGCGCCCCGACCTCAGGCACGGCCTCTCCGGCGAGTCGGTCGGCCGCAATAGCCCCCGCACCAAAATCCTCCACCTCATCAAGCTCGTCGTCGCTGTCCGCCGCACCCCCCTCGCCGAGCCCATCGGCGGCGGCGCCGGCCGCGGCGACGAACGCCGCATCGGCCATGGCGTGGGACGTGCCGGGCTCGTGGCAGCGGTCCGGCGGTGGGAGACCGCAGGCGCACGATAGGGCGGCGAATACACACGGTGGGGCGGCACGGACGCACGGCACGACGGTGAGTGCGCAAGAGGGGCTAGGGGGACGTGACGCCCCAGACCTAGTGGAAGGACCGGACTCCCCAGTCGCCTGCGTGGTCACTCGCGACCACGCTCTGAGCAAAAGGGCCTGTGCCGTGTGCGGCGGCGTCGTCGCCCTCAATGGACAGGCAATCCATACCATACTTGAGTGGCGCACGACGCTACCAGGTCAGCAATGAGACTAGATTGCGTCAATTGAATAAGTGCTTCAGTTTTTGTCAACGTCATCGCACGAAGAGGGAAAGCTGAGTCCGTCCGCTGAAAATGCCGGAAGGCCTTTCGACAAAAGCACAGAGGTGTGCTTGAAAAGGCCCAGGCAGAGTCGGAATCCCAATACTGCTGATCAGCCTGGATGCAATTGTTCTGACTGCCTCTCCACGTCGTGGCAAGTGCTCAGGAAGTTGATCTGCGATCCGTACCCTGTGCACTAGCCAGTTCCCAGCCAATGGGACAAAAGTTATGAGAATCTTCCCAGTTCCCGTGGTGGGAGTGTGGCCGAACGTGCGGCCGACGGATGAAACCACCCATCCCTAGACACCCCCGTCACCGTCCAATTCAACATCATCTCGCGCCGCCGCCCAAATCCCCTCCCCTCCCGTTTGATCCGCGTCTGCGTCAGCCGGTGATCGGGCTCCTCGGAAGTCGAAATTCAATTCGTCCCCCCTCCCCCGCCCGTCGCCCTCTCTTTATGGTTTCCCCCCCACTCCCACCTGCCCCTCTTGACAAAGACGGCCCTCCCACCCTATCTATTTAGCGTCGGTGTCAGCCGGTGATCGGGCTCCTCAGAATTCGAAATTCAATTCGTCCCCCCTCCCCCGCCCCTCGCTCTCTCTTTATGGTTTCCCCGCCACTCCCACCTGACTTTCTTTTGTGAGCGTGCTCGAGCGCATTCGAGCCTGCCCCCAGGAATGTCCTCCTGTCCACCGAAGGCTAGCTATGCAAGAAAACTATGTGAACCGCGCGAAATGCCCATGCCCGGGCTAGAGCGCGTGGCGTTCATCACTAAAGGTGCGCGCGCCCATTGAGGGGTCGATTTGATGTCTAATGACCTATGGTACGTTGCAGAAAAAAGATACATCGAGGATGTTCTCAGCTCGGGCCCAGGAGGCAGACCCCCCGTGGAAGGGTCCATGGCTGCCATGCTGACAGAGCATGCTGACACGGCCTTGCACAATCACGCGGTCGCGCGCTCCCATGGCACTTGACAATGGAGAGAACCCTCGTCAGCAGCACCTTGAGGGCACCGGCAACTAATGGCCCTCAACTGGTGCCATCCTTTTCGGAAACATTTGCATGTCTCGTGCGTTCGTTGGGGCCCATGTAGTAACTGAGGCTTGGAAGCGGGGTGGTCGATATTAGAGTGGTTCCGGGGGACGTGCGGAAGGCGTTTTTTTCAGACCCTTTTTCCGTGTGCGAGAGCTCGACCGTCAAATGTGCTGCTGGGGCGGTAAATGTTCCATGGCATAAGATCGCGTGATTGGCCGACTGCAGCTCTCCGGCGCCTCGTGCACGTTGCGTGTGAAGGCCGACAGCTGGGAATGATGGCAGCTGCCTGTGTGCAAGTGCCACGCCCCGTCCCTCACCTGCACCCGCGCCGCAAGCGGGAGCATCGCGCAGACCCACGGCCTCGGCGGCGCCACAGCCCTCCCCCCACCCCCCCCCCCCCCCCCCCCCCCCCCGCTTTCCACCCTGCAGGTGCCACCCCGCCCCCCTGCGAGCGGTGGCGGCCACCACCGTGGCCATCTGCCGCGAGGTTGTGGTGGGTGACGTGTTTTTTGGGTTGGCACGCAACTGAGGGACTGGGGTCACGCCTGACTTCCATATTGTAGCATCCCTGGCCCCGACTTGGCGCCGACCCGGGACTGCAACCAGAGGGCACCAGGTGCCAGAACACGCCCGCCGTGTGGCGATGGTTGGCGGCCGTGGCCCGTGCCCGGCACTGGGATGCGGTGGACTACGCTATCCACACGCGAGAGAGGGATTTCTGATGTGTTTTTGCATATTTGTGAGGGACTTGATTTGAGAGAATTTGAGTGTGAGATTAGTGAGTGGGAATAGAATTAGTAGTGATAGTGGCCCCCGACCTGACGAGGTTAGACTCGGGTCGGGGCCACTCGGGGTTATGGGGGGGCTACCGGGCCAACGTGCCGGGGTTCCCCCAGATGCACGTTAAGAGGGACAGCGAGGCGCCCTCGGCCCGCGCCCTCAGGGAAAAAGACAACTGCGCGTTTGCTTTCCTCTTCCCCGTGTGCACTACCGTGCGTATCTGTTTGCCCTGCAAGCAGGCACGTGAGGCAACAGGCATACCATTCTCGTAGTTCCCCTTTCTGCGTTACCTGTCCCTTTCCCCCGAGGGATATTGACACGTGTCTGAGAGGATCGAGTTTTATACCACATATTTGGTGGAGCAGCAGGGGATTGGAGTGTTTGAGAAGAGACATTTGGGAGCAGCGGTTGCGTTGTTCCTATTCTGTCTTTTTCTGTGGTTTGGGAATTATTTGCACCCGCTCACGGGAACCCCATTCCTGGCTCTCCAACCCCTCTCTTGTGGTCTTGCGATCTTTGGACACGCAGGTAACTGGACTGTGGCTGTCAAGAGACCAACATGGCTACCCTCCCTGGCACGACGGTGCCCGAAGGGGTAGACCCCGCGTCCCTTGACGCATCCCTGGTCACCGCGGGGGACGGTGCCCAACCCGGCGTTCTCCCTACGGGTGAAGCAGACCTGGGCGTGACATCCGGTAGTGGACTGGAGTCTACAGGCGGCCAAGTACCCCCTGCTCCCGTTCCTCCGGCTGTTCCTCCTGTGGGAGCCACCCCGGGGTCAACGGCGTTTGAGTCCGCTCGCAGCAGACGTCTCCCTCCTGTCGGTTCTACTCTTCAACCTCCAGGGATAGCCCCTGGTGTGTTTACTCCTGGACCCACACATGGCAGCTGGGTGTATACACCTCTTCCTGTGGGCACTAGCAGTGCCAGAGGCACCGCTATGACTGGTTCTACGGGTCTTCCTGAGACTTCGACTCCTGGGACCGGCCAAGCTTTTCCTCCCCTTGCGTCCTATGGGGCGGGGAGCTCCAAGACCGGTGACCGGAGCAGCCGTAGGCGTCGGCGTCGTCGCCGCCGCTCTAGCACCAGCGAGACCAGTTCCTCCAGCTCTGAGGAGGGATATGACTGGGATGCATCTCCCGGTCCTACCCGGCGCAGGTTAGTCGAGTTCGACTTCCCTGCCCACCAAGTGGGAGATGCCACCCTGAACAAGGTCACGTATTGGGGTAACTACCGGCTAGAGAACCAAGACCAAGGTTACACCCGGAAGATGGCCAAGAAGATGGCATCCCTGAACCGGCGAATGCAGCCGAGCTTTGGGGGACATCCTAAGTTTTCCGGGAAGAGACCGGCGCTTATCTTTGCCTTCCTGCGCCGGTTTGTCAAGGCATGCAATGACAACGATGTGTCCGAGGGCAAGGCTCTCTATCTCCTGGTTAACTTCATGACCGGAGAAGCGGAACAGCGGTTTGCACAGGTTCTACCAGACTCTGCCGGGCACATTGTTGGACGTACCGTCGCGAGTTATCCGGAGGCGGTCAACTGGCTCCTGTCCAACTACGCAGACGCGGACTCCCTGCGTAAGGCAGTCGGTAGGCTGAACCGGGCAACCATGGAGAGACAAGAGACTCCAGAGGCGTTCGCCCGTCGTGTCCGGGAGATGAGCGATGCTTGTGGCAACGTTTACCCTGAGGACAGGCTCAAGATGATCTTCTCGGAGGGGCTTCCTGAATATCTTCAAGTGGATGCGGAGAACTACAACCAGGAACATCAAGAACATACCTTCCAGCAGTTGATGGCCTACACCCAGGGCAAGCACCGGCAAGCCAAGGCCCTCCAGGCTCCTATGGTATCAACCCCCAAGCCGTTGTCGCGAGTTCGTCCCGGACCCGACAAGTATAAGGGAGGTGATAACCCTGTACCGGTACTCGCAGTTGGCGAGGCCTCACCCATGGAGTCAAGGGACAAGTGGGGCGGCTTCGTTTCTAAGGAGCAACCTTCCCTGGTCGCCCCCAAGCAGATCAGGAACCAGCGGTTCCGGTCTTGCTGGCTGTGCCAGAAGGAGGATCATATGTCCTACCAGTGCCCGACCATTCCCGAGGATCTCCAGGAGAAACTCAAGCGTCAAGGACTGGTGTTTGCAAAGGCGGTCAACTGGGCTGACCGGCGGGCACCCTCCAAGATGGACAAGGCACAGGTACATGCCATCCGAGTGGCAACCTTACAGAGCATCACGGAGGCTCTGGCAAGGGAAGCTCCTACGGACTTTGACCTGGAGACCGAAACCTCTAAGGACTCCTCGGAGCCGGGAAACGAGTAGGGCAGGCGCTCTCCCCAAGTGTCTTCCCGAATCTCCAACGGCAGGGTACTTCTACCTGTTCTCCCCTTGCGTGCCGGGAGAAAGGACGGCAGTTACCTGCTCAACCGGTAGCCGCCTGGACACCCTGTTTGTTCAAGGGGACCTTGCTCGTCCTGCGTAAGGAAAACCTCAAGATTAATGCTCGTATGCGTGTGGGGGATAGCCTCCCCCAAGCTGTTACGCCGGTGGTCGACACGGGAGCCGGACCAAGCGTCATCACTGAGAACCTGTTACCTCCGGGCTGGCGTCGACATGCCTGGAGAGCGCCTACCAAGACCCGGATTGTAGACGCATCAGGTCAAACCCTACGACCGCTTGGCCGTCTTCCCGTCGCCATCTATGTCAACAATGAACCAATGCTTTTTCCCTTTCTAGTAGTCAAGACCTTATCAGTCCCCCTCATCCTAGGCTGGGACTTCCAGAAGCAGCATGTCAAGAGCATCCTACCCGGAGAAGGAAAGGTGCAGTTCAACCATGGGTTTGTGTCACCAGTGCTGGAGCACCTGGACACCAAGGTTCGTGTGGCCAAGAACCAGAAGGAACGCATCCCACCCTCTACCTTGACCCTCATCAAACCGGTGCTCCTACCTCCTCGCTCGGAGACCAAGGTTCAAGTCACGACCCGGACTGCAGGTCAATGCCTGATCTACGGACGCAAGGAATTTCTGGCGAAACACCGATTATACCTAGCCCACGGACACCACAAGAAGGTGGAGAGGCACACCCCGTTCTCGGTGCTGATCGTCAACGTGAGCCGGAAGCCAATAACCCTCGCCAAGGGCACTCGAGTTGGTACAGCAGAGCCTTACCGGGGGTCCGCCCGCGCTATGAGCAAGGAAGACCTCTTCAACCTGCAACAAGAGCTGGCATCCAACTTGACGGCCTTAGACGTATCTCCGGAACAAGAGCAGGCTGGCCGTACTACTCCGAAGCCGGAACAAGCACCGCCCGGGATGCCGAAGGTCAACCAAGAAAACGTCCCTCCCGACTTGAAGGAGGCACTGGAGAAGCTTCTCCAGGAATATCGGCACCTGTGGTCTGGAGAGCTGGGCAAGATGGACGCCACCCTACACCGGATTCAACTCAAGCCAGATGCCAAACCAGTGCACATGCACCCATACCGGGCTGGACCTCATCGCCGGGATGAGATTGAGAAGCAGGTTAACAAGATGCTCAAGATGGATGTTATCGAGCCGTCTGATGGCGAGTGGGCTTTCCCGGTGGTAGTCGTCCCGAAACCTGGCGGTCACTTCCGTTTCTGCGTTGACTACAGACGCCTGAACGAGATGACAGTCAAGGATGTATACCCGATACCCCGGATGGATGATTGCCTCGACTTTCTTGGTGATGCCACCCTCTTCTCGACGCTGGATTGTAATGCCGGTTACTGGCAGATCCCTCTGGCTGACGAGGACAAGGACAAGACTACCTTCACGTGCCACATGGGACTGTTCCGGTGCAAGCGTCTCCCTTTTGGTCTCACTAATGCTCCGGCAACCTTCCAGAGAGCCATCGACATCATCCTGTCGGGGCTAAGGTGGAGAACATGTTTGGTCTACCTGGACGACATCATTGTTTTCTCCAAGACCCCAGCGGAACACCTGGAGCACCTTCGAGAGGTCCTGGCCCTCCTGTCCAAGGCTGGAGTTACCCTCAAGGCCGAGAAGTGCCACCTGTTTGAGACTGAGGTGGAGTACCTGGGGCACGTGCTGAGTCCGGGGGAGCTCCGAGTCAACGAGAAGAACATCAAGGCCCTCCGGCATGCACGGCAACCTAAAACCCAGACGGAACTCAAGAGCTTCCTGGGTATGTGCAACGTCTACCGCCGGTTCGTACGGGACTACGCTTTGATTGCCCGGCCCTTGACCAAGCTTACTAGCAAGAAGCTTCCAGCACAACTCCCGGTGTTCGACGAGAAGCAGACAACAGCCTTCGAAGAGCTCAAGAAGCGCCTGACCACCACTCCAGTACTGGCGTTACCCAAGCGGGAGGGTCAGTTTGTTCTGGAGACTGATGCCTGTGGCGTCCAGGTGGGGTGCTCACTACTCCAGCAGCAACCTGATGGGCACTTCCTCCCGATAGGCTACTACAGTCGCGTCCTGACTCCAGCCGAGAAGAACTATTCGACGACCGAGCGCGAGTGCTTGGCGGTCGTCTGGGCTTGCTTCCTGTTACGTCCATATCTTGAAGGACAAGAGTTCCTCATCCGGACGGACCACGCCAGTCTAAGGTGGCTGCTATGCATGGACAGCAGTCAAGGAAGGGTCGCCCGGTGGCGCCTACGCCTTTCGGAGTTCAAGTACAAGGTGTGCACCAGAGCAGGGAGGGAGCACCACTGCGCCGACACCATGTCCCGGCTGGAGACTCCTGCAGCCGATACCGGTCCTATCCCGGAGGAAATACCTTGCTTCATCCTCCCGAATGTCGGACGTGGCTGGCACGCTCCCCTGTACGAGACACCTGACGCTCATCAACCGGTAACCATTCACCGGATGCTGGAGGCACAATTGACGGACCCTCAATGCTTGGAGCTTCGCCACCAAATGGACCTGAACCGGAACAGTCGCTTCTCCGAGTCTACAGACGGACTCCTGGTACGGGTGTCACCCTTCGATGGGGCAACTCAAGTCTACGTACCCCGGAGCCTACGGACTGACATCCTACGCCTGGAGCACTCGTCTCCCCAGGCCGGGCATCCTGGTATCAATCGGATGTATGCTTCCATGAGACGACATTATTACTGGGAAACCATGGCCAGTGACGTCCATAAGTGCCTGGAGGCTTGTATTTCTTGTGCAAGGAACCGGTTGTCCCAGAGGAAGAAGACTTCTAAGCTACGCCTATTCCCTGCGGCGGAGCCCTTTGCAAGCTTAAGCATGGACATCCTGGGGCCCCTACCTGAGACCTCCAGTGGCAACATATACCTGCTCATCATTTGTGACCGGTTCTCCAAGTTCACTCGAGCAATCCCGTTGAGAACCATCACGGCTCTGGATGTCACGTCGGCCTTCTGCGAGTACTGGATAGCTGCCTACGGCCCTCCAGACTCCGTCTTAACCGACAACGGTCCCCAGTTTGCATCCCTGTTCTTCCAAGGAGTCTGTGACCTGATGGGCATCAAGAACTTGTACACCACGACGTACCACCCTCAAACGAACGGTCAGGTGGAACGATTCAACCGGACCCTAGTGGACATGCTACGGCACTACGTGGAGGAGCACCAAGAAGACTGGGACGAGCTCCTGGCTGTCCTCACTCTAGCCTACAACTCCCGAGTTCACCGGACAACGGGAGTCGCTCCACTCGACTTTGTCACCCCAAGGCGGCTGACCAACTTCTCCCTGGAAAGAATACCGGATGGTCTCCAGCCTGCACTGAAGTCAGGTCCCAAGGCAAAGGATGAGTTCCTGGAACAACTAAAGCTCCTGCTCCCAAGAGTCAAGGAGTCAATCTCAAAGACCCAGGAGCGATACAAGCGGGACTATGACAAGGGTGTCCGGGAAAAGAACAAGGAACTGGGTGGTGGCGACTGGGTTTTTGTGGACAACCATAGCAAGACCCGGGGGAAGCTGGACTCTAAGACGGATGGACCTTATGAGATTCTCAATACGGATGGCTGGACCTTCCTTCTAGACGTGGATGGCTCTCCGTACCGGGTGAGCAGCGACCATGTCACCCGAGCTCCACCGCCAAGCCAACGGGACTTGACCCGGCGTAAGCGGACTGCGATACCCTGGCTATCCCAAGAAGAAGGTCGGGAATTTGTCTACGCCAAGTTTGTCGACCATGCCTGGAGAGATGGACGCCTGTACCTGCGAGTACGCTGGTTCGGCTTTAACCCAGCAGATGATACATGGGAACCCTCAAACCGGCTACCCATCGCGGACGTCTGTGCCTACACGCGACGGAACGGGATCGAGGGCACTCCAGTGGCCAGAGCCGGCAAGATTCTGGAGTCGGACACGGAGGAGGACCAAGAGGACGGGGCCAACCAAGACCCTCGGGACGAGACGAGCTCACCCGCAACGGATGCGGAACAAGAGGATTGAGAAGAAGGGAACGGGTATATCAAGGATAACACGCAACGCAAGCATGGAACAATCAAGGAAAACAAGCACCCGCTCGAGCAACCCTTCTCTCCGCCTCTTCCCTCCTCGCTTCTCCCAAGACCCTCACCCTCCTTGCATCCAACTACTACTCCCGGCGCGGACGCTGAGCCGCGGGAGTGTCCTCCGGCGTTGCCTCCGCGGTACGACGGGAACCGGAGGAAGACGGGATGACGTAGTGCGGTGGACGCGGCGCATCCCGGTATGACGCCATCGGAGTAGTACCAGTAGTTGCCGGTGGCTCCCGCTCATCCAGATATGTCCGTCGGCGCCGCTGGAAGCCCGTGAAGGTCTCTGACCACTGCTGGGCCAAGCCATGCCGCGTCAAAGTCGTCAGAAGTTCGCCAACCACCGGGTTGTTCGACATCTGGCCGCTGTCCGCGCAAGCAAACACCCGGTCGACCACGTCGTTCAAGACGCTGGCGTAAGTACCCAGCCACCAGAGAGGACCCGACGCCTTCAACCTGCACCGGAAGACGACCCAGCTGGTCTTCAATCATGCCGACGTCGTACTGGTCGCATGTTGGACCACCTTGGTTCAGGTACCAGTCAGGCACCCGGAAGCGGGTGAGGCGCAGAGTCGGCGCCGGAATCTCGAAACCGGCCCGAGGATGACACTACCGGACGGTCCACAACGGCCCCCGAGACCGGAGTACCCAACTCCAGCGGAGGCCACAGCGCCGCCGGCGTTGGAAGAAGGCGTCCGGGGTAGAGCGGCCGGAGTAATCGGCGACCGCACGGCCACTCCCAGACTCGCCGCAGACAAGCGCGGTGCCGGAGGAGCTTGAAGTACTGGCACAGCCGGAACAGGGCGC